>JALPQD010000875.1:0-270000 GCA_023101885.1 Typhlomys cinereus
CTTACCCACTGAGTTACCCCCTCCAACAGTTTACTATGTCAAATGCATAATCCCATGAATGACCTTTGATCACCTGTCACCTTCACGTCTTCTGTCTGTGAGAAGCAAGTCGCAGGTTTTGCACATAACCAAGTGAGGGCACATGCAGGTACCCAGAAGACTGGGTGATTGACAGCCACCTGGAAGTCTACTTACCTCAGCAAATCCAATACTTGTTCTTTGCAGATAGCAACGGCTTTGCACTTGCGGGGTTTTACAGTGTATGCACTTGATCACTGACATTCTGCGTCTGCAGGAGACTTGTCCAGATATGTGTCTCGTTCATCTGGCTGCAGAAGGTGGCTGCACATGCTACTCAGCATTGGAAAGTCCCTGCATTCTTTATTCCATTGCTTTCTCTTTTCATTTTGTTATTTCTTCCTGTTGGGAAAAGACAGAGGTAGGTGTTTTTTGACAGTTCCTTCATGTCATTCACTAGTGTTATTAGCTACTTTTCCCATTTTATCTGTCTGAAAGTGAGGTTCTTTTAAGGTCCTGAATTTTGCTTCTTTATGATATTGACACTATTTCTGTGTGTTGAATGTTACCATTTAACTTTCTAATTTGTCATTCTTCATTTTTATTGAATTACTTTGGACATGAATTCTACCTTTTCCTAATATCTTTGTTTTTTTTTTTTTTTGGTCTCTTGTAATGTTCAGAATGTTCAGTCTCTCCAGAACAACTGGGTTTTGATTCTATATAAATAAATGAAACAGATTTTTTTATCATGATAAAGATGTTATTATAATAAATATTTTTTATTTGATATTATTTAAGTTTTTCTCGTGTACTTAATTTTTTTGCATTATGCAGCTTGCTAACACTTTTGTACATGGTCCTCTGAAATTCAGAAGCATACGTTATATCACAATGGAAACTAGTTTGCCTGTCATTTTTTTTTATTCCCCTTGGAATGTCATGACTCGGATAACTTCTGTGACCAAACCAATAGCGTTTACAGAAAACTTCCTTTCTGACCAATAGCATTTACAGAAAACCCCTTCTAGTTTTGTCTTATTGCACAGGAAATCTATTTAATCACCACTAACAATAATCATATGATGTGACTTTGCTTCCTCAGTTTCCCCTTGGTGATGCTCATTCTAGTCACTTCCTGGAGTAACTCATTGGAGCAACACTCCTACAGTTCTTGCATGTTCAGCATGTCTGCAACGGGACATACGCAGTGGAGCTTGGTGTGAACATTTGAAGTCACCCTTCCCTTGCTCTCACTTGAGAGTGACTTGCTCATTCCGTACTGCTGACTCGAGTGGCCTTTCTCTTTGAGACGTTCCGTATTACCAAGGTGACTCCACGTTGGATATTCTTGGCCAGTTTTCTCTGGCATCTCGCTATGTCTTTCAATATAAAGAGAGAGTTAAGTTCTACTTTAGTTCAGAATTTTTTTGCCACTTTTTTTCTGTAGCTATCCATTCTGTGGCTTATTTCTGTTTTCTTTGGGGATTGTGCTGAAATTATGTGAATATTGAATTTATTTCTATGTTTCCTGTATTGGTGTGTATGCATGCATGTATGTGCATATATTTAAGTATGTACGCAAACATGTGTGCATGTTCATGTGTTCAAGTATATATGTGACCATATGTGCATGTGTATATATTCAAGCATGCATGTGAATGTGAACATGTGTGTTCAAATATGTCTGTGAATATATATGTACACATGTTCAAGTATGTATGTGAATATGTGTGTATGTGTTGCAGTTTGCCTGCATGGTTGCTGATGAATCACCATCAAATGGCTTAAGGAAACAAGGGTTTTGTTGTCTCTTATGATTCCTGGTTACAGTTCATAGTCCTGCTTGATGGAGCGCACGCGCCAACACCAGGGCTGGAGAACTGGCCACACTGTCATCATATAATGGCTGAGAGAGGCACAATCCTTACTTGCCAGACCAGCATGTCTGGCCAAGTGTACAAAGGATGCCAACTCTCTTAACTAGCTCTCTGTATTTTATTCCAGGGCCTAGTCCCACCCACCATGGGCTGGACCTTCCCCATCAGCTAGACAATCTCCTGCAGGTTTGCTCTGGGCTTAACTCAACCATTAATTTTCCACAAATGTGCCCAGAGCTCAAACCCTCAACTGTCAAGTTGACACCTGTGCCCAACCATGACAGTATGTACATATGTTCAAGTATATATGTGAACATGAACTTTGGGTGTGTTCAAGACAAGGTTTCTCACTGGCCTAGAACCTTCTAATTATGCTGACTGGCCAGTGAGCCCAGGGATCTGACTTGCTCTGCTTCTCCAATGCTGGGATTAAATGTCCCATATCTGGCTTTACATGTGTTCTGGGAATGCACAGACCCTGTGCTGGTGAGACAGACACTCCACTTGACCAGCTGAGTCATCTGCTTAGTCGTCTGTCTGTCTGTCTATCATCTATCTATCTATCTATCTATCTATCTATCTATCTATCTATCTATCTATCATCTATCTATCTATCTATCTATCTATCTATCTATCTATCTATCTATTATCTATCTATCTATTATCTATCTATCTATCTAATCATCTATCTATCATCTATCTATCTATCTAATCATCTATCACATCTATCTACCTACCTATCTAATCATCTATCTATCTAATCATCTATCTATCATCTATCTATCTATCTCCTATCTATCATCTATCAACTATCTATCATCTATCTTTCTATCATCTATGTATCATCTATCATATCTATCATCTATCGATCTATCATCTATCATCTATCTATCTACGATCTATCTATCCATCATCTATCATCTATTTATATGTCTGTCTATTTATCTATCTATCCGTCTATCTGATGTCCGTCTGTCTGTCTCTCTCTTGGTTATTTTTCTGCTTTACAAGTATATGGAGTATTCATCCCAGATTTACTCCCTCCCCCTCCTTCCCACCCCTCTCTTCCCTTCACCATTCCCTCCCACTCCTTCCCACCCTTCTATCTGTGCTTCTGTGGACCCCAGGGTTCCCTCTGGCTTGTCTCCTCCTGTGGGGGCTCAGGTCTCCGTGGTATATCAAGTTACCTCTCTTCAGGCCACCCCAATGGTACGTGCATTTCCCTTCACTCATCCAGCTTTAGACCCAAAGGTTTCCACTGTAAGTTCCCCTTTGGTTTTTTTTTTTTTCTGTTTTATTTTTTGAGACAGGGTATCATGTAGCCCAGTCTGTCTGAAGCCACTGCATAGCTGAGGCTAGCTTTGGATGCCTGATCCTTCTGCCCCATCTCCAAAATTCTAAGATCCACAGGCATATGGTATCACACACAAATTTCTTTATTTCCTCTTGATTTTTTTTAGTTTACTTAATTTCTGTTCATCTCTTTTGTTATTACCTTCCTTATTGCTTATATTTTCTGTAACTTAGAGAACTTTGATACTTTTTCTCAATTCAATTTTATTTCTAGGATGCTTTGCTAGATTTTGAAGTTTTCCTTCTATGGATGAAAGAAACCATATTAATAGCTATTAATGTATCAATTTTGACATGGAAACTTTTCAGTTAGGCCAGCTTAATACTATTTCATGAATGTACGAAGCGGTGTTTTCTCTCTTCCCAAGACTGTCCACTTTTCTTCCCGAGTCTTTATACTTTTCTTTTGTGATCCTGCCTAGTGACGATGATGTCACTAATCCTTCCTGAGTCCTGGTGACATGTTTCTCACAGCTTAACCTGGTTCACAGCAATAAGGGCTCACTAAGCGTAAGCATGACTTCTCAGGACTTGCCTCCTCATTTTCTGATATCTACATATAAGTGCTTTGGCAATTTCTGTTGGATTACTATATTTTCATCATTTGCATATTCCTGGGGCAGGCATTTGGTCTCTGGAGGTGGAGAAGAGAGAAAGTACGTGTGAGTCACCGAGGGTGACGGTTAGTCTGAGGTGTCAACCTCACACCCAGGAGGTGAACCCCAGACACGGGCTTCGGGCCTTGGATAGGCCTGCGGTATCATCTTACCAGCACAGCTGAAGTGAGAGCACTCGCCCACGCGGGCACCGGCCTCTGCTGTGTGAGACGCCAGCCGAGACCCTCCTCTGCTGTGTGAGACGCCGGCCGAGTCTGGCAATGGAAGTCACACTCTGCTTCCTTCCCTCTGCTCCTGACCGTGGACCGGTCCAGTTCCCCCAGCTCCTGCTGGCGAAGCTCGCCTGCAGTTGTGAGCTGGACGGAGCCCGTTCTTCCCCTGCTTGGATCATGCGGTTGTGGTAGCTGTGAGTTATGAAGGTAAAACACCAAGACCGTCTCTCGCAAGCCAAGGTTGTCTTGGCTGCCACAGGGACGGGGGTTCCCAAAACAAGCTGTCAGGACAGAATGTTTTTTTAGCTCCCCTTCATCTTCATCTCTGAATCAGCCAGAATAGGTAGGGTGTCTACAGCCAGAGCTGCGCCTCTTCCTTTCCTTCGCTGGTGTTTCCTCAGACAGCCCCCCTCGACCCCTTCATCCTGTTCAGGGAATTTATTCTGCTTCGTCCAGACTTGACACTTGGAAGACAGTCGTGGTGTGTGGAGACTAAGACCAGGGACTTCATGATCAAACCACCTTGTGCTAGGTGTGGGTCAGTTTGTGACATCCGTCACTTCTTACAAATTATCAACATTCACTTCCTTGTGTCTTCATTGTAGAAGTGGCAACCTCTGTAATGTCTAACATAGAGGGCACGTCTCATGACAGCGTGTGCATCTCTGTGAACACAAAGGGGGCGTCTCATGACTTAGCGTGTGCACATCTCTGTGAACACAGAGGGCGTGTCTCATGACTTGGCCTGTGCACATCTCTGTGAACACAGAAGGCGTGTCTCATGACTTAGCGTGTGCACATCTCTGTGAACACAGAGGGTGTGTCTCATGACTTAGCGTGTGCACATCTCTGTGAACTGTGCCAGAAACATGGTTTCTCCTGTGGAGAGGGGGTGATCATTGTTGCTATTGTTTTTTTCTTCTTTATCTGAAATGTGATTTGCTGGTGTTAAACGTTGTTTCTACTGGTCTTGTGTGATCTGTAGGGAGAAGGGGAAATGCTGATTTCAATAGCTGCCTTCACACCCTTGAATTATTCTTCTGATTCTATTGATGCTCGGTCACCCATTCATAGGAAGAACAAGGTCAATACGGATGTCTCCTGTGGGTTCCCTGTGCCTCTGACGGCCCCGCTCTGTCCCACGACATAATGTGGGCTTCCCTTCAGGGTCTATTGTGAATGGTGGAAGTCTAGGCTGAAACCATTTTTTTTTTTTTTCTCAGAAACTTGAATCCATGCTCTGCTTAAACGCCAAACAAGGAAGGTCCTATTCTCAGGCATCGACTTCCACCCTGGGAACTCCTGGCCCTTCTAGGCAGATCGGCTTGATTTCTTTGGAGCGTATTTCCTGCGCTCCACCATTCAGCCTGCAGATAAAGGTGCCCCAGCTGGTGGGGGAGGAGGGACCCACAGTGCAGCCATTCACAAGAGCTTCTCTGACCCACTCTCTCAAGCAGGGGCCGACGGCAGCTCCGTGTTTGGGGAGTCCTAGCCCACAGGCTTCCCTTTGGGGGAGTGGAGCCCAGAGGAATCCCTCAAAGTCAACAGACCACGGTGGTCAGGGAAGCAACTGTTCAGCTTGGGGGAATGTTCAGGATGTGATCAAGGAGAATGGGTCAGGGCCGACACTGGTTAGGTTCGAGCTACAAGGCAAGAGGAGGAAGGGAAGGCAGGCCGGTGTCAGAAGCATGTGTGGTTGGAAGGAGGACGAAAGCAGCCCCTAGGTGTCTTGTCAAGTGACTGACAGCGCTATAGAACCTCATTAGCCACGTGATGAGAAATGTCCTGTATTCTTATGAGGCAGAATCGGTGGCAGATCTGAGCACTTACCATGACTCTCACTGTCTTCGGACATCGGCTGTCTTTACAGAGGGTAAGACTGCCGCTCTATCTGTCTGGAACAGTGCTGCTTCTAGAAGGTTCTCCGTGTATGTCAGTTGGTGAGGGGACAACTAAAGTCCGGGATGTCCTCTGTGAACAGGCCTGAGGCCCAGCACCTTCAACCTTGTGCTTAGGCTCCCTGTCAGGGTGTCTTCCCCACGAAGTATAGTCTGGATGGATATGTCATTTCTTGAAATCAGCCTGCATCTCACTGATGTGATCGGATCAGAAAGATTAGTCCGTCACCTATTTTATCATGGTTGGCATTTGTCAGAAAGGAAAATATAAATAAGCCACAAAAGACACTTGCGATTTCAAAGCCAGTCACTCTTTCTCCTGTGAGCCCTTCTTTTGCTTCCCGCCAATGAAACCGGCAGATGCAGACTGGGAGGGGGGCCCCTTTGCTGCAGATGCCCCTCTGAGAGGCAGAAATATTCAAGAACACACACATTCCCACAAGATGAAATTGCTGTGGCTTAGATACCTTTCCTTTCTTCCAGCATTTTCTAATTAGTACTTGCAAAGTAAGTTCAATGTAAAGCTTTGGAACGGATACCAGATTTTACTGTGTAGTGAGCTCATGAACTGCTACTTTATTTCTTTTTCCCCTATGAAATCTCAAAAGCACATCAATACATCAACAATTCTAAAAATTATGTTGTACAATTGTGTCTAAAAAACGTCTCTCAAACATACCTCCCCACACTTTCTGCACACATATACTATATATAGAATCTGTGTTGTACGGAGTTCTTAGCTCTCAGCAGATTACACTTCGGAGATGGCTATAGTTTGAGCAACCACTTGGCTGGCATGAAGATCATTGCTAGCTTCGGTGAGCTTGGCTTCCTGGATTTTTTGCCTGTCTTACGAGGAGCTTTCCTGGCACCCCTGAAGACAGTTTGCCCCAGCTCCTTAGTCCCTGAGAACTCGGGCCAGTAGTGACTTGCCATGCCTTACTTCCCTGAGCTGAGACCTTTCCTCCTTGATAGTCTCTATGTGTGCAGTTAATTGGTTTGGGCCACTTGGCTGGTTTGGGGTGTTGGAGATCGGACCCCAGGCCTTGCGGCTGCCAGGCGATTGCTGTGCGGCTGAGCCACACCCTCGGCCTGCCTCTGGGTGCTCCTAAGGAGGTACGTCACCCGTTTCTTTCAGTGTGTCCGGGCCTTCTGGGAATAAGGTACGTATTATGTGCACGCAGAGTCTTTTGAGAAGTACATGAGCATCATTTGCTGGTCTGGAAAAATCTCACTGTGTAAAACCTGATAGTGGATATAGACGCATTCGCACGGTTCCCCTTCTTGGCAGGGCGTAACGCCTCGCTCTTTCCTGGCAACACGTTTTATATTTTCTGGTAGCCATTAGGGCTCACACTTCCTCCCGTCTAGTAGGTGAGCATTACTCTGGGGCAGGAAGTATGTCTTTTGCACCATTTTTCCCTCAAGTAAATTCCACACTAGGTTTTTACATAATAAACATTTGATAGATGCCAATTGTGTGCTTTCCTGACGTGTGATGTCCCAAGTGAAAGGCTGGGGGAAATTTCTCCATGCCAGTCTACCGATTGGGAAATTGAGGCAAACTAGAAAGAATTTGCTGCTTTCTCTAAACGAACTAACAACTGTGGTGGAGATGAGATTAAAGCCTCACCGACACAGAATCAGAGGGCCTGGAGGAAGATTTAAGAAATGCCATCCAGGGCTCAGGGGTTACAGCCTTTGCCTCACAAGTAAAGGGACCTGAGTTCAGATCCCCAGATCCCATGTTAAAATGCCAGGCGGAAATGACGGTGCTCTGCATTTCTGCCCCTGGAAGGCAGAGTCTAAGACACCCCAGAGCAGAGCAATAGAGGTAGAACAGTGCAGGATGATTCTTGATGTCGTCTTTGGAATTCTATGGGCATGCACATTCTAGCGTCTTCTGATATACGCACAGACACACACACACACACACACACCATACACTCATGCGTGTAAAAAAGGGAGGGGGAAGAGAAGACAAGGAATGACACCCCAACTCCAGGGCTTCTTTTCCTTCTGTTTGACACAAGACAAGAGCCATCGGCTCACAAATGCTTTCCGGTCAACAGCACAGGCAGGCGAGCAGGGCAGAATTCAATCCTTGGGCACCGGCTGCCGTTTTGCCCTCCACGTACACGCTGGTAACATGAAAGTGAGGCGCTCACACGTCCAGGCAAGCGCTGCAGACAAATGCTACAATGAGCGGCACACTAGAGCCTCGCGCCGTGCACTCCCGTGCTGACGACATGGGAGCATAATTGTCATTGCTCTGGGGACGTCGGAGGCTGCACAGAAGAGAAGCTCCGGAGACAGCTTTGGAGGATGGATAGAAGTTGATAAGGAAAAACCAACCACCAGCCAACAGCGGCAGTGTGTTGGGCAGAGGGAAGAGGCTGTGCATAGGAAACGAGGCCTAGAAACCTTCCTAGCTGACACATTGGACAGACAACACAAGCCTCGACTTCGTGAGGGGAACCTGGGGCCGGAGCTGGCTCAAGAAGAAATTAGCAATAATCAGACAGATTTTAGAGCACCTGGCAAGTCTTGGGAGCAGGGCAACGGGATAAAACATGCTCCTCCAAGGCCGCTGCGTGTTGTGCTTTCTGACCGCCGGCGCGTGGCCAGCCGCAGGGACTCAACGGATGCTCCTAACCGTGTCCCCGGCACCAGTCTTTGCATCTGGACCAAGCCTACCTGTACGTGAGCTTCCAGGCCCTCGGAGCCCTGGTACCCTCACCAGAGGTCCCCACACAGATTCCGGGGCTCTGCCTCGCAGCTCACTGGCCGCCCAACCTTCCTGCAGCTCTGCGGTGGAGGATGGGGTGTGGGGGAGACACGATTCTAGTGTCTGACTCCACCCCCTCCCCCTTGCCTCTTGCGCTCCTCAGCAGCCCACAGCCACCGACCTTCAGCAAGCCGAGCAAATTATTTTCTGCTAATGAGCTTAATTACCTAGCTCTCTATTTAACATGTCCTTAATAACTTTTGTAAAGGCTTTTAGAAGCCTTTTGTGCCACCAGCAGGTACTCATGGCAAAAAAAGTAGACCCACTCAGGCCCCACCAAGGCCAGCAGCTGTGACCGCCCAGCCAGGAGGCCAGGGCCCACCCTCCTGCCTCTGAACAGCTGGGCGAAAGAAAAGATGGTTTTTCCTCTTGAAGCCGCGGATGCTGAGTAGCGTGAGGCTGAGGTACTTGGGCCTCTACTGGTCCTGGTTGGGTCCTTCCTGGTCACACTGCACCACCTTCAAAAATCTCGCTTGTAGGAAACATGGCGGCTCATGCAGGTGCTTCTGAATCTGCAGTGTTATTACCATAAAAGTCTGACTCGCCGGGGAGACACTGATTAGGAACCAGAGTTCCAACGCAGAACGAGGTGCCCAAGAGAGTTTCCAATGTGCGTCTTTGCCATCAGGTAAGGCGGGCAAGGTTTGGCCAAGCTGCTGGTTGAGTCTGGAGCCATAGGACTCCTGAGCAGGGGCCTAAAGCAGGTCAGACTGGCCTAAGCTAACGGCTGAGCATGCCTTCCCTCCTCCTCATCTTTCTAGATGTACATAGTACCCAAGAAACCTTGGCTCTTGGAATGGCTATTTCCAGTCAGGAGCAAAATCTGCCAGCTTCAAGATGTTGGCCTGGAAATTGTCAGGGCAGTCTGGGTAAATGCAATGAATTGGTGAAGGTTGAGTTAAACTCAAGAGATCAAGTTCTATCATGTCTATCTAGAGAAGGGGATTTCTTGGGGGCAATGGCCCAGGGCGTTTTTTTTTTTAAAGTAATAAACATTTTTTTATTATCTTCCCATAACTTTAAAATTCAAATATGCTGTGAGTCATTCACAGTCTTTACTTTCAAGTAACTTCTTCATTGGGCTTCAGTTTCCTTGTAAAAATCATACTCTTATTCCGGAAAGCAGTCAACTTTTCGTCATTCTTTCTGTCTAGATAACATCCAGTAACAAATCCCATAGGGACCCGTATATGAACCCAGTGGTCACGCACAGTCTGAAGTAAGTTTGTCATGACTTCGGCCCAGGTGGCAGCAAGGTGGGCTCTCTGCCTGGGGCGAGGGGTGGTGGGGGAGAGGAGATGTGGGGGCACAGAAGGTGTTTTCTTACTCAGTTCCCATTTTTGCTAAAGCTGCCGTCACTGATCATGGATGGGCAGAGAATGGTTCAAAGAGTTTGGGAAATAAACATATAGGAGCCTTTCCAAATTCTTCGTGAGAAATGAGGAAAGCATTGAAGAAAGAGGCAGTTGGCTTTACCTGGGTGCTGAGATGCAGGTCTGTGGGAAAAGACTTTGCTTCAGTGCCCCCCACCCCACCCCCTTTCTTTCTCATGGTTTGGATAGAAGATGTCACACAGAAGTCTCACAAGTTAGCGACCTGCTCTTAGGTGGAGTCCCTAGGCTAGGTGGGACCTAGGCGAGCCAGACTAAGTTGGTTACCCGAGGCGGAATTGAAGATTATCTTCTTCACGGCTCCTCCTTGTCTGTTGCTCTATCTCCTGCCTTGGTGAGGTGAATAACCTTCTTCCCCTACTTGTTCCTACCACCATGTTGCTCTGCCCCTGACCAAGAGTCAACCCAGCTGAGGATGGTAGACTGAAATGTCCAAGTCACATTGCAGTTGGGAATTTTGTCATAGAGACGAGAAGAGTGAATCCCACCCCCTTTTCCTGAACCCCCCACACTGGTGTTATCCTCTTCCCAACCACACACATCTCTCCTCTCCTCTTTACTCCTAGAGACTCGTCGGTCTGCAGAGGAGCTGAGAAATACATGGATCGAGGGTCGCCATTGTGCGGGGAGGGGAGGGGAGCTGCGGAGGGAGTGCCAGGGAGGCCCGTGCGTTTGATGTGCCGTGGAAAAATGGCAAGGGCAGGACCATCTTGCTTCTGACTACTCCGCGCTGGCCTGAACAAAGTGGTCAGGGAGGAGGGCGTGCCGCTCAAAGTCAGGCGAAATTACCACCTTCCTTCCACTGCACTGAACAATCTACATGGTCAGAGGCTACCGAGGAGCCGATTCTAGGAACAGAGCCAAATGCAGTCAATTAAGGGAAGCTGGGGAGTGTTAAGAACTGGTAACACCATCCATCATTAGAATTGGAGCTCTACGGACACTAGCCTGCAGGCGTATCACAAATTTTTCTTGACATTGAAAAAATTGGCTTAAGGGAATTTTTTAAAACGTGCCAAAGGTTCTTGATTAGAATTCTAACAGGTATCTTGTAGCTTGATTACAGCCGAGGAGAAGGAGGTAACCCAGATAGACTCATGTTTTCCGCTGTCCCGCACAGCGATAAAGAATCAAGATGTCAGAGCCTTGTTATGACGCGGAGAATTCAGAGACGGACCCACAGCGTGGAGGTGGCTTAGCTCGGCTTGAGTCCAGCTAGAGACAAGACGGAAGGTGACGGTACCGAAGGCAAAGCTTTATCTTGTTTGCTGGAGGGTGGGATTAAAGCTCGGCTTTAATCTAGGCTGGATGTGGTCCTTCTACACCAAGACCAGCCCGGTGTCTGCTGCTGCAGGCTGGGGGGTACCTCGAATTCTTTGTCTGTGCTCTCCTAGCAGCACCCACCCAGGAGAGTTCCAATCAAGCTAGAAGAGGTCAAAGGGCAGCAAAAAAAAAAAATGTGTCTGTGCTGTGGATGTCTCCTTGAATTCTCTGTCTCTTCATCTTTTGAATATTCTCATTGTCTGTCTGTTCTTTCTCTCTTTCTTATGCACAGATATGCACCTGCACACACACATGTATGCGTGCGCGCACACACACACACACACACACACACACACACACACTCACTCACACCCCTGATGTGGTATCCTGCCTGGAAGGAGCCAGATTAGACGTTCCAGTGGCTGTCGCCGCTCAGCTTCCAGTGGTGAAATCCTCTTCCATTCTGTGTCTACTGTCTTTGCCTTTTCGGTACATGCTGCCAAGGCCAAGATTCAGATGGGTTGGGGGTCTCCGGGGCAGAAGGGGACAGTTCCATGAGGTCTCCCCTAACTTACCAGGGGCCATGCAAAGGTTTGGACAAAAGGCAAAGGTCTGGTTCCTGCTTCCTGCCAGGACCTGGTCTAGGTGTGATAGCCAGTCTGCCATGGTTTGAATTTTCACTGCTGTATGACTGACCCGCCCCATGTACAAGCCTCCTGTGGATATAGATTTCTGAGGGTCGGAATTCTCTGCGCAGCCTCCTTCCCTACGACCCCGTCCCCAAGCTGAGGTAGTACAGTGCTCTGAAATATCCAGAGACTCCAGGCTGGCCCCGCGTCTCCTGTCTCCTCTGAATTGCTGCAGCCGCTCTCTGCGCGAACTGGCCAGTGCGACTGTCAGATCCTTTTTTGGGGATGCTTGTACACCTGTGTGTGGATCCCCTTGCTTCTGCGAGTCTCAGGGTTCCCCATGACATCTTCTGAGACAAACACAGGAAGCATCAGAAGCACTTCCCGTGCCTCCCGATTGGTTGATTCCCTGTCTGTCATCTCCCTTCTCGGCGGCTGTGTCAGAGGGAACCGCGGATGTGGATATAGTCAGTGCAGTGAACAAGTCCTTGGAGGCCTCTTCCAGGGCCCAAGGCAGCTGGGAGCTGTGTAACCTGCCTGCTAGGCAACGGCGAGATCCGAGGTGATCCGGACTCTGCCAGCACCGAGACGGGATCCTCTGAAATCTCTTCCCAGTCCTTGACCCTATAGGATTTGATCAGCATCTTAAGGGGTCCTCCGCTTTCAAAGGTGGGCATTGAGGAAGCCCAGACTTAGTTCAACTGTAGAAGTCTTGCTCAGTGAATATATTAGGTTACAAGAGCCGTAGCCTGGGTACTTTGACTACCACAACTGTGTCTCCTTTTGAGGCTGGAGACTGGGTGTCTGAGACCAAGGCGTTGTGGCCTGGTGTCTTCAGAGCCTTCTCTCCTTGGCTTGGAGATGGTCACTTTCTTGCTGGGTCTTCTTATTGTCTGAAGCGCCCTAACCGCTTCCCCTCAAGAGACTCTCAAGCTGTGCTGGTTAAAGCTCACTCACAGGACCTCACGCCGCCTTAATTACCTCATTAAAGTCCCTATTTCCAAGTAAAATTGCATTCTGAATTGCTGGGTCAGGACTTTAACATGAGTTGGGGACCCAGGAATATAATTCAGTCCTGTAAGAGACACCCAACATTGACATCTGGTTTCCACGTGTATGTGACCATGCACATGTGCTTGAACATACACCCACACACATGCATGTGCGAGCGCACGCGCACACACACACACAACCACATGTACACACATGCAGAACAAATGGCATGCTGGGTAATCGTAAAGGTGTGGAGACATTTTAGAGGAAATTGATGCAGGGGTGGGGTTGGTGTCATGTGGCCCCTCCCCTTCCTCTAGGAGGACCGGGTCCGAATCACCCAGACAGGGAGCAGTGGGGAGCAGCAGTGGATGCAGGGGGGCAGCGTATAACCAGACCCCTTTCTGCATGAGTTTAACTGCCTGGTTCAGAGTGGCACCCTGCGCTCTCTTCTACATTCCATCATTTTGCTGCTTAATACAAGCTTAGGGTCACAATGGCTCAGTGAGGAAGACCATGGCTGGCATGGAGGTGACATGAGATGCTGCAGGAGAAACAGTCCAAGGTGTTCAGGCCGTGTGGGTGACATGACCTTCCACTCACCTTATTTTTGACAGGTGCTCACATCGATTGACAGACCTTGCGCCAATCACAGTAATTGAGCCCTGTTGCAGTCCGCCTGCATGGTTGCTGATAAATGACCAGAACACAGCTGAAGGGAACAAGGAGTTTACTTTCTTAAGATAGTCCGGTTACAGTTCATAGTCCAGCTTGACAGGAGAGCACACACCAACACCAGGGCTGAGGGAACTGGCCACCATAACGGCTGAGAGAGGGACAATCCTTACTTGCCAGACCAGCATGTCTGGCCAAGTATACAGAAGGATGCATCTCTCTCAACCAGCTCTCTCTGATTTATCCAGGGCCTAATCCCACCTACCATGAGCTGGGCCTTCCCCATCAGCCAGACAATCTCCTTCAGGTTTGCTCTGGGCTTAACTCAACCATCAACTTTCTACACCTGTGCCCAGAGCTCAAACCCCAAGAGTCAAGTTGACACCTGTGCTTAACCATGACATTCCACCCCTTGTCAACTTGACACAAAAACAATAGCACTTTTAAACTGTACCTTTCCTTGTCCTCACAGATGTTAAAATATACATTCCATGGACAAATTTAAAATGTTCTCTCATTTAAACTTCAGTTCTAATATTTTAAAAGTTCAAAGTCTTAACTTTAAAAGGGTATTAAATCAGAATAAGTTAAATACTTTAAAACAAATAAAACATTAAAACAGAAGGATCTTAATAAGAAGACATTAAAAAGAACAAAGTCCAGCAAATCACCGCATCCTGTACTTCAATGTCCATCTTCTGTTGCTCATCACGTAGTCAAGGCGGCTCAAAAATTCTAGGCATTCCCAGTCCCTGTTTGCAACTCGAAGTTGTAAGAGCAGAGTTCCTCTGAACCAGGCTGAATCTCCACTCGCAGTTGTCCTCAGCAGCAGTCCCACAGTTCTGGCATCTCAAACACCATTTTGGGTTCTCCTCTGCAGCTTTAAGCTTCACCATCTCTTGCAGGAACTCTACGCCTGCCACTTGGTGCCAAGCTTTTGCTGCTTCACGAACCCCTCAGTAGTTCGCCCAAACCAGTATCACCTGAGGGACGCTGCCAGATTCCGAAGCAAGTTCAAAACATAGCTTGGTCCACTGGAGCTACAGCTGCACCAAATCTTGTGCTCTGATGCTGGAAAAGCCTATTCCAGGCAGCTAAACTTCCAAAGGGCAAGAAACAGCTTTAACTTGGGCTTTTGGCCGCTGAAGGAATCTGGATTTTCAAACCACAAACTTGCCATACAGTGGTCTTCACCTCCTCCACCGTCACAGTGCAAGTCACTAGGTTTCCTTCACTGATGTTCGTTTCTCCAACAATGGCAGCTGTTCTGCTGCCTGCCCTTTCCTCATCCAGAGCTTCACAGCCACCAGCACAGCTCTCCTCAGTCAAGCAAACCAGTCCATCGTCTCTCAATTCAACTTTACCAAAGTCCTTGTTCACCCCCTCAGAAACTGGGCCCAAACAATTCATTATGCTCTCAGCATTGCAGTTTTCCAAATGGCCCATCAAACTCTGTAGAACGGTATTGGTAATCCACAAAGTCAAAATCTTCAAACATTTCAAACTTTGTCCAGCGAAACCGTTCAAAAGCCATACCCACTTCCTGGGTACCAAATTCTGTTGCAGTCCACCTGCATAGTTGCTGATAAATGACCAGAACACAGCTGAAGGGAACAAGGAGTTTACTTTCTTAAGATAGTCCGGTTACAGTTCATAGTCCAGTTGGACGGGAGAGCACACACCAACACCAGGGCCGAGGGAACTGGCCACCATAACGGCTGAGAGATGGACAATCCTTACTTGCCAGACCAGCAAGTCTGGCCAAGTATACAGAAGGATGCCAACTCTCTCAACCAGCTCTCTGATTTATTCCAGAGCCTAATCCCACCCACCATGGCTGGGCCTTCCCCATCAGCCAGACAATCTCCTTCAGGTTTGCTCTGGGCTTAACTCAACCATCAACTCTCTACAACTGTGCCCAGAGCTCAAACCCTCAAAAGTCAAGTTGACACCTGTGCTTACCCATGACAAGCCCCTTCTTCTAACACGTTTTCAGATTCTTCCAGATAAGGAAACTAAGGCTCAGAGAGGTCATGTGACTTTTTCCAAATCCATCTCCTGGTCTGTGACTCAGTGGCTCGTTGCCACTAGGAAAACCTAGACCCCTGCTTGTAGCTGGAGTCGGAAGATGGTTCTCCTTGGCTTTCTAATACTTCTGTCCTCAGTCAAAGCTGCCAGCTTCCCCTCTTCCAAAGAACAAATAAATCGTCTTTCCAATAAGCCATCACCCACAGTGAAATGCAATATTGTGCAGCATAAATTTCCCAAACCATTGTAACTTATGACTTCAATACAAAGTTTCTACTGTCTGTCCTCATTGAGGAGGAAAACAGTGGGTGAGGTGGGGGGATACATTCTTTATTTGACGGCAGCATGAAATACTTTGTAACAGTTTGCAGGAAGTCTTCAATGAAGTCTTCAGACAGGCATCCCCCAGGAACCCTAACACCCACAGGCACCCCACAGCACGACCCACATACACAGCAGGCAGACCCCCAGAGCAAGGGAAACTGGGGTACTTAATTCTTGTTTGTCAACTTGCTTTCACCTGAGAGCAGCTAGGAGACCCCCCCAGGGTATTTCCTGGGAGGATTAGTTGAGGGAAAAAACCCTCCCTGAGTGAGGGCGGGGGCGGGGAGCAGTGCACAGTTACAGCTGTGTGGGCCTGCCCTCCTCTGGTCAGCTGAGCGAGCGGACATCAGAAGCCACATGGACCGAAGGCTTGCGGCTGTCCAGGAATCCCGCGGGCCCTCAGAGCTGGACTGGAGCTACTGAGACCTCCAGCCTCGCGGACGGAGCAGTCACTGGTTCACAACCTCTCCAGGGTGTGGACGGCCATTGCTGGACTCTGCCGTGGTCCGTATTGTGCAAGGCAAGCTAATAAACACCCTTTGTAACAATAGTAGTAATAGGCCCCGATCAACAAGAAGCCCTTCTTCACCGCCTTTAGCCCCCTCAAAGGTGCACCCTCCCAAGCATAGTTAGGAAACCGAACCCTGGACGCAAGTGTGCTGGGAGGCGGAGCCTAGTGTGAGGCAGTAGATCGCCAGGGTCCTGTTTTCCCAGGATGGATGACTGACTATCGAAGAAAGACCTGAAGCTTCAGGGTGGTCTCTTGCTTTCTTTTGACCTCTCTCTGCCCTTCTACTCAATGGCCTGGCAGCTTAATCCTGGGCTCAGCATGTGGCCGCGGCAAATGAGGTGCTTCGGATTTTAGGTCCCAGCCTCTAGACTTCCTTACTCCCTGGGCAGGTGAAAGATTGACAGGAGAACTGCCTAGGCTGACCTGTGACCCTTATCATTTCCACCTACAGCTTATGGGTCAGACTCTGTCACATGTTCCCGTAGGGGTGGGAATGTAAGAATTTGACAAATGTCCCAAGAGGCCAGCCTCGGATCAATACACTGTGCACAAGAGCTGCATCCGTGTAACTGGTAATTAACTGTGGCGGTAGCTGGCATTCGGAAGATACTTGCCCGTCGGGAGATTGTGTGTGTGCATAGGATCTCTTCCCTGACCTGTGGCTTCTGCCTTTGCACTGTCAAGCTAACCACACCTCAAGAATGTCTGGGGAAAAATGCTTCCATATTGAACATTTACAGCGCCTGCTGACTTGGGTCTCCATAGCGGCCCTGGAACTTATCAATAACTCGAGCATACTAAGGAAAGATAACACTAGCTAGATGTGAGGGTGAATGCTGTCAGCTTGGCAGCATCTAGACCCACTTAGGAGATGAGTCTCAAGGCACACCTGCAGGGAATATCTCGACTAGGTTAACGAGGTAGAAAGACCCGTCCTAAATGTAGGTCATGCTCTTCCCTGAGCTTAGCCCTGGGCTGCAGAAAAAGGAGCCAGCCCATCCCAGCATACACCACTCTCTGCTTCCTGACTGTGGGGCCCACGTGACCCTCTGCCACACATCTTCTTTGCCACAACGAACTGTGTCACGGACTCGGAGCAACAATAAACTCTTTGGTCCTAGTCATGGGAAAGTAGCGGGACTGGGAGGAATTCAAGATGGACATGGTCAGACACAAGGGAGAGAGTCAGCTTCCCCAGGGCGCGGGGCATGAGCATCATAAAGAAAGCAAAGCAGGAGCCTCCCACATCCCCTGGGATCTCTAAGGTGTTTCAGGTAAACACCAAGACGCGTTCCCAGTGTGACTGGAGCTCAGGATGGAGGTTAAAGTCCGTGAGGTGACTGGCTGCTGCGAGCCCTAGGGATTGTTGACAAGCTGCGGAGATGCTGCCAGTGACGCTAAACTCATCTTCAGCCAGGATGTCCCCAAACGGGAGGACGAATCCAGGCCAGAAATCCACATGCACTTTCCAGATATGAAAGATTAAAAGTAAATATCCAGTCCCCCTTGTCTTTAAGCATTCTGCAAAAGCCTCCGTTAAGTTGGTGTTTGGTATTAAATGTGTGTGTGTGTGTGTGTGTGTGTGTGTGTGTAGAATCACTGGTGATTCTTAGCAAAGGAAGTTGGGGGGGGAGGCAGGTTAGTGGTGAATTGGAAGTGTGGAGAGGGGCGTTGGTAATTGCTTTCCAACTGCTGGCGATAAAATGCATATCTGAGAAGTTCTGACATTCAGGCAACTCCTGCTCTGGACTCTGGAGGGGAGACGAAGGGAAGAGGTCACTGGGGAGAGCAGAGTAGCTGAGGCCGGCTGCAGAGTGGGAAGCATTGTGGGCCCCAGGAGATCGCACAGTGAGGCAGAGGGGCAAGGAAGTGATAAGGGATGCAGGGGAAGGGAAGGAGCAGGAGAGATAAATCCCTGCAAAGAAGCCTTGGGAAAGTCAGCGGATTTGGCGCGTCTGGGGATTGCAAATTAGTGCAGAATGGAATGTTGGTATCAAACAGTCAGAGTCCCAGGCCACGCTATAATAAAAGTCCCGGTTTATGGGACGCTAAGTATCCATGTCGCTGAACGTGGGTGATGAAAAGAACAAGGATTGCAAGCAGTGAGCACAGGCTGGCATCCGGGGCGTTTGCCATGCAAGCAGTAAGTGCAGGCTGGCATCCGGGGCGTTTGCCATGCAAGCAGTGAGCGCAGGCTGGCATCGGGGCATTTGCCATGCAAGCAGTGAGCACAGGCTGGCATCCGGGGCGTTTGCCATGCAAGCAGTGAGCACAGGCTGGCATCCGGGGCGTTTGCCATGCAAGCAGTAAGTGCAGGCTGGCATCCGGGGCGTTTGCCATGCAAGCAGTGAGCGCAGGCTGGCATCGAGGCATTTGCCATGCAAGCAGGAAGTGCAGGCTGGCATCTGGGGCGTTTGCCATGCAAGCAGGAAGTGCAGGCTGGCATCGGGGCGTTTGCCATGCAAGCAGGAAGTGCAGGCTGGCATCTGGGGCGTTTGCCATGCAAGCAGGAAGTGCAGGCTGGCATCGGGGCGTTTGCCATGCAAGCAGGAAGTGCAGGCTGGCATTCAGGGCATTTGCCATGCAAGCATCATGCACAACCCAGGAATCCCTGCATCGGCTGGGCTGCATCCCGTCTGCAGTGACTTCCTCACCTCCCTGGAAGAGCAAAAGTGGGGTGCCAGTGCCGTCCCTTCGTGGGGACTCTGGCCTCTCCTTGGCTTTGTGCTGAAGAACCTCAGGCTGGGAAGAAGGAGGGCAGAGGACTCTGGAGATAGGGAGAGCGGGTGGGGAGAAGAGGGCATCTCTGAGGCCCGTCAGTCAAATCTGGATGCATAGCTCCCCGCTCTTCATTTCCCATAGTATTGTCAGCATCTCAATTACATCTAGGGAAACTGAGGCACTGTGGAGTTGCAGAGTGACAAGCAGGGTTTTTTGGTTCCCCAGAGGAGGTTTAGCAGCTGACCCTACTGACTGCAGAGTAGAGTTGACATGGAGTGTGAGGCCGTGTGTAAGGCCGTGTGTGAGGCCGTGTGTGAGGTTCTGTGTGAGGCCGTGTGTGAGGCCGTGTGTGAGGCCATGTGTGAGGCCGTGTGTGAGGCCGTGTGTGAGGCCGTGTGTGAGGTTCTGTGTGAGGCTGTGTGTGAGGCTGTGTGTGAGGCCATGTGTGAGGTTCTGTGTGAGGCCGTGTGTGAGGCCGTGTGTGAGGCCGTGTGTGAGGTTCTGTGTGAGGCCGTGTGTGAGGCCATGTGTGAGGTTATGTGTGAGGCCGTGTGTGAGGCCGTGTGTGAGGTCGTGTGTGAGGCCATGTGTGAGGTCATGTGTGAGGCCGTGTGTGAGGCCGTGTGTGAGGCCGTGTGTGAGGCCGTGTGTGAGGTCGTGTGTGAGGCCGTGTGTGAGGCCGTGTGTGAGGTCGTGTGTGAGGCCATGTGTGAGGCTATGTGTGAGGCTATGTGTGAGGCCATGTGTGAGGCCTTGTGTGAGGTCATGTGTGAGGCCATGTGTGAGGTCATGTGTGAGGCCATGTGTGAGGTCATGTGTGAGGTTATGTGTGAGGCCGTGTGTGAGGCCGTGTGTGAGGCTGTGTGTGAGGCCATGTGTGAGGTCATGTGTGAGGCCGTGTGTGAGGCCGTGTGTGAGGCCGTGTGTGAGGCCGTGTGTGAGGCCGTGTGTGAGGCCATGTGTGAGGTTATGTGTGAGGCCATGTGTGAGGCCATGTGTGAGGTTCTGTGTGAGGCCGTGTGTGAGGCCGTGTGTGAGGTTCTGTGTGAGGCCGTGTGTGAGGTTCTATGTGAGGCCATGTGTGAGGCCATGTGTGAGGTTATGTGTGAGGCCACGTGTGAGGCTATGTGTGAGGCCGTGTGTGAGGCTGTGTGTGAGGTTATGTGTGAGTACACGTGCTCACTTTTGGGGGGTTTACAGGGGAACATAGGAAAATCCCAGGTGTTCTTCTTCAGACTTATTGACCCTCCCTCCCTCCCTCTCTCCCTTCCTCCCTCCCTCCCTCCCTCTCTCCTTTCTCCCTCCCTCCCTTCCTTCCTTTGCCTCCCTCCCTCCCTCCCTCCCTCCCTCCCTCCCTCCCTCCCTTCCTCCTTCTTTCGCCTCCCTCCCTCCCTCTCTCCCTCCTTCCTTCCTTCCTTCCTTTATTCCTCTCTCTCTTCTTTTAAATTGAATTAGGGTCTCTGATTGACTTGTAGCTTGCAAGTAAGCTCACTGATTAATCTTATTTGTCTCTCTAGCTCTGGGATTATATGCCTGTACCGCCAAGCATGCTTCATGGGATCTGGGGATCCGAACTCAGGCCTCCTGATTGTAACATAAGCACTTTACCCCCTGAGCCATCCCCCCAGCCTCCATCCACTACATCCAAGAGCATGCATCTTGCGCTATTTCTTCTTGTGACCCAGAACAAGTACTCTGGCCTCAGCTGACCCCCTCGGCTTCCCAGGGTTGGCACTTCCACTTACTTTGCTCCAATTACCCCCATTTGCAGCCTGGAAGCTGCTTTGTAATAAGGGACAGAGAACGAAGCCCAAGCTTCCAAATGCAGCACTGTGTGCAAAAGCGTCCTGGTGCAAAAATAGCTCCCTGGGGCTTAAGCTGGTCAAGATTCTCTTGTTAGCCTCTGTTGGGCTCTGTTAAAGGACAGGGAGGAAGAAAAGCTTGCTGGTTCCTAGAATCTGTGAAGTAGCACACGTGGGGTGGGGGGCATGAAATTGGATCCCTGCTTCCATACAGTAGCCAGGTCGTGCCAGCTTTCTGGGTCCCCCCTCTATGGCTGTTCCCAGTGGTCCTGCATATGGAAGTCAGAGAATAAAAACTTGCAGGTTCTGGTTTCTCCTGCCGCGTTCTGAGATAGGGTCTCTCTGGCTGTTTCTTCCGCTGGACTCCAGGGCACTGGCCCATGAGATTCTGGTTGGTCCTCCTGTCTTCACTTCCCATTTTGTCATAGGAATGCTGGAACTATGGATACGCGCCACAGAGTGCAACTTTTTTATTTTATTATTTTTTTATTTATTCAATTGCGCGTGCGTGCGTGCATGCGTGTGTGTGTGTGTGTGTGTGTGTGTGTGTGTGTGTGTGTGTGTATGTATGTGTATGTAGAACCACGGGTGAATTCGGGAACCACCATGGACGCCTCCACCTTCTCCTTGTTTACTCTGCCCCGGGATTCACAGGCTCCGCCCTATCAGGACTAGAAACACAGGCTGCCTCCGCTTCCACCTGATGTCTATAGTGGAGTCTAGGATCGGAACTCAGGACCTTCCGCCTGCAAGGCAGAGGCTTAGCCCCTGAGCCACCTCTCCAGCCCCAGGACATCATTCTTGATGATGAATAATTGGAAATAGTCAAACCTGGCCAACAGGATAATGAATTAAGTCATGACAGATCAACACTGCAAAGAGATGGGAGTGGGTCTTAAATATCATATAAAGTTTCTCTTGATTTTTCTCCTTTTTTATTACATTTTTTTGCCTGATTGTCTCTTGATTTTTGAAATGGGGTCTCTTGATGAGTTGGAACTTGCCTATTAAGTTAGGCTGGCAGCCAGCGAGCGACTGGGATCCACGCCTCTTCCCTCCCTGTTCTGGGATTTATAAGTATGTGATGCCACACCCGGTTTTATTTCTGTGTGTTTTGGGATCAAGCTCAGGTCTTCATGCTTTATGATTTCCGAGCGATCTCCCAGCCCATGTCTTTCTTTTCCGCCCCTTTGCAAACTTCTCAGTAGCTGACGAATGCTGATGTCCACTACTGGGGTCACTAGATGTAGTTCACGGTTCTGGCAGACTAGGACTGGACCCCAGCGGCATCAGAGGCAGACTTCTCTAGAACTGGACCCCAGCGGCGCCATGAGCTTCCATCCGAGAGTTCCGCTCGGTCCTCACTGGGGTTGATGAAGGAAGCTTTGCCCAGCCTGACTCAGGAGATGCTGAAGTCGCTTATCTGGACTCTGCATCATTCTGCAAACGAGTCAAGGCTCCCAGCTGCCCTATGCAAGGCTAGAAACGTCCTCGGCCTTAAAATAGCATGCAGCTTTGAAGAAACCCATCTTCTTAATGGAAAAAGGAACCCATAAGAAAAATGACTCTTGGCTATTTATACACAGCAGGGTCTCGGCATGGAGCGGTTATCCATACTCCCCGGAAGCTCGCTGTGAGTCTATTTCTGAGGATCCAGGCAGATGACCCGGCCTCCTCTTGGCTTCTAGAGACTTCAGGGCTGGACTCCTATGCCAGCTACCTCCAGCACTGACCTCATCTCTGCACGTGTCGTCACTCACATTTAGTGCACAGGGCTTGAGTCCTTCTCAGTTCAGAGACCACAGTGTGTGTGTACATGCATGTGGGCATGAGCGTGTAAGAGACATGTATGAGCACATATATGCATGCATGTGTGTTGGACAGTATATGTATGCATGAATATATATCTGTGCATGTGTGTCTTCTCCCTAAGGTCATTCAGAAGTGACCTCACTCAGCCATGTGAAAATATGAAACCCCAGGACATCGGCAGAATATATCTGTGTGTCAAGTAAAAAGATGGGGGCAGGTCCTCTGGTTAGCCTGTCATGGTGTCCATCCATCGTTAGGTTGGTTGAGTACATTGATAAATCTAGTTATTGGTAGAGTGCATTGATAATTCTAGTTGTTGGTAGAATGCATTGATAATTTTAGTTGTTATAGAGTGCATCGATAAATCTAGTTGTTGGTAGAGTGCATTGATAATTCTAATTGTTATAGAGTGTATTGATAATGCTAGTTGCTGTAGAATGGATAGATAATTCTAGTTGTAGAGTACATTGATAAATCTAGTTGTTGGTAGACTGCATTGATAATTCTAGTTGTTGGTAGAATGCACTGATAATGCTAGTTGCTGTAGAATAGATAGATAATTCTAGTTGTAGAGTACATTGATAAATCTAGTTGTTGGTAGAGTATATTGATAAATCTAGTTGTAGAGTGCATTGATAATTCTAGTTGTTGTAGAACGCATAGATAATTTTAGTTGTTGGTAGAATGCACTGATAATTCTAGTTGTTGTAGAATGGATAGATAACTTCTAGTTGTAGAGTACATTGATAAATCTAGTTGTTGGTAGAGTGCGTTGATAATTCTGGTTGTTGTAGAGTGCATAGATAATTCTGGTTGTTGTAGAGTGCACAGGTAATTCTGGTTGTTGTAGAGTGCACAGGTAATTCTGGTTGTTGTAGAGTGCACAGGTAATTCTGGTTGTTGTAGAGTGCACAGGTAATTCTGGTTGTTGTAGAGTGCACAGGTAATTCTGGTTGTTGTAGAGTGCACAGGTAATTCTGGTTGTTGTAGAGTGCACAGGTAATTCTGGTTGTTGTAGAGTGCACAGGTAATTCTGGTTGTTGTAGAGTGCACAGGTAATTCTGGTTGTTGTAGAGTGCACAGGTAATTCTGGTTGTTGTAGAGTGCACAGGTAATTCTAGTTGTTGTAGAGTGCATAGATAATTCTAGCTGCTTTCAAAGTGCACTGTATTTGAACCTGGAGCCACTGTGCGCTTCCCTGTGGCTGTGACTGTCACACCGTCTCATTCCTATGGCCTCGGCACCGGCTGCCTTGAATGCAGCTGAGTGGTCAGGTGAGTTTGCAAGATGAAGCACTTCTGAGGGACGAGGCCTCTGAGATGCTCCAGTCAAAGCAGCAGCCCGTGTCGCTGGCAGAGTCAACCCCGGACATTAAGGTGGCTCATCCCACGTCCTGCCAGTTGCTTGGGGAGGTGTGAGGTGTGTGGCGCTCCGGGGCTGACCCCTTCTCTTTCCCTCACCGGGTTCTCAAATGGATAATCTGTCACACTGAACGAGGATCAGGCCAGACACACAAAGAAACTCTGAGATTGGCCTGCAATGGGAAACTGTCAATTATCTTATTTTACGGCCTACCTATGTTTCCAGGCGCAGAGTCCTCGCTGCCATTAGGCCAATTTGGAGTGAAGCTGAATGCTCTAATCCTTTTACCATCTTATCTGAACAAGAGGAATGAGTGTAAATGATGGGAGGAGGGAGGGTGAGGTGGGACGGGAGGAAGAAAAGGACACAGAAAGACGGGGGAAGAGCTTCTGAAGGTGATTTCTCTTAACTCCCTACTCGATGATCTATGAAAAGTATCTGTGACGTGGAAGTGAAGGGCGCTGTCAAGCGGGAGGAGTGATGAGGAGCGATCTGTTGGTAGAAGCTCCAGCTCTTGTCTCGGCTCTGAGCAGGGCTCCCGGGCACCGCGGTGGCTCCCGGTGCGAGGAATTGGGCCCACGGCTGAGCCCAGCTCAAGAGAGCCCCAGAAGCACACGGCATGGACTCTGGCCACGTCCTGCAGGACTCGACGGTCCACAGCTACCAACATGGCTGCGTCAGTTCCCTGCTGGTGCGTAGCCAGGTGCCTTGGTCAGAGGGTGAAATAAGGTGCGTTTTTCTGTCTGTTTCTGAGGGTCAGAACTGCAGGCGGACTAGGGAACGCTAGGCTGGGTCCCAGGGGACACCCAGGGAGGTGCTGTAGTGCCTCTGTTGCCTGATGTCACAGAAGGACAAGGACATTCTTTGCTTCACCCTCTTGAAGATTAGCAAGCTCAAGATCTTGGGGCCGCATCTGGTGTCCCGCTTGCTGATTGGCACTCTGCAGGGTCCCAGGGTGCCACAGGGCATCAGATGGTGAGGTGGAGCTTCCTAGCTCAGGTCTCTAATCCTTTTCTACAGGGTTCAGTCTCATGGGATTAAGGTGCCACCCTTGTGATTTGACGTGCGTGCGTGTGTGTGTGTGTGTGTGTGTGTGTGTGTGTGTGTGCATGCGTGCATGCGTGCACAGCTGTGTTTGGGTATATGAATGCATGTGCACATGGAGGTCAGAGGTCACCCTTAGCTATTGTTCCTCAGATGCGCTCTCCTTGTTTTCCAGATGAGGAGTCTTCCTGGGTATTTGCCAAATAGGCCAGACTGGCTGGTCAGACAGCCCGTCTCCATCTACTCAGTGCTGGGATTATGTACGTGTCACCAAACTTTTTTTTTTTTTTGTAACAGGGGGATCAAACTCAGGCCTTCATGCATGTAAGGCAGCACTTTACTGACCACGATGCCTCAGCCCCTCATTCAGTCATAAACACCTGCTCAAGTCCCTACGTCTGAACACCGTAGCTGGATGTAGCTTCATCTGCCCCTTCAGTACCTCACTGGAGGATTATGTTGGTGGGACATGCGCGCTAAAGCAGCACGTTCAATCTGGCGCCAACTGGGAAAAACACAGACCACGGGCAGAGTTCTTGCCCGTCAGTCCGTGAGGCCGTGAGCCCTCCCTTCTTTCCCGTCAGGCCGTGAGGCCGTGAGCCCTCCCTTCTTGCCCATCAGGCTTTGAGGCCGTGAGCCCTCCCTTCTTTCCCATCAGGCCTTGAGGCCGTGAGCCCTCCCTTCTTTCCCATCAGGCCTTGAGGCCGTGAGCCCTCCCTTCTTTCCCGTCAGGCCGTGAGACCGTGAGCCCTCCCTTCTTTCCCGTCAGGCCTTGAGGCCGTGAGCCCTCCCTTCTTTCCCATCAGGCTTTGAGGCCGTGAGCTCTCCCTTCTTGGGGGTGACAGCCTGGATATCACTTCTGTCCATTGCTTCATGGATTTCTCCAGATTATTCCTTATGTCACCAACTCTTCAAGAAGAACTCCAGCTGTGGTCTTTAAGGCGGAGTCTTTATGATGATCATGGGGACACTGGTCGTGGACTTTCCATCTTCTAGTGGTTAGAAAGAAGCCCCAGATTCCACCACACTTAAAGGAAGGCTATTAAGCAGGGTCACAAACCCCAGCAGTGAGGGACCTGAGCAGGGAGAGGGAGGGTGAGGAATCACTCTCGTCTCTCTGACCCAATAGGAATTTTCTCCCAAACCCACGGAAGCTGAATCATCATCTCCAACAGAGTGGCTGTCCCGTGGACATAGGAACGTCCCACATTCCAGACAAACAAGGGACTCTTGGCCGCTGTATTAATCTCCTTCCTCATGATGCACCACAGCACACGTGCTCCATGTGACTGGGCGGAGAAAGGGTTTTGTTCCAACTCCTAGTTCCAGGTTGTAATTCATCCAAGCAAGGAAGTCACAGCCGCAGAAACCAAGTCACGTGACTTTCACAGCAAGAACATAGAGCAACGAGTCAATACATGGGCGCTTGCTTAAACTCAGCTTGGCTTCTTAGCCAATCCAGGACCCCAGGCCTAGGGAATGATACCTCCCACGATGGATAGGGCTTCCCACCTAAACCCCATCAAGCGAAACCCTCTCCTCCCTAAACATGCCCAGAATGTCGGGGTAACCTGGGAGGCCGGTCAGGTTGACAGTTAATACCAACCTCCAAAGCCACCTCTCCTTGAGGAGGGTTAGAGGTGAAAGAATAAATCAACAATGAACGCTACAGACGTGGTCCAAGTACCCTCAGGGGTGCCCCCTGCAGGAGCCCTACTCGAAGGATATGGTTGAGGGGAGACTGGTGGGGTAGATGGCTCCATCTCATCCCACCATCCCACCACTCAGCAGTCCAGACCCTGGTTAATTTGGTGTGTGAAATCTGATTATGTGGCTAAAGGTTAATTAGTGCCTTGACAATCTGACTTCACGTATGAAAAACCAAAGTCTACCAAAGAGTCAGAGAGCCTAGGACCTGGAGCGTGGCTCAGGACTCTTCTCTACGTGAGAAGTGCTGAGCCGCGCCTGGCTGGCTGTGGGGAGCGGGGCATTGTGTTTGTTGCTGTGTAGCAATAAGGATTTTTTTTTTTTTTTTGGTGGTGGTGATGGTGGTTGGTTTTGTGTTTGTTAAAGCAGAAAAATATTTAAGGTCCACCCCACTCATTGGTTTACCAGTCTGGGCTTCGCTGGAATGATCCTTTCTTCTGCATCATCTCTGGGGTTGAGAAGGTGTTTGCTCCTATCTCCCGGGGGAATGGATGCTGTGGATGAGAGGGGCAGAGATGCCAAGTCTTCAGGAGCTTCCAACGAAAGTACCCAACAGGTTCAGACCAACGTGAATAAAGACAGAGGCATGAGTGGAAGGGACAGGCGTTCCCAGCTGCATTTGGAAGAGGGATGTGGGAATGGTGACTAGAAACGGAGTGCAGGAAACATTGGAGGGGGCGCCACGCAGGATGCAGGGCGCAGGCAGCACGTCGCCGCCTCACACAGCCAGAGGAGGCACAGGGGGTCTCCCAGCTCCTTGCCTGCAGGAGCAATATTTCTGGGAACAGAAGAGACATTGGAAGATGATTAAAATAGTCATAAAACTGGGGGCTCTGTTGGTTCTGAAAGTGAGGAAAAGATAATACATAAGAGAAATGAACAGGAGAATAGGATCTTGGGATGTTAAGATTGTGATAGTTAAAATAAAAACCTCTGTAGTAAGTTCAATAGATAAAGTGCCGAAGTGTCTTAGAAAAGATTTTTTTTTCAAATGGAAGAAAATACAAGAGAGTTATTGAAGTAGGGATGAGTGAAAGTGGAAATGAGCATCTATCAAAGAATTAATACAAGAGAAATTTCCAGATTCTTCAAATGGAAAAAGATACCAAGTGCTGTGTATAATGAATCAGAGGCGTCTCAAGTAGACATACACCTGATATTTGAGAGCACTAAAAATACAGAAAAGATCTTAAAACATGACAGAACAAAACCCAAGGTAAGATTCATAGTAGCCTAACAATGGAGCAATACCTTGAAAATTCAGAGGCTAATATTCAGAGCCTAGATTTTGGAACCCTGGCAAACTTTGGTGTTATGCTAAAAGTGTGTGTGTGTATGTGTGTGTGTGTGTGTGTGTGTGTGTGTTTGTGTCTGATATTCCAGAATATCAGAAGCACAGGATGTGGAGTCCAAGAGTGACTTCAGAAATCATCTTGACTTCCTCTACCTCCTTATTGCTTTGCTGAGGGATTTCCCAGAGCTGGAAATGCATGATGCTGCTATTTCCCATTTTTGCATGGAATCTGGGATCTGAACTCAGATCTTTCTGCTTGTGAGGCAGAGTGTTAACCCCTGAGCCATCTCCCCAGAACCTAGAAATAGAGCTTTTTGACAAATACAAGGATTCAAAAGTGCATCCCGTGTGCTCCTTAGCAGAATCAAAATCTGGGACTAGGTACAATGAATGAAAGTGGCTGAGGCACTGAGGAAACAGCGAGAAGTGGACGGCGCCTCAGGACAGGCTATGACAGTCGCTGGGGCGACCAGACCGTGGCTGCGGCGGGAAGAGGAGACGAATTTTCTAGAAACAGGAGCAATTCACAGTGAGGGGATGGTGCGGAGCGCTCAAAGCACCTGGGGGGGTTGTGAGGCCCACTGGGTGGGCACCAGGGTGACCGTGGGAGGATGGCCGGGAAGGGGGCCCAAGGCGGGCGGCAGTTCTGCTAGGACATCACATCTGCACCTCAGAAATGCGATACAAGTTGCCCCATAAAGATGAGAGGACTGTGGGGACGTTCAGACCTTGGGGGACGGTGTGACTGGCGTCCTACCATGCACAGTGACCTTTGGAAAACCGTGAGCAGACCCAGACTCCTGGCGTTTGCAACTAGAATCGAACTTTCATGGTGTCCTGGGCTGTTGCCTTTGTCTTGGAAGTGTTGGCGGCTCGTTTCCATGAAGCTCCATCGGCTTCAAAACACCCAGAGCAAAGCACCGCGGCGTGTGTCTCTGAGGCTGTTTCCAGAAAGACGCCCTAGAATGCAAACTGTACCATCCCATGGTTCCAGGGTCCTGGGCCCAATGTAAGGTAAAAATGAGAAGGCGACTTAAGTGTTCGGTCTGCTTTCTCTGCTGGTGACCCACCCAGCTGTGCGCCCGCAGCTGCCACGAAACAACCACTCTCACCCCCACGGTGACTGACCGTCCGTACCCCCAAACCATGTGCCAATATAACCCTTTCCTCCCTAAAGTGGCTTCTGGTCAATTATTCGGTCAGAGCGAGGGGAGAAGAAACTACCACAGACCTGTCGGTCCTTGAAGACATTTTCATCTAATAGAGTGTCATAAGTTCAGCAGTGATGTCTGGGTTTTTTTTGACAAATGACTATACATATTTATGGGGTACAATGTGCTGATTGATATACGTTTACATCGTTTTGACCATCAAATCAAACTTATCAGCATGACCTTCGCCTCACCTATTTGTTTCGTGTGTGTGATGAGAATATTTAAAGTCTGGTGTCTCGGCAGCCTTGAAATACACACCGTATTCTCCTTATTAATGATAGTCGCTGGTGTAATGCCTCATAGCAGCCAGCACAGTGGTTTCCAGCATCTTCCCGTTACTCAACACAGACGCTCCTAGTGGTGTCTCTTGAGTAGATGAGACTTTGTTTTCCTTATATAATTCCCAGGGTTTCCCTTCCATTGTAACGACCGCTTCAAAAGGTGTCTGAATCACAGCAGCGTGTGCTCCTTCTGGGGGGGGGTCTGCTGTTTTCCCCGGCACAGGAGCTCCTTCCGGCTCTGCAGAAGCCCCTGGTCATTAGCACTGACTTCAGGATGAACCTGTGGACAGGTGCACTGTTCACATCTCTCTCTCCAGAACCTTCACCTTCGTGCTAAGGCAACTCTAGATTCTGTAGATGGCGTCTGATATGGTTTGTGCTGTAAGTACAGTACCGGTACTGTTATTGGAAAGTAGCAGAACCTTCAGGAAGCGGGGCCTGCTGAAGGGAAGGTAGGTCATAGAGATGTGCCTTTGAAAGGAATACTGGGACCCCAGGACCCTCTTCTCCCTTTCTTTGCTTCTCAGCCACTGTGGGGTAAGAAGTTTGGTCTACCCCATGCTCCTAATAGCATGTTCTATCTTGTCCCGGCCCCACGTAAGGGAGCTAACGGAGCACAGACCAGAACTTCCACAACTCTGCGTCAAAGCATAGCGGTTTTTTAAAAAAGTTGATCATTTGGAGTATGTGGTTCCCATCATACGAAGCTGACTAGTGAGGTGTCTCTGGGGTAGAACAGGAAGTGGGGGTTGCAGCATGTCCCTGAGCCACAGGTAGGATAGTGAAGAGCTGTGTGCTCATCAGAAGGGGTGGGAGGGGACAGTCTGAATAAACCAGGTCTTCGTCAGTCCTAGATAATACCTGAGCTTGAAAAGTCAAGTAGAAGTGGCAGGAACGTGTCACCTGGACACGGGTGACGCCTGTCATGCTCCTGCAAGGAGAAAATAGCTCCATCGGTCTATTTCTTCTCAAGAGCCTGCAGGAAGGTTTGGGGCTGGGAAAGAAATGGGAGAAAGCTGTGAGTTTTTCTTCGTAAGTTCTTCTACATAGATCATGTGATTTTTAAACCAGATGCATATGTAAATATGGTGAAAAGAAAACCGAAACCAGCCTCTAACATTCCCTGCTGGCCTCTGGACTCAGCATTGATGGCGAGAGAGAACGTGGCTCTGGCGGGCACACAAGCCGCGTCTTCACAGCTGACTGTCCTGCTCGGCCAGGGTTAAGATTTACTGTTCTAATCAGCTAATGTGTGCACCTTGCTTGATTTAGACCCTTTGCCTTATCTTTTTTGAAAGTATATTTCATGGAATTTGTGTCCTAAGACTCCCTCTCTACATGCACGCCGTGGGCAGGAAGAGGAGCTCCAGGCTGAAGAAGCCATGTCGCGAATGCCTTTGGTTTGCTTCTCAGGATCTCCCGTCGCAGGGCTGGGGAGGCGGCTGAGCCCGAGCAGTGCTCGCCACACGAGCCTGAGGACCTGAATTCTGTCCCCCAGGACCCGTGCGAGAAGCTGGGTGTGGCCGTGCACACCTGCATCCCCTGCCTAGGGAGGGAGAGACAGTGGGTTCCTGGGGCTGGCCGGCCATCATTCCGCCTTCTAGATTCTCTTCCAGTGACAGAGCCTGTCTCAGAAAATTAGAAGAGGGGAGCTGGGGAGACGGCTCAGGGTCAAAGCCTTTGCCTCACAAGCAAAAGGACCTGAGTTCAGATTCCCAGATCCCGCATAAAAATGCCAGAAAGAAATGGTGGCAACACACACTTCCAGCTCTGGAAGGCAGAGACTGGGAAACCCCAGAGCAAAGCAATGAGGTGGTAGAGCCATACAAGTTGATTCCTTAGGCTTCCACAGGCACACACACAGTGTCCTCCACACACACACACACACACACACACACACACACGCAAATAAAAAAATAAGAGAGTGAGGAAGGCGCCCAATGGCAGTTCTGTCCTCCAGGTATACATGAACACATGGAAGGAAACAAGTAGAGAGAAATCACCTATCGACAAGGTAGGAACTTCAAGTTCTCTTTGCAGATGGCAAAGGGTGAATGGAACTCATTTATTGGCATACCTTCCTTGGCTCATCTTGTTGCCAATGCCCGTTCGGGCAGTCTAAGTTGGGGTAAAGCTGCCAGACCTACCCGGGTCTCTTCCCATGAAGCAAACGCTGTAGGGCGAGACTCACCTCATGCGTCCCAACCGCAGGTGCCGAGCACACAGGAGCTACCACATTGGACCAACCAGAGTCGGCAAAGAAATGAGGGTTCGCCACATTGCAAGGAATTTAGACCAGACTCAAGGCTTTTAAATTCCAGAGCAAAACAGACCTAAAAGCGTTCGTTTCCTTGAAGGGCCCCAGACTCTCCAAACCCAGCACGTTAGAGGGGGCGAGACCTCACCCAGCCTAGCCAGGTGGGGTCCCTGGCCTCACCTCCAGGGAATGTTCCAGAGAGATCCGGCTGCTGTCTTCTGGTGCAGAGTTCCTCAGAGCAGGGGAGAGCCGAGCCCGCAGCTCAAGTTAAGAATCAGAATGTCCTGGTTCTAGGGTGGACCAAACAGTGCTGGAGGAAAGAGGGCCCTTGGTGTCCCCTGTGAAGCTCACGGGCCTCTCCAGTGGGGCCTTCCACACGAGCGTGTCCTGCGATGCAGCTCAGCATGGCTCCCATGCAAAGCAGCTCTGAGGCGTTGCCTCTAACCAGCTTTTCCCTAGAGATGCCGGAATTTTCTTTCCAGGTAGGTCCAGCCGTGCCTTCTGGTGACGCCGCAGCCTCCTCTCTCTTCCTTGGTTCTTGATGAGTACAATCGGGGCGATGGAGGACACCGACTGATGGCCCTCAGGTATGGCTGGCCCTGTCTGAAAAAACAAGCAAAGAGATTGAGGAAACTTGGTCTCCAGATTCATGTGCTGGTGGAAATGGGTCTGTGTGTGTGGGGGGGGTAGTAGGATCAGATGAGTGCCGGTTGTGGGGCTCCCTCCACAGGACTTGAAGAAGAAGAGAAGCCCTGGTGTGCACACGTCGGCTCCCTCGCCATGCTAGGATCCGGCAAGAAGGGCCTTGCTAGAGGCGACATCATGTTCCTGGGTGCTTCGGCCTCCAGAAGCCACAGGAAGCCCAATCCCTGTTCTTTACCAAACACCAGGTGCACCAATATAGCAACACAACCTGACTAAGATGGCCTGGGCTCTCCTGGTCAAGCCCGATGACTTCTCAAGATGGAGAATGTTCCGGAACACCCCTAGCTGCATCCCGTGAGAGCTTCGAGCCAGGCAGGGGCCGGTGAGCACAACACTTCCACTTCCTGACACCCAGGGAGCAAGAGACCTCCACCCTCTTTCTCGGCAGCTGTCTCTGCCTGTCTGGCGAAGGGAAAGGGCCTGCTGTCAGGGCAGCACAGGCAGCACAAATACTCTGTTCTTAACAAATACTCAATTTACCCACAAGTGCTCAGCAGCACTCCCTCGCTGACCCAGAGAAGCAGGCCCTGTGATGTCGGCAAGGGGCACTTCAAGGTGCCCCTCGCCCGGGCCCCCAGGGGGCTGGATGGCCCCATCCAAACACAAACAGGCTGGCAGCAGCGGTCCCACCCGCGCGGACATCAACACAAAAGACAGTTTTCCGCTAATAAGATCCTCCTCCTGTGTTTGTAGCACAAGTAAGGTCATTACAAGTCTCTTTAAATACATGTTCCCCCTCGTTCTGACAGAGGGAAAAATAGGTTGAAGGAACTCATTTTATTTCCCATTTAAGTTCATTCAATGGGAGGCAGACTTTTTTAAACCATTTTCTTTCTGTGTGCGGGTAAGGGCTAGGAAGCCCTGGGGAAGGAGAGTTTGAGATGGCGCTACGGGTCCCTTGGCTACAGAAGAAAAATGCTTGAAATGCTTTCCTCTGGGGGCTGTTTGTGGAATCAAAACGCCTCTCTGGTTTGCAGTTCTGAAACCCACCACTGTGACTGAAAAAAAAAAAAAAAGAGAGAGAGAGAAAAAAAAAAAAACCAGAAAAGAAAGAAAACCACTTTCAATTTAGAGGGGACATGTCCGCAGCTCCTGGAGCCCCGATTCAGGAGAGAGAACTCGGCTGGCTGGTGTCAGGCTGAGGGCTTGGGTCTCCCAGGCGGGCACGGATCTCAGCGTCCTCGGGGTGTCTCACTGATCTTGCCCGCACGCCAGACCCCGCCTCTGTCCCTTGGGGAAAGCGGCTTTTTGCAGGGTGTCCATGGGAGGCATGTTTGGAAGAGGAAGGACAAAGGGGCCAGTCCCCGGTGTGGGGAGGACCCCGTGCGCGCTCTGATCCCTGTGATCCTACAAATCAAAGTCTCGTCCTTGGCGACTCCCACCCTCCCGGACTTTGTCAACTCTCTTCTCCGGGGACACTCGGGGCTTTGAAGGGTGTTCAGCTTCAGTCTGTGTTTGCCACCACTGGGAGTGGGGACGATGGACAAACGATGGTTCCTCCTTCTCTCTGATGCCCAGGATCCTGCACGCACTGAGTTTCTTGATCTTGGAGAACCACCCTGGTGTCCACTCTGTTTACTTGCTTGCAACTGCTGCCCACCAAGCTGTTGATTCATTTGTAAGCAGTAGTGAGGACTCGCCGTGCTAGCTCAGCTTGCCTGAGGGAGCAGAAGACACCTCCGTCCAGGGGAAGCTCACGCACCAGCGAGGGAAGACAAGCGGCAGATGCTGAGACAAACCCCTGCAAGAAGGCGGCGGGTGCTGCGGGAGTGAAGTCCGGGGAGAAAGAGGAAGGCGGGCAGATGGGGTGCTCAGCAGCCTGGCCCACAGGAGAGGACCCGAGCCCGCTGCAGGGGAAGGGCCGCGCCGTGCACGGGGCAAAGCCATCTGGACGCGGGAAGTGATCTTGGGCTGCGATGGGGATGTCTGGGCTGTGCCAGGGTCACTGAAGAGACCAGTCAGCGCCTGGGAGTGGTCAAGGGGGTCGCTGCGGATGAAGTCAGAGAGTTCCTGAGATCTAAGTTCTGCTGGATGCTGGAGGTCATTAGGAGCGCCTCAGCGCTTCTGCTATAGAAAGAAAGAGATAGAGAGAGAGAAAGAGAGAGAGAGAAAGAAAGAAAGAGAAAGGAAAGAAAGAAAGAAAGAGAGAAAGAGAGAAAGAAAGAAAGAAAGAAAGAAAGAAAGAAAGAAAGAAAGAAAGAAAGAAAGAAAGAAAGAAAGAAAGAGAGAAAGAGAGAAAGAGAGAAATAAAAGAAAGAAAAGAAAAACCAGCCCCTGGATGCTTTTAGACAAAGAAGTGTGTGCCTTTCTCTTCTTTTGCTGTGAGCCAGCCCTTGGACACAGCCGGCTTAAGGGAGACAGGCTTATCTATTTGGCTGTGGTTCCAAAGGAAATACAGTCTCTCTGTGGTGGGAACGCACAGTAGAAAGCATGGTGAGGACAGAAGCAAGAGGCTGACACAGTTAACCACAACCATTAGGAGGCAGAGATAGCAAGAGAGCAGGAAGAAGCAGGGGCACCAAACCTCCACTACCCCACCCCCATGGCTTGCCTTCCTCCAGCCAGGGCCCACCTGCTAAAGGGATCTTAGGTTACGTTAGGGTCTATGAGGAAACTCACGTCCAAACCACCACAGAATGGTATGGTCTCCCTAAGAACTTCAGAAGCAGGAAGATGGGAGGAGGAGGAGAGATTTGACGGAGGCTTGCAGTGGGACAGCGGAGATGGAGATAAAGGAGAGTGATCCGTTCCCAAATAGTTTGCAGTAGAGTCAGGATGGCAGCTGGTTGCGATGCGATAGCTGAGCCTTTGGGTTTGTGGGAGGTGAAGTTCTGTGGCCCAGGCAAAGGACAGGTTTTTTTCCAGGGACTATCGCTCAGTGTTAGGTATGTTGTGTCTCATATATCTATGACAGTGAGATTTTTGTTTGTTTTCTCAACTAGGACCATGCTTGGTAGGGCTGGTTAGCTTGAAACTCACTTATTTAGATCAATTTGGCCTCAAACTCACTGTCAATCCCTCCTCCACACACTGAGATTACAAGTACGTGTCAACATGCCCAAATTCCCAAGTAGAGATGTTCAGTATCCAATTGGAGTATAAAATTCTGGAGTAAAAATTCTGGAGAGATGTCTGAATTTCAAATATTTACATATGGACACTCCCAAAAGCTGATCACACTGGGTTAGCAAAATCAGAAGAGCGCAGGATCCTGGATCCTCTACCAATTGAGTAGGATCTACCATTGGATGCCAGGTTGGGAAATGAGAAGAGCCAGCAAAGGAATCAAAGTGCCCATCAAGAGCAGTTTGTAAGATGCCGTCATGATCAGCTGCTTTCAGCGTCACAGAGATCTTCCTAGCAAGATGGAGGTCACAGAGGCAGCGCTGGAGGAGAGGCGGAGGCTCGGCTGGACTGCGACTAGGAGAAAGTGGAGGAGAGGTTGCCCAGAGTATAGACAAATTCTTTGAAAGGTGTCACCACAAAGGAGACCAGAGGGTCAGAACATCAACTGGCAGAAGAAATGGGGCCATACAAGGTCTCCAGATTTTTTTTGGCTTGGTTTGATTTGGATTTTTTCAATTTTTCCATAGGGGAAAAAAGAAGCAGTCAACTAGTCAATATGTGGAATCATTGTCATTGAGCCCAACGCTAGGTTAGGTGATGACATCTTTGATTCCAATGATGTTTTGGCTTAAAGTAGAAATCATGTAGATGCGAGAACCAGGGATCTGCAGGCAGCTCCAGTAGAGTGGCCACAGGTAAGAGGGACAGTTGAGAGGTGCTCCTGCTATGGTGCTGTGGGGCTGCAGAACCGAGAGCCCGTGGGATGGCGTCGTGGCATTCAAGGGATGGTGCCGATAGTTGGTTTGCTGCCACATACTGATCCCTCAGGTCGCACTTGGATGCTGTGAGGATCTTGGTGGGCTTTCGAGGATCCATCTGCATCTTCCTCGCTCATGTGATGAACGTTTAATTGATTCTGAAGTTAGCGTTCGCACACCCACTGTGTCCATAAAACATCTGGGAAAGAAAAGTGCCTAGATCTACTCTGCTCCTAGTGAAAACTCAAAGCAAGGTGTCAATAGCAAAAGAGCTGCATTTAGAGGGTCACAGAGCCAAGGGACCTAGAACAAGAGACGCTGACCTTCCACGTCTTACCCAACAGGCCTTCAAACCCATTTCCTCTCAGCCAGAGGGAAGGATCCCCGAAAGCAGCATGTTCTGTTTAACGGCTGGTTCCTTTCTCCCTGGAGCTGTGTCTGGATATAGTCCCAATTACTGAGGGAGCAGGAGCAAAGGAGCTCAGCTTTCAGGGTATATGAGAGGCAAAGTCCAGAGTGGACCTACTGGCTGCCATCTCTGCGTCATGCTCTGCTGTGTCCAGAGCAGTTCTCATTCCCATCGTTCTCAAGCCTCCGGTTCCCCTACTCTGGAGGAAAACTCTGGTCTGCCTCCATTCAGGGACAGACGCAGGGCTAATCTCCCGAGGAGAAGCCAATTATTTCTGTTGGACTCTGGAATGCATATCGGGATTTATGGTGAAAATTATTTGCTCCTCTAGAAGCAGAAGAAAGACCATTGTGCTCTTGCACGGTGATCTGATCTCAGCAGTACTGCGAATGTGTCTACTGCTCAAATGACATCGTAATATCAGTCTGCAGCCTCAGCAGTACTGTCTCCCCTTTTCCTTTCAGTGCGCATGTGGTGGGGAGCTCTTGAGGGGTGGGGACAGCTCACTGGTAGCGATCTCATTAGGATAAACGCCCTGCAGAATTCTCAAGATTCGTCCCCCCCCCCCAGAAAACAAGTATTACAGCTCACCCTTGCTGGAGTGCTTCGGTTATTTTTTCCCATTACTGGATCTACTCTGCAAAAAAAATACCCCCATGAAACCAACGTCAGGACTTATTTGGGCTCATAGTTTGAGGGTGCAGTCCATCATGGCGGGGAAAACTGGCACTAGGAACATGTCATAGCTGGTCACATTGGTTCAGGAAGCAGAAGGAAAGAAATGTTGGCGCTCGGCTTGATTTCTCCATCCTTCCCTTTAATTGAGTCCAGGACACCAGGACATACCCCCAACACACACACACACACACACACACACACACACACACACACACACACACACACACGCACACACGGGATGGTGCCATCCACATGTGGACTAGGTCTTCTCTCCTCAGTTAAACCTTCTAGAAACATCTTCACAGATACCCAGAGTCATATCTCCTTGGTGATGCCAAGTCCACAATGATTAACCGTCCTGGGTTGACAAGATAGCTCAGTGGGTAAGTCACCTGCTTGCAAATCTGCCAATTGGAGTTTGATTCCTGGATGCCCACACGGTGTAAGGAAAGTGGTCCTCTGACCTGTGCACCAGGGCATGAATACGTGCGTCCCTCCCTCTCGTTCAAAGAAATATATGGACAATTAAAGAAAAGATCAGCTGTCGCATCAATTATCCCACAGAATCAACCGGCCGCTAGAGCAGACGAGAGTCCTCGCTAGCTACCGCTGACGCTGACTTGGGGCAGAGCGTTGGGATCGAGCACAGGGGTGGGGTCTAGGCTGGGGTCAAACTTGCCAACATATGGCAGGACGATCAGATGCATGGAGCGGCTCAGAGAACAAAAGCGCTCATCCCCAAGGTGCAGTCAGGAGCAGGACCCCCAGACTGAGACGTCATGTCTGGGGAGAGAACAAAGTGGAAGAGAAGCAGTCATGGCCTCGGAAGTCCTAAGTACAGAGAAAAGCCGCCCAAGACAAGCTCGTGCCCTTGAACACGGAATGGGTTGACATCCAGTTCTTTGCCAGCGTAGCAAGTTCTGCAGTGAAGATGTCAGGCCAGGGACACATCAAGTTGTGTGAGAGCCCGCCTTTCATCCCGGAACTTAAAAGGGGCCGCAGGAGGAGGAGCGCCCCTCTTGCTCCCTCTGGAACCCGCCCCACCTCCCATCCTCTCCTGTCTCTCTCACTGTGCGCGTTCTGATCAGAAGTCTACTTGGTGGCCACTGTCAAACCCACTTTTAACCGCTACCTTCCGTATTTGGGGACAGCTTCGGGACAGCGCTCTGTCGATGTGGTGCCCCCAGACTTGTTGCTGGAATCCTAATGGCGTTAGGAGACTAATCCATGCGGCAAGCAGAGGAGGTGAGTGACGGAATCGGACGCTGAAGGATCATGGGGAACAGAAGAGGACTGCTCCCCACGGTCACTGTTGTTTACCTAACTTCAGATTTCTCCCTGGAGTGGCAATGACAGAGCCAGCTTTATCTTCCCCAACATGAAACGCTGGGCGAGACACATGTCAAATGAAAATAGCCTTTTTAGTCACAGCTGATGTTTGTAAAGAGTTTGACGATCAGACTCGATCAAGTTCAACTGCTACTTCCTGTTTGGCCTTCACTTTGTTTGGAGGTTCGGGACAATGTCCCAGTGATATCTACTGCAAACATCAGTCACGAACATACGCACCCCCGCGGCCGCCAGCTGATTCTCGGCAGGGCTTCGAGCCTCGAGGGGGGAGAGACTTTAAACTTGTACATCTTCTGAATCCTCTGCGTCCTGCTCTGGTCAGTTTTCAAAAAGCTGTTTCATCAGGAGTCCAAGGGCAACTCTTTGCTTTCAGGTCTCTGTTGGCGCTGTCTCTTGTGCTGTTGACTCGATTCTTGATTGACATCTTTATCTCTGTTTGTTCTTGCTTGGCAAGGAGGCCCCTGTTTCGTGCAGGCTGGAGGCTGGAGAGCCGTCGTAACAGGCCAGGAGACAGGCCCGGGCCCCAGCCAGGCACTGAGCAGGTGATGGATAGATGGCCCATAAAGAGAACGTCCGAGGCCACTCGTGTTGCCAGCTTGGACACCAGGTGGTCGGTGAGGCTCGTCTCCAGGGTAGGAGGAAAAGTAGCTTTGGTTGACCCAGCCGGGGTGAAGTCACCTCCAGAACCCCAGGCAGGGATTCAGCAGACACTGCTTTGCTCAGGTCTAAGGTTCAGTAGCGGAAGGGACAGAGAACCAGCGATGTCCCATCTGCACTGACATGACAGAGACTTGCGACTGGCAGTCTACGCCACCCCCAAGTTGGCAATGCCATGTCAATTACCTAGGAAATTGCTATAGGGTTTTGGCTTAGGTTCCTTAAACCCTAGCTTCAGTCTTTGACTGAAGACAATAACGGCACATCTGGGGAGGAATCATAAAGCAAGGGAGGATGAGACATGGCCGAGAGTTAAAACGGAGCGAGTTCCCAGCTGAGCCCTGAGCACTGCAGCCAGTCTCCCCCTTGGCCCAAAGGGGTCTTGAGAGACCCAGGAGGAGTCATCAACGCTGACTTCAGCAATTTGCTGCCATGACTTTTTAGCTCAGATAACAGATGATCGCCAGCCTCATGAGCTCACATCGGCATCTTGTGAGATGGCACAATGGTACTGGCATCTGAGCTGTGCTGGGCACAGGAGCCTACAGAGAGGGTCGCGGGCTGGTCACACAGTTGGACTGTCACTTCTCTGGGACCCACAGCTTCCAACAAAGTAGGAAGCTGGGCAGCTGGAAACCTCCATGTTGATTCCTTTGCTGAGCCAGAACTTGGTAACAGCTGAGAACCCACACTTCTCGCCTCTTTTCAGCCAAACCACGCTCGCGTCCATTCTGTCATTCCTAGCTCCAGATAGATGCCCAGTCCCTTTTACCACCTGCCACTGCAGGAGAAGGCCAGCTGTGCTATGTGCAGAGAAAGAGAGAGAGAGAGAGAGAGAGAGAGAGAGAGAGAGAGAGAGAGAGAGAGAGAGAACAGACCCAGCTCCTCATTCATCCTCCAGGGAGGAGGCAGAACAGGTGAGCTCCCCAGAGTTGAGGTGGGGGGCACTGACTAACAAAATGAAAGCAATTTCTGTTCAGGAGCTGATGGGTTGGTGGAAGTGTCACTGTTCAAAGACTGAGGACACTTTGTATGTGAAGAGGTGGAACAGATATGAGGGCAATTTAACACATGCTCCAGACACCGCAGTTATGACTGGTGAGCTCAGGGACATGGTTAAGATCACACTTCAAGTCCTGGTTCGAATTCCAGGGCTCCCCTTTACCAACTCCAAAACACACATCAAATTATTTAACTTCTCAGAATGTCAAGCTCACAATATTTAAAACCAGTTTAACAATATCTATACCACTGGAACATGATGAGTTTTAAAATCAGACAACATGAGTCAAAAAATTTAGGGGAAGGTTAAGATTATTTTTAGAAGTATGCAAATGGGGCTTGTTTCATGTTTCAAATCTCATGTAGGTTAAAAGCAACCCTGAGTAGACTGTACCCAGCTTTCTAGGTGACTGTGAATGTGAGATATGTCCCCCTAGCTGGGGGTCTGCAAATCTTTTCTTTGAAGGACCACAGAATGAAGTACTCAGGCCTTGTACACCAGACACATTATCTCACCCAATCAACTTTTCCATTCTAGAGTTAAAATCAGTCAGAGATAGTGTGTAGAAAAACATAGGTGTGGTTATGTTCCATGAAAATGATATTTACAAAAACAGGCAGTATGCTGAATTTAGCCTGCAAGTCAAACTTTGCAGATTTTCAGCACACTAATCTCACATGTTGATGCTGTGGATGGCGACGTCAGAGGGAAAGGCAGAAGGGTTGAAAGGCTACCGTGCCCCACACCCATCCTCCATGAAGAGCCAAGTATAGGATTGTCCACTATTAGGAAGCCATTCCTTTGGATCATGTATTGATCTATGGGAAAAGGAAAGGTGTCTATCAAAACGAAAACAGAACAAGTAGTAGACAGACCGTTAGCTTCAGTTGGAAAGGGCAGAATGCCTACTTTCCTGTCAGTGCACACGGCTTAGTGGGAGTGACAAAGCACCTGCAGGGGCAGGATGGAAAACCAGTCCAGGGAGGAAAATGGGAAGGTGTCCCATGTTCTTTCTAGTCGGAGACCAGGCCTTTCTCCTGGCTCCTCCCCTTCCTGCACTCTGAGCTTCCAAACCAAGATCTCTTAATACTCCTTCTTCCCCCCAAAACCCCAAAGGATTGGATTCTTCATGGCTAATCATTGACTTGATGGGCTCGAGGGATGTCTAGGGAGTGAGTGGCTCACACCTATGGGCATGGCCATGAGGGAGGCTGTAGAGAAGGTTAACCCACTGGGTGAGACCCCTCCTGAGACCCCCTCCTGAGACCCCTCCTGAGACCCCCTCCTGAGATCCCCTCCTGAGACCCCCTCCTGAGACTAGTGTTACCATCCCACAGGCTGGGGTCCTGGACTGAAGGCGAGGGGCAAAGAGAGAAAACATTTCCCTTTCTCTGCTTCCTGACTGAGCCCGATGTGAGCGAGCCCCCCAACCCCTTCCCAGCCGCCGCACGCAGCTCTTTGTCAACAGGCGCTCTGGCGCACGTGGACTTCATGCCGTGGTGAAAGCAGAGCTCCAGCTTCTAGATCAGCTGCCACATTACAGAGGCACAGGCTTTGCTCAAGTCTCCACCGGCCACTACTCCCGCCCTTTTGGGTCAGTCATCACCATTATTCTTCCTAAGACGCGCCCTGAGAAGCATCCGCCCGCCTCACCCCACGTCACTTCACTTGTGAACTTGGTTTCCTTACACATCTCCCCCACCCGTGTCATCTTTCCAGGCTCTTGCAGCTTCTGAATATGGGGACTGCCACAAAAGACACCACAACTAGGTCCCAGGACCGACCCTTGCACTATGGATTCTACTTGTAGAAGACGATTAATCCAGCTTGAAGCGCAAGAGGCACCCACGCTTGAAATCTGAGTTTGCAATAGGGGAACGTCCCAAGATGATTTGTGTGGGTCCAGAGGAGAGAGAGAGCGAAGGATTCTCCAGCTTCGTCTTCTGCCCACTCATCTTCTCCTTTGACCACGTCTGGCTAAGACCACGGGTGAGCAGACATGAACCGTGTGACAGATGTGGGAACGGAGGTCAAGAGAACAGATAACTCCCTGAGGATCATGCAGCCAGCAAAGGGCCGTCCTCAGCCATGTTTGGCTGGTGAGCACCCCTTTGTTCCAGGACTGTCCTTCACCCCCCTGAGCTCCTAGCCAATGTCGCCGTGGGCCCTACAGTCAGCTCACTGAATGCCCGCTACAGCCGCACAGGTGGCAATGGTCCTCAGGACCCAGGGGGCCCCTCAGGTCCTTTCGCTGTCTGAGCCTAGTGAGCCGGCAACATGCCAGCCCACAAGGCTCCATCTTCCCCCCCTGCGCCCCTTGCACAGCCCCCTCCTCCCTCACCTAGCACAGAGCCAACTCACCCCCAGTAATTCAGCGCTTTTCCACCCCAGGGAGCGTAGCCCTGACTTTGACTGGGTGCAGGCAGCTGCAGGTGCCTCAAGTTATCTTGCCCCCCCTCCCGCCCCCCTCGGCTCGCGCCGTGTCATCCGTGTTTACTTGCTGCTCTGGACTTCAGATCCTGTCAGTTTGCCAATCGCCAGGCCCCACAGCTGACAGTGGAATCTGCAGCGCCGAAGCCGCCTTCTGAAAAAAAGGCTAAAGAGGTTAATACACTCAAGTCAGGATAAATACACCAGCTGTTAGAGTTTCTAATATTTAATATCATTATCAAATAAATAACGCAGGAAGAAATACACACACACACACACACACACACACACACACACACACACCTATAGCATGCTGCTTCATGTACGGTGGTTACAGAGAATATTAATAAATTATCTTAAAAGCCTCCACAGTGCAGTAATGGCCAGGACACAATTAAAGAACATTTGCATATATCCTGCTGCTGATTCCTGACTGGAAACCTCCCCACCCCTTCAACCCTGGAGAAAAGAATTAGGGAATCCCAGGAGGAACAAGAGCCGTCTTCCTCCCCCTCTCTCCCTTATTTGGATTCCAGTAACCTCTGTCTTTGCTTCCAACGGCAGATTTCTCTTTATTTAAAAACACACCACGCATCTATAGGCTTACACTGTGCAAAGTAAGTTCATTTTTCTTAAGGAGAATGTACGCTTGGGCAAACTTCAGCCCCAGTGGACAGTTTTGGGGCTAATGGATCACTTGACCAAGCGGCCTATCATGTGGGCCCCCACTTATGCCGTGTGTCTTCCCGTGCATGGCTCTCAGGCTCTCAGCAGCAGCACTAAGCTTGGGCAGGGCTTCAGGGACTTGGTAAGTGACAGGAAATTGAGAGTCGTTTCTCCTCTCCACCCCAGCCCCAGCTCCCTGGCTAAAGGGACAAAAAATGGTGTTCTTCTCCTTTGGAGGGCGGGGGAAATGACTATAAGCTATTTTTGCTTTTAAAGCTCCAACAAAATGTTTTCCAGGTCACAAAGCACGGAGTAAAATGAGCTTCATTTTGACTTTATGTTGGATATTACCAGGGAAGCTGGTCTCCGGGACACCAGTCAGATTATGTGAACATTTTCTTTCTTTCTTTTTTTTTTTTTGAGAAAGCCTTCGTTTCAAGGGGCCAGGGTCGGGCCATTTCCCTTCTCATCAAGCAGAAGCCTGGCATCCGGTTGAGCTGTCCAGATGTATTTTTGTTTGCGTTTTTATGTTGTTTGACTGAGATCAAGCCATGAATGTCGGCTTTCTGAGCGAGCAGAGGGGTGGTAGTTTATGAAGTCCAAGGACACGTGTTGCTGGGCTCAAACATCCAGCCGGATGAGCCAGTGTCAGGGCTGGCTGCTCTCTCACAAACTTCCAGCCGGAGCAGGAGGGAACAGTTTTAATAATCTTGCCACTCCCGGGCTGCAGGGCTGGGATACATCAGGTGATGGAAATCCTTGCAGTTGCGGGCAATGGGCTTCATGCTTACGGGACCTGCATGGCATCTTTCTGTGGGCATCACGTTTGGGTAAAGATCTTGGCTTAGATCCTTGATGGGTTTTCCTTTTTCTGTTTTCATTCAGATATATTTGGGTTTGAGGGACGATTAAACTTATTGTTAGGGCCATGAGAAATAGAGGAAGAAGATAAAGAAGAAATGGTGGGAGGGAGGAAAAGGAGAGAGAAAGAGAAATTGATGAAGAGGGAGAAAAAAAGTGAATGGAAGGGAAGAAGGAGGGAGGAGGAAGACAAGACCTGCTTCTGCACTGTCCTGGGCGGGGCTCTGTTGGGCGGGGCTCTGTTGCGCGGGGCTCTGTTGCGCGGGGCTCTGCTTGCACACTCTTCCTGGGGGTCCATGCTTTTCCCTGGGCACCCCACGGCTGCTGCTCCTTTGCAGTCTTTTACCAAGCTTTCCCGACTCTCCCTCTGCCGAGCTTCCTCACTGCACTGGCTTTGGGTTTTGTCTTCCCCACCTTCATAGCTTGTCCAGGGGCGAATTCTACATTAGAGGTACATTAAACCCTAGCGTCTTACAGCTTTCAGTTATAGTCAGATGCCATTGCGATTGCTGGCCTATGATGACAGGTAAATCTAATGATGGCATCCAAGTAAGAGACACAGTGCTCTTGGCAGTCACTCTCAAGAGATTTCTTTTCTGTTGTAACAACAGATCTTCATGAGATCCGAAAATGAAACAAGCCATTGCTGCTAGGCCCTGCGGAAGCTGGGCGAGGTCCTCTGTACGGCAGCCCAGGCTCAGGAAAGCAGATCAAGGTCCACGCTGAGCAGCCCGGATGGGAAGGAGAAGGCCGTGCCCACTCTGAGGTTCGTGTGTGGATCACGGGGCGAACAGGCACCAAGCAGCAAGTGTCCCTCCATTTCTATCAGCTGTTCAATCATATTAGGTTCTCTAGAGACGCAGAATCGACACAAAGAATATAATACAGGGAATGTATTGAGTCGGCTTACAGTATGACTGAGGTGGTCAAACAATGGCTGCCGGTAGCTGCCATTGGGTGATGGCTGAAGGCTGGAGAATTCCTAGAGTCTTTAGTGTAGCCGACACGGACTTGGTGGATTAGAAGGCTAAAGGGTCAATGAAACCAGGTGGCTGGAAGGAAGAAGGATTCCTAGCACATCTGCAATAAGGCATCTGTTCTCTTTGGTGGCTCCTTTTTATATGATGCAGTACTGGGAGGATCCTATGAGGGCTTTGGAGGTTCTGATAGGATCTAGGGTGGGTACAATCCTATCAAGTGGTCTCAGTTGATCCTTTCCAGAGGTGGTCTCAGTCCATCTTAGTTAATACTGGTGTGCCAAGTTGACACCCAGGCTTAACTATCACACACTCTTACCACCTGGCTTTACTCCAGGGGGTCCTTAGAAGATAAGAGAAGAGCCGACTGTCCCCTTGTCTGGGGTGGAAAGGACGGGGTCTCTAGCAGCCCAGCTGTGCAACTGAAGACCTTCATCCCACCCTGCGGGCCTTGACTGGCAGGAAAGAAGGAGCAGAGAAGCCAAGGCCAATGCCAGGCAGGAAGAGCTCTACTTGGGAGAGTTGGTTCTTGATCGACTCTTCCCTGCAATGCAAGGCAGGCTGCGTAGAGGATGCTGAGCAGCGTATCTGACTGTCTTCCACATGATGAAAAAGAAAGGAGTGAGGCGTGGAGATGACTTAGGCACCTAAGTGCTTGCCTTGCAAGTGTGCGGACCCGAGTTCAATCCCAACCCTCAGGTAAAGAAGCCAGGCACTGTGGCATGTGTCTATAATCCCAGCACTGGGGAGTCAGAGACTGGCAGACCCCTGGACTCACTGGATAGCCAGCCCAGCAAAATGGGCAAGCTCCAGCCCAGTGAGGCATCCTAGCTCAAAACTAAAAAACCCCAACAAACAAAAAGTAATGGGGAGCGAGGCTGGAAATGCTGTACTGAGGAAAAACACCTGAGGCTGACTGACCTCGGGTATCTGCACACATTTGGAGGCATGCACAGGTGTACATGCACACATTCCCTTGTGCACACACACGCATAGGTGCACATGTACACAGGCACATATTGACATGCACACACTCACATGCACATACACACAGACACATGTTCACATGCATGTACTCACAGGTGCACATGCACACATTCAGACACGTGCACAGGTGTGCATGCACACAGTTGTGCATGAATGAATATATAGGTACACATGCACACACAGGTGTATATGCACACATTTGGATACGTGCAAAAGTGTACGTGCACATATTTGCATGCACACACAGGTACACATGCACGCACACAAGTGTAAACACACAGCACGATCATATGTATGTGCACACATGCATGTTCATTTGCACAAACATGCACTCACATATGTGCATGCACCCCCTACACACACACACTCGAGAGGATTAACAGGAAAGATCAAGAATAGAAACATCTCTGTGGGTGTCGTGATGCTGAGCTGGGATTAGCTAGTGAGGTTCTTGGTGAGTTTTGTGCTCCCGATTTTCCTCCACAGATTTACCATGTTTTTTGCACTGTAGGATGAAGCGTCACTTCTTAATTCCTAACTCCAGCAGATGAGGGGTGAGCAGGCACCGTCATCTCCACTCGCACTTCCCAGCCCCCCTCCTTCCATGCTTTATTTATGTGACTTGCTTTGGTTTGGTTTGGTTTTGTTTTTCCACATCAACTTTGTGCTCCCCTTGCAGCAGAAGGTGGTTTCCCCAAACTGCTATAAATGTCCCTCTTCTGTATATTTTATTCATACAGATCAGTTATTGGCCCAGCCCTTCCTGCAAGAGCTAGGATTTGCCCTTGAGGCATCAGATGGAGCAGTCAGATTGTCAAACGGGTCCCCTAATTGAAATGAACATCGGCACAATATTTGTCGACTGGAAATAAACAGCCCCGGTGAAGCAGCAGGTTTATCACCTTCAGGAGCTCCTTGGGGTCTTGCTGGGAGTGAAGGAAGCGTGCAGAGAGAGGAGAGATTCCTGGGAAGTGAAATCTTTGCTAGATAAAGGAGGGATCTCTCTTAGAATGGCCCGGGGCACATATAGGGCAGTCAGGAAGATTTATTACCAACCACCTCTGTTGTCCTTTCTTTCTCTGCTGTCCTTTTGGGGGCAGACTCCTCAAGCACCCAAGGGCCTGGCATCAGCCTACTTTCTGTGCCCCTCAAACTTTCTTATTAGTAAGTCTCAGCTCTTGGAGTCTTGGGGGGGAGTGTTGGGATGAAGTATAGGATAGAATTCTAAATGACCCCCTCCGTCTATTCCCAGTAGCTCAGAGTCCTTGCAAGTCAATAGGTTGTGTGCCTGCAGCACTGGCTCTCGGAGGATGCACCTGGGGGTTTTACAGGGGTCCTTGGGGGACCCAGGGTGTGTGTCCTCCGCCACAAACAAGACTGCCGTCTTTTCAAGGTCACACAGCTGAGCAAGCTAACGAGGGACTTAGCCATGTCTGAAGCTGCCAACCTTGCTTCTCTGGTGGCCAGAGCCAGTGACCTCTCCTGTCTTGGTGGTCCGTCTTGCCTCCACCCGCTGGCGGGCTTTCCTAGAGAGACCAATCGGAAGTAGGTCATTTACTTTCAAGCTCTCCAGCCTGGGTTCCACCCAGACTCCTCATTGCCTGTCTTTGCTGTTCCAGCCAGAGGACGCCCTGGAAGGCACTAGGCCACTGGCAGACACCACCGTAGTGGGCACCTTGGTCCTCTTGGCATACCAGCATCTCCCCAGGGGATCGGCAGGTCCAGCAGCAAAGCTGTCCTCAGCTCTCTGTCTGGGGAGTGGCTTGAAAGTACTGACAAGCACAGGCAGAACCTTCCTGAGCTGCGCCCAGGGCCCTGAGTTTCTGTTCTCCTTCTTAGGGAACAGGGGCGAGTCGGGCAGGGGGCTCCCCTGGGCCTCTTGGAAGGCGACTCTGCCCCAAGCCCTTTCAGCCAGGACGGAGTCCCACTTACTGGCCTGTTGGCCGTACCCACAAAGCCGCGGTGACCGCTCACGTGGATCAGGACTAGAGGTCCCTCCTGGGATGGGGTCTGGCCAGTGTTCTCCCTCTGGGACACGAGTGAAGAGATCGCCCCTGAGTCCGCAAGGGTCACTGTAAGAGAACCATTTACAAAGGCAGACGCGCGTCTAGCCCACTGCATCGCCCCCCAGAGCAGGCCTGCTGCAGACTGTGCTACGTGGAGAGAGCCCCCAGCTAGATGAGCAAGTGAGCCCCAGAACACCTCAGGCCCCCACTTCCTCCACCCCTTGACCTCTGTCAGAAGAGGCCACCTGCACTTCAAATTTGATTCTGGCTTTTGTCACCAACTTTCAGGGACTCTATGCAAAGCCTTTCATCGTGCCGTTGGTGGCCTTTACCCTCTGTTGTGCATTGTACTTCTCTAAGAGTGATGTGAACGGAGGATGATGGATGAACGCAGTCTGGTTTCTCCATTTCCATCTTAACTGCGCCTTACGCATCCTCTCAGAGGAATTCCCGGCCTAAACAGACAGATTTGGAAGAGGAGGCGGAAGTGGAGATTTCAAACTGTAACATCGATATTAGCCAGTTGAAAGTCAACATCTGCGTGTGTGCCTGACAAGCTCTGGAGCTAACGGATGCATCCTGAAGATGCGTGTGACTTTCACAGGCAGGGTACTTGAGAAAAATGTGTTTAACACTGTGCGATCCCCCTGGCCTGGTCCCTTGAGTCTTGAGACTGCTATGGGAGGTATTGGATGAGAAGGAGGCAAGCCAAAGAGGGCAGTGATGGAAGGTGTCAGCTACAAGGAATCGGTTGCTCGGGTTGCTGGGCGGGATTAATCAGTAACTCTGCTGACCTGCTTGTGAGTAAGCTCGCACCCTGGGCTCGTGGGAGGATGTCGTCATGTGACATTCCTGGAGACTGGAGGTGCTAAGGGAACACAGGACTTTCTGTGTTCCGGCAGAGGCTGGATGTCTGTGAAATCACCTTGCAACTAAGTCCCCACGTGGGTCCGTTGCTCCTCCTCGCTCCTGTTCTGACAGGCAGCCCCGATTCCTACGTGCTGGCATTCCATGCTCCCCGACATCTCCGCGGCACCCCTGTCTGCTCACGGGGTTCACTGCAGTGACTGTCACACCAACACCACCTCATCTTGCACCTCCTGGACTACTGCTTGTCCCTCATTCCTCTCCCTTCTCTCACCCCTAGCTATCATTCTCCCCGTAGGCCTCTCTTCTCCTCTTATCTCCTCCCACCCCCTCCTCTGTTGCTTCTAGCAGACCGCTCTGCCCCTGGCATCTTCGGCTCTTACCCACATTCCATCTCAAACTTCCCCTTCTCCATAGGCACTCAGATGGTCCACGTGGGCGCGCCACGTACACCCCACAATAACTGCAAACCGTATCTGCATGACCAGGTTTCCCAGAAGGCTTCTGCTGCCTCCAGAACTCTGGCTTTCGTGACTTGGTGCTTAACTCTTCTTTGCTCCGCAGCCCCTTGGTCACGTGGTTCCAGTGACTTACGCTTGGCCGAAAGCCCCAAATCTCCTCTTTTCTTGAGATTTCCATTCTCATGACTCATTCTGGCCTTGTTGGTGATCACAGCGTCTTCCATACGCGCCCCTTAGTCGGCTCTGGTTTTGTGGGTCACAACTTGATGAGTCTTCCCCAAACATTATTGATTTCAAAGTAGCCCCCATCACCCCCTCCAAGAGCTCCTGCCTCTCCTTCCCTTGCAGGCCTTTCAAGATGAGCTTTGAGTCTGCTCTTCCCAGAGAACACCCATCGCTGTGAGCAGTCCGCACGTCTGTACAGCCCAGCAGCCATATGCAATGTCTGTCAATCTTCATTCCTCCGTGCTGATGTCTTCCTGAAATACTTCTCAGAATGGGCAGCTCTTACCCAGCCGACTGGCCCAGCGCGACAAGAGCTGGTTTGTTCATGAAGAGCCTGATAGCTACGCTGTAAGTATTATGTATCTGCTCCACACCACTCACGGTCCTAGGCCGAGATGTCTGTTTTAGGGGAGTTGACACTGGGGACGGGAGATGGGGGAGGAGCGATAAAGTAATAAACAAATGAGCGACGGAGCTTCAGGAAGTACGGGCGTCTTCTCCATTTCAGGCGCCCGCTCCATGGAACGCAGAGTCTCAGAGAGATTCAATGCCTTCCAGAGGTCAAAGTGAGTGACGAGACTAGATCCGAGTCCCGTCGTCCGTGTCCTTTCTAGATCCCGGTCCCGTCATCCGTGTCCTTTCTTTTAGCCGTGCCACTGTTTCAGGGGCCTTAGGCAAGTCACTGTTCTCTAAACGCTATTGTAGCACGTGGTGCACTGCAGAGCAGCTGCCAAGGCCCGAAGAATATTACCCAGTAAAGATAATGAAGAAGGCAGAGGCAACCAGGGAAGCGCGGTCCCTGCAGGGCTTACACATGCAGCGCAGGGGGCACCTTATTTTTTGAAAGCATCTCGTTTAGTGCTACCTGTCCATTGACACCCCCAGAAAGTTGGGGGTCAGCAAAGGCTCTGTCAGGAAGCATAGGTTTGTACTAAATTTTCCTTTCAAGTGGCAACTCCTATCACTTGGACAGTGAGTCTGACCCGGAGGGCAGCGTCCAACCAGCTTTCTAGTCCCGACAGCGACAGGCAAGCTCACCGCGCACCTCAGCAGGAAGAGTCCCGGTGACTGGTTGGGTGCTGCGCAGATGTCTGGCCACAGAATGGGCTTCTCTGTCCCCTACTCTTCAGGGAGAAAAGACACAGAGGAAGAGAAGAGAGGAGGAAGGGAGGGAGGGAGGAAGGGGGGATTCATCCCAGGTTCCTATTTATAGGCTCATAAGGCCGAACAATAAACCATCTTCAAGGAAATGAAGGTATTGAGATTGCATTCGAAATAGTCTCCCTTATATCTAAATAATCTTGTTTTTCACACCCACTCTGCACGCATTCTATATTGATGATTGCGATTTGGCTCACGGAACCTGTAGAGCAGGGTGGCACCTCCAACTCTGAGCTCCCTTTAAATTATTTTCCATTTAGTGTAAATCCTATAGCATGGCACAAAACTTTATTGAATAGCTCATTTGAGCAGAGAATACTTTTGAAAGAATATTAGTAAACTCTTTCAATGGAGTCAAAACACCAAAATGGAAAATTCAAGTTTTGAAGAGAGCCATTAAGTGTGATTAAACCTTTAAAAAGGAGAGAACAACGCTTGCAGAACTCTATTTAGCCATTTCATATCTTTAATTGTCCAAAGATTTACTTTAAAAGCACCGACATGAAAGGAGGCTGAATGTTACAGTATTTAGAGGGGGGAGAGAAGACAAGGCCCGTCCCCCGGCAAATGGAGCTCAGCCCAGAAGTGGGGACAACAAAGACGGCAAGGACCTGCTTCCTCCACAATGCGGAGAAGAGAGGGGGGATAGAAAGGCAGCAATTCTTGACTTCGCTTTGAGGCGCACAATGAGCGTGATTAGGGGACCCGGCGCGGTGGAGGCTGGAAGGGGCAGCCGCATTCACCCGCGAGCTGGTAATTAGGATGGGACCGGGGGGAAGAAGCTGAGAAGAGAGAGATGGGGCCCGGGTGTGCGGGAGAGGGATTTGAAAGGTAGTTTTTGAAATTTAGAAGGGATCAAAATCACGAGGGGAAGCTAGTTTCATCGTGTACCGTCTAAAACCCAAGTCTCTCCCAGACTTTGATTCTAGAGATGTGCCGTGGGACCCAGGGATCTGCATTGTGAAGTCATCTGGGAGGTAGCGCAGAGCCGCGATGGCCCTGGTACCAGTTTAGGGGGGATCCAGAGGAAGGAAGCAAGGACTCAAGACAGAACGGAGAGAGAGAAGGGGGGGAGACGCGAGAAGGAAAGAGGGGGCCGCCCAGCGCCTGTCTTTCCTGTTCCTTCCCTTACATTGAAATGCGCAAGTCATCCCAAGAGAGGTTAGCTGAGAAGTTCAGAAATGGAGCAGGCGCAGCCGTGGAGAACGCTTTTAGGGCAAGAGTAGAAATTAAAGAAGTAAAACAAAAAAGCAACCAGATGAAGGGAAAGAAAACAAAAGAGCAGGTGCTTGGTCAAGCAGGCGTGAGCAGACCACTTTCCATATGGCTTCGAGTGAAAGCAAAGCATTTGATATATACGCTTACAAATGTTAGCAATTTTATGTCTTGTGTCAGGATCTTAATAGAGAGTCTTTTCAATCAAAGTGTTGCGCGATGCTATGTGGAAAAGTGGCTTGGGGGGTTTCTAATTCTGCTCCATGTTCTAAGGATGGACCCCAAGGCCCACCACCAGGGACTGATGGCCATCAAGCTGGAAACACACTTCAGAGTAACTCCACCCCCCCCCACATCTGTTTTGGGTAAAATGTATTTGAAAATCAAAGTTCACCTAAGCGTACTTTCAAATTTCCCAATGCTGACCATTTTACTTGTTTAACAGTCTGTGTGTGTGTGTGTGTGTGTGTGTGTGTGTGTGTGTGTGTTGATTTGGACCTGGAGTTAGGATTCCTTGTAAGCCCACTGAGTACGTGGACCCCAGAACAGCCAGCCACTCTTTTCTGATGCTGAAACACGAGTGCTATGATACAGTGATTGTAGGTTGTGCCACGATCTCTAAGTGCGCGTGATGACAAGGGGTGTTATCTCAGTGTCCCATCTTCTTTTGCCACAGAAGCGGCCCAGTGGGATGAATAGGAATGAGATGACTGCTTGGATCATAAGGAAACAGAAGCCACGTGGTTGACTTCAAGCGCTACATTGCTCCACTCGTTGGAAACACTGGTCACTTTTCTTCCCTCTGGGCCCAACAAGGCAAGGAGATCCCTGTGTTTACCTGCGGACTCACTGACCTCCCGCAGGATTGACTCACTCGGCAAATAGAGATGACAACCGAAGTCCAGGTGACTTCATCAGTTCACTCTCCTGATATGGAGGATGCCATGGGGAAGAAAAACTTATTATACCAGAACAGAGAGCCCAATAGAACCAAATAGATGCCGACTGATGCTGACTGTGCCAAAGAGTCCTCCCTCCCTCCCTCCCTCCCTCCCTCCCTCCCTCTCTTCGTTCCTTCATTGCTTCCTTCCTTCCTTCCTTCGTTCCTTCCTTCCTTCCTTCCTTCCTTCTTCTCTCTCTCCCTCTCTCTCCCTCTCTCTCTCTCTCTCTCTCTCTCTCTCTTGTTTTTGCTCTACCCTGACATTCTTCACAGGACAAGACTTACTTACATTGAGTATACCAGTTCCAATATAGGTACTGTCGAGGGAAGTGGCTGCACTGTTGTTTGTTCGTTTGTTTGTTCATTCATTCATTCCTTCATTCATTCATTCATTCATTCATTATCTAAGACAGGGCCTCCTATGTAGCCAAGACTGGTTCAGAACCTACTATGTAGCTCCATCTCAGCCTTGAACTCACCATCCTCCCGTCTGCACCTCCCAAGCTACTGTGATTATAAGTCTGTGTGACCATGTCTAGTCTAAATTTCTTTTTAAGGGGAAATAACGAGAAAGAACTTCCATTCGAAAATTTCAGCATCTTAGCAGGTTCACCTAAGGTCCGTTGCGGGCTCCTCCTTGACTTGCGAAGTCAGCATCTCGCTTTAGAAAGGACAGATGCCTCCTGCTGGCTTCCCCTCCTCTGCCCCTCGCCCCTCGGGCCTGCTGCATGCTGGGTAAAGCCAGCAGGAGACCCCCAGCTGAGCGTGGAGTTTCAAGTTCTCATCCCTTTGCCCCTAGCCTGTGGATTTCAACAGACACCTGGGGCGCTGTGCTCCTGGGAGTCTGCACCCCTCTCCGCAACCCCCATTTCCTCCACTTTTCTCTCATAAAGGCGGCAACCCTGACCACCTACTGCATCTTTTTCTCTTAGGTGAATCCTACTGCTGTTCTTTGTCTTTCCAAATACAGTTGCTCTAGGTGGGGGAGGGGGGTGGTTTAACCATTGGAACTCGCCACCCGAGCTAAAGGATATGAGTTCGATCTTTAGATCCCACATAAAATCTGGAGGTTTATGGTGGTTTGCCTACATTTCCAGTCATAGAAAACAGAGACGGGGAACCCCCAGAGCAAGGTGGCTAGCCAGACTAACCCTGGGTAAGCTCCGGGTTCGATTAGAGACCCCATCTCAAGAATAAGGTAGAAGAGCAATCAAGATTGACTTCTGATACTAACATTAGGCATCTGCATACATGTGCACTCACACATATGTGAGCATGCACACTCACACACATAAAAATGGAAAAAAGAGATCCCGCCTCTAGTGCAGAGAGCATGGAGGCTGTGTCTGGCTCATGCTGTCCGGCTATTTCTCAGGGACCGTCAAGTGTGGCTCCGCTGTCCCCGCAATGTGTCTTTACTTCCTCATCCTGGTCTTTGTCTCTCATCTCCACCTGCTCTGTGTTTCTCTCCTGTGGCATTTCTGGGTGGGGGGAGTTTCCCAAGGATCCTCCTGTCTCCAATGGGCATCACACCTGGCCTTGTGGTTCCTGGAAGTAAACTGAGGCAGGCGAGGAGAAGGAGGGGAGGGGAAAGAAACAAAGTGGCGCAGTCTCTGTGGGACTCTCACGGCAATCAAGCAGGTTGTACGTTTCTACTGGGAATAGGGGGCGAAGCCATTCTCTGCCTATCAATAATCAAATAATGACAATTAGATGGCCCAAGCGCTGGATTCCAGAACAGAGGGGAATGTCTCCTTGTTTTGCTCCCCTAATTGCTGAACCCAGCTACGTGGTGTTTAAATGCATCCTCCATTAGGAGGGTTCATCTGTGGAAAGGTACGCAGAACTTCATCCCCGGCAGCTCCGATTCCCCTGTACAAAGCACCTTGCTGTCACGTCTGCCCACAAAAGCAAAGAAGCTGTTGGAGGTAGAATGTCAGGAAGCTGGCAGGTGACAATAAAGGGATTAGCAGAAGTCTTCATTCTGAAGCTGCCGCTGCAGCAATTAATATAAACACTTGGCAAGGATAAGCACCCTAAGAGGGGCCAGCCGTGCTGGGGAGAGATCCAAGGAGAGGCGAAGGCGTTACCCGAGAGGGCAACGTGAATGCGGATGAACATTCAAAATATGCGAAGGGAAGACATTGCGGGGTCTTTCTTGATGAGAAAACATCGCTAGCTCCACACACTCTAATGAAGGTAAATTGTAATTTACAGTGCTTCTTTGTGGCTCAATTTCCTTGGCAATTATTATATTAGAGAGACACTTCTATTGAATTGTATGTTTCGATTACTATTAAAAAATCCAAGTCCTTAAGTTCAAGCAAATTATGAATGTAGCTTCTGGAAAGCTCTACCCCTGACACTCCGAGGATGGCGTCGCTTATCTCCTTAGCGCTCAGAGCCATTATGCGACGTGGGCCAGGAGGGGCCAGCGCCCACACAATGGTGTCCAATGTTATCAAAGCACTTCTGGCCAGTACGACCATCTCCGCGTCGCATGTTGCGCTAACCCCAGGTGACCGGCCGCCTTTCTCTGAGCCGGACACAATGGCAAACACAAACGCTAACTCTCACGATGTCAGGAAAATCCAGCTGCATTATTCCCTGACCTCTGGGAAGATAATGTCGTTTGCTGTACAAAAATAAAAGTTTTTCAAAGCAGTTGGAAACACAATTGTGTACACTTCACGTGTGGAACCGCCTTTCTGGGGTTTATTTGTTTGGCCTTTCGGAGGAAGAGAAAGGGAGGTTCGCAGAGAGGTGGCAGCTCCCCTCCCGCCCGCCCCTCCAGGAGGATGGAGTGGTTTCTCAGCTCGCCTGGGTGCGGGAGGGAGGAAGCCCGGCTGGCTATCCATCCCGGACGACAGAGCCTGGGACGGAGGAGCTAGGCGGCTCGGCCTGGTGTCGGAGCCCCCTGGGGCTGTGCTCCAGGACATCTTCTTGGTGGGTGGATATTTACTAGAAGTCAATAGTACCCAGGGGCTTCCGTGCAATGCTAATGAGGCCAAGGTTATCCAAGGGCCAGCGGGTTTCCTTCTGTTCCCTCTGCTGCTGAGCGCCTCGGTCAGCAGCCAGGCCTCTCACAGATGTAGGCAGGGGGGGCCTGGCGTGGGCGCGAGGCTTCTCCCAGACAGATGGCTCCCCAGCTGTTGGTGCCGATGGGTAACTTTGGTCGTCACCGCTCAATTGCTTCTCTACAGGCTGTTTGTCCTCCAAAGCCCGTCCCCTTCGGTTCGCCTGGGAGCTACTGCCCAAGCCGGGGGCTTCTGGCAGGGTGGTTCCCGAGCACATCGCTTCTGACAGGCCTTTCGTGGGGTTGGGGGGCTGACGCAGTCTCCGATGGATGCTTGTGGGGGCTGACAGAGAGGAGATGCGGCCTCTCGAGCCACCGCTGCTGTAGCAGGTTTGAGACACACCTTCGGTTTTCCAGATAAACTTCTGCTGCAGCTGTGGCTTCTCAGCCGGGCCGCCCTACCTTCTGGTGTGTGGAGACGGGAAGCACGGGGCCCAGGGCTGTGCCTTATCTTCTGGTCTGTGGACACACGGAAAACAGGGGCTCAGGGTTGTGCTCAGCGCAGAGGGAGTCCAAGACCAGCTTGGGCTACGCAGACGCAGTCAAAAAGAAAAGGAAAGAAGTGATTCTTCTCAAACAAGTGGACGTGGGGATGTTTTTTTTTTTTTCTTCAAGGTGGTCAGATGATCTCTGAGGGAACATGGAGACCCTGAAAGAAAGAAGGGAGGAAGATGAGCTATAGTGCATGGGAGAGTGCTCATGACACATGCTGGTGCTAAACAAACACGTGTGTGTGTGCTTGTGTACATGATGAAACTGTAAGTGTAAATGCACATGTCTACATGTGTGCAAATGCACTCAGATTAGCATAAATTATCTCCAGGCAGAGGGATTTCAGGCAAATTTAATTTCTTTCTCTAATTTTTGATGTTGCCACATCTTATACAGTAATCCTGCCTTCTGTGCTCTTAATCTTTCACAGGCTCTTAGTCGTGGAAGCGAAGTAGCCTGATGGAGAATTGAGGACTTTCCCTCTAAGGCGATGTAACTCAAGGCGGAGCTGTGCAGTAATGACCCTCTTGTGTGCTGCCTAACTGATCCACCTTAACCCTCTCCACCACACCAATGCAATCACTACCGCTACCTTTGGTCTCGGCCAAGGAGGCTGAGGGGTTGCACTGGTCGGCTGGCCGCGCCCACTCAGGGAGTAAACTCTGGCCATCTGAACCCGGGGTTCTGTCCAGAGCACTGCGTCCAGCATGGGTGTCCTGAAGGGGCCCAGATGGTCTCATGGTCTCACAGTCTTTGTGATCTTGCATGTTCCAGCCTGGGCTTGCGCTTACATGTAGCACGCTCTGACTTGACCGCTTTGCTGATCCACAGCAGCTCCACTGGGTTTTGTTGCACATTCTGTTTGTCTTCAGGGGACTGAAGATTGGATGCAAGCTCAGTGGTAAGTTGATACTGGGATCTTTCCAAAAGCACATGACTATATGATGGGACCCATCTCCACCAAGTCTGTCACCACCTTGTTTTAGAGATAGTCTCATGTAGTCTTGCCTGGTCTGCAGCTCATTATGTACCTGAGATTGCGCTGGATCCTTCACTTCCACCTTCCATGTGCTGATATTACAGGCATGGGCCGCACCTGGCTCCTCCACCGTGGCGCCCTTTAGATCCTTTGGGTGTCAGCAAACGCAGAGCTCCATCGCAGAAAGGAGCACATGAGTGACAGGGGTCTCAGCTCACTGGCACCAGAGCAGAGAGCAGCGAGAAGCCAAGAGCGTAGCTCAGATGGAGCAGCGAGAGAAGGGCTCACAGCCTCGGGGATCCCGTGGCCGCGCCTTCTGACCAAGGTCTGCCAGCCTGACCCAAAGTCTCATTCAGGGTGCATCTCTGAGTCACCCACGGTGGGCATCTCTGTGGCAGGCATCTCTGTGGCAGGCTGTTCCACCCCGCTTCGGTGTCTTAACCAAGGACCCCCCGCTCCAGACACTTTCCCAAGCATGCTCACGTTAGGTGTGGGCATCCAGAGAGGCCGAGAGAGTGGCGATCTGCATTCTCCTGTACTGATCCACCAGTCCTTAGGGTTTGAGAAGCTGGACGCAAAGCATCAAAGGAATTCTGAGCACCGAGAAAGGACTTTGGGGGAGAGACAGCAAGGACATAACCAACTGCCATTGACGGTTGTTCATGCGAGATCCTGGCACTGAGGCTGCTGTGGTTGTGATGGCAATCCCAGCACACAGGCTCTAGGCTATGTATATCCATATCTTAGTTATATAATTTTCCTCATTTCAAGGCACCATTAAAGGGATAAGAAGTCATTCCCAGAGACCATGCAGGTGACTAAATCAGACTTCTGTTACGTGGTAGCTCTGAGTTCGGACAAACACCCAGAGGAAATGATGGTCTCTGGAGGGAAAGACCAAAGCGTCCTTACATCTTCAAGAAGCACAGTCTGTGATGCCCCCCAGTGCTGAGCAAAGCTTCCTCGTCCTCTCACCCATCTAGCCCCCTAGGTCAGGACGGCCCATGCAGTCAAGGAACAGAGCCACGTGTCTCATGACATCTGCTTTGGCCCCCAGAGGACTCTAGCACTTTTAATGTCCTCTGCTTCTCCCTTTTCAGACCACAGACTTGCTCCTTTGAACTGCCCATTCTGATCTTAAACTTAGATGACGGTGTCAATTAAATTCAAACTGAGAGTGAAAAGCAGATGGAGGGAATTTATTCAAGATGGCCATCTTGGGGAAAGAAAGCTGAATTAGCCTTGTGATAGGAATCATACAGTCATCGCATGTGTGTGCAAGAATCAGTTTCACCAGCTGGACAAGGGAGCAAGAGGACACAAGTTAAGGATTGGGTAGACCAGATGACTCCACCATTTCAGTAGCAGGATTGACACGAAGGTGGACAGAAGGGACCAACCTCTCATGAGTTTCCTGGACTTCTCCTTTTCTCACCAGTGATAAGCATCAGACCACCTGCGTGGCAAAGTGTGCGATGTCTACAGCAAGAAGAAGAGGAATAAAGAGGCGTCTCCCCCAGTGTCCTTAGTATATAGCATCTCATTGTAAGCATGGGCAGGTGTTTATGTGGGTGCCAGACATGGGGACGTGGGCCTGGTGGGAAGAAAGAGCAAGATACTGCCCACCCTGTGTCGGGCACTTCTGAGTTGAATCACAGTGAGGCATTCACTTGTGAATTTACTAGCTGGTCTCATTGCTGAAAAGCAGAAAATGCTCTTTCAGTAGAAAGATGCAGGATGTGGAGAACCAAGCAACACAATCTTTAAAACTTCCCTGGAATGGGCAGGCAGCTCAGTATTTTGTTGTCTCTAGGTGTTTATTTGTTCTCTTATGGAAATACCTGGACTCCATCTCTGGTGGTTATGTATCTTAGTCTAGAAGTTTACGGTAAGAGCCTTCAAGTACAGAAAACAAAATGTCCCTTTGCCCTAAGTCCTACTCTTCTCCCCACTAGAAAGCACAGCTTTCTAAAATCTAAGGAGCTTCATCTTAGAAGGACTTATGAATAGAACCATAGCATGTGAAAACAGGTGTGCTCTGGCCACGGGGTAATCTGAGTCAAGTCTCTGTGGCACTATCGATTCAGGGAGGCCCTAGTCCGGCTCCCGAATTCAGGAGGTCCAGCGACGGACAAGTCTGAACACGTAGGGACATGCTCCAGACATGGGAACCATGCAGGCAGAGGGATGAACAACCAATGGGGAGTGGCCGTCTACCCTGCCCCTGTGATGGACACCTAGTAAGCAGTCAAATGATTGGTGGCTGTCCCCTGGAGCGGAGGAATGGCGACACCTCATTGGACCCCTGAACCTATATAAGCTCAAACAGGTCCTTAAATAAATTGAGTCCGCAGCAAACTCGTCCTCTGCCTGCTGCTTCTCACCTGACCCCCGGGGTCCATGCCGGCTCGCCCCCTCGCCTCGAGCTCTGAGGCTCCCGCCATTTCCCCAGCCTTTCCCTGGCTGACCCGGCGATGATTCGGCAACAAGTGTCCTTCAGAACTAGTAGTTGAGAGGAGTTGGGATGTCGTCACAGAACCACATATGGACCGCGAACCTTACCATCTTCTTGATGGTAATTCCAAGTTTCCCAAGTCTTTACTCCCGTTCCGGCCAGTACGAGAAAGGCTTTTTAGAAAAACCATGGAAAAGAAGAATGAGCGACGGCATTCGGGGAGGGGGTGCCCAGAGGAGCAGGGATGTCTCGAGGCAAGGGGGTGAAACGCCTGGAAGCGGCGTACCATGCTGCGAAGACGGCGGGGGAGCTAGTGAAGGGCCTGCGGTGGAAATGGGACTGAGAAGAGAAACCCGAGAAAGGGGGAAGGGGGCAAGAAAGGGGCGCACCAAGCTGGTGAAAGGAGGGAAAAGAAGGGAGCAGGTACAGGATCCACATGACTGAGTGCAGGGGAGACGGACGTCTGGAAAGTTCCTGGTCAACGACATGGAGGCCTTGGTAGTCTTCACCGGAGCAAATTAAATAGAGAAACACAAGGCAGATCACTAGGGATCAAAAACAGCTAAGGAACAGGGGAAATGGCGGAGCTGGTAAATCCGCTTTCTCTACAGTTGTGCAGAGAGAGCTTGGTTGCTACGTACGCCCTTGGAGGTGGGACTTCCAGGATGAAAATGCCAACTGATGGAATAAAGGCCTGGAGGGTGGGGCCAGAAGGCAGGCAGACAGGTGGTGCATACTAGCATGGAAAGAAGCGTTCTCTGAGGCAAGGACATGAAATGCCTGGAAGTGGCATGCCATGCTTCGAAGGCGGCAGAGGACGCTGGAGAAGGACCTGCGATGGATTTGCCCACAGGAGATCAGAGTCACCAGTAGCGGTCCCGGGAGGGGATTCGTTGCTCCTAAGCCATGCTGGCTGGTCTGGGCTTAAGAGTGAAGGAGGTAGAGAGATGGCTTAGTTAATTCTTAGTGGAGGCGTGGCCAGTGGCAGGCGTGGGAACAGGACAATTTGGCAAGGCATCGGGGGTTGGGGGGTGTAGGTGAACATCTGACATGAGGTGAACTGTCACAGGACAGACAGTTCGCTGCTGAAGATTCAGAACAAAATGGAAAACGAGCCATTTCATGTTGTTGTATTTCCACCTATCATCCTGCTGTGCTTACACAGGCTAATGCAGCTGCCGGGCAAAGTCCTCTGTGACTAGCTGAATTTCCTAACCATCTTTCTGAGGAGTGCCTAATCAGATCTTTCTAGCAAACTGGGTATGTATATCAAGCACAAAACACAACGGGGGAGACTCTGGTTCAGTGGTTTAACACATCAAAGTTTGTGTTTTGTGCGTGTATCATCTACTGGGGGGCAGATGACTACAGTGTCGCTTATCTCCTTGCAGGAGTGTGAATTTCTCCTACGTTAAGGCTCACCTACCTAAGGCAGAAGGGATGGGCTAGAGCCCCTGGTCCATCCATCTTAACCTGTGGATCATGAAGACGAAAGGGATGGAAACGTGGCTCTCTGGGAGTGAGGTAGAGAAAGCTTGGAGATCCATCTTGGTGCCAGCCCTGTAAGTTCACTGTAAGTTACAAATTCCTAGTTAGCTGGGCAGCTGCTGCAGCCATTCAGGTGCTTGCCTTGCAAGCAAAAGAACCTCAGTTTGATCTCTAGAAACCACTTAAAAAAAAAAGTCAGGGGTGGAAGTCTGCATTTGAAATCCCAGTGCTGAGAAGACAGAGACAGAGGGATCCCAGGGGTCCCTGGTCAGGCAGCATCCAGGCCAATAAGAAACTCTATTTTGAAGAAAAATGTGGGTGGTACCCGAGGATCAAGAGTCAAGGTTGAGCTCGGAGTGCCACATGCACGCGCACCCCCCATGCACATGTGTGCAAGAACACACACACACACACACAATGCTGCAGGTTGGAAATGCACCCAGTGTATTGTATGGACAGCCTGGCAGCCTGCAATGCTGCCCACTGCGGTCACTTGGCTACTCATACTGTTGATCCCACGTGTGCGTAGGAGCTGAGGCTACTGGACCAGGACAAGATTAACATCCAGCACATAATGTGTGGTTTCTCCAGAATGTACTGTCATGGAGTGGAAGAATCGTTAAGCTGAGCTGCCACTAAGTTGGGATGCATCTGCCTAACATTACTCGGGCCCGACAGTGTCCATGAAGCTTGCAGACAAGCAGTCAGCAAGTAATTGTGCAACAGGACGTTGAGTGGGTTGACAGAAGCTAAAAGGCGTAAGGTGCAAGGGCGGGAGAGATGCTCGTTTGATCCAGCGCTTGCTGAACAAGCTTAGGAGTCTCGACTTGATCCTCGGGATCCGTGGCAAAAGCTGAGGGGCTTCTGGTCTCTTTGGTCGCAGCAGTAGAAGCAAGATGAGGACCGTTGTCATTTGGAAAGCGTGGAAATAAAATGCACACGCTGCGCCGTCACTGTGGCTCCAAGGCCTACGGCCATCAGAAGTGGACCTGTGGCAAGGGGGCCACCCTGCCACGCGCAAAAGAAACTGTAACTGAGCACCAAGCCCAGAGGCGAACACTACCAGAACTGGGCGCATGAGGCGCCTGAAAGTTGTCTACCGCAGATTCAGACCTGGTTCCGTGAAGGAACAACGCGGAAACTCAGGAGGGCAGCTGGCGTAGGTCCACTTCATCTTGCGGATTTCAACTGTCGGTCATCATAAATGTTCTGACTAAAAAAAAAAAAAAAAAGGCTGAGTGTGAGGATACACAGTTGTCATCCCCGTACTGGGGAGCTGCGGACGGGCAGATCTCTGGGGGTTCACTGGACAGTCTGTCTGGCCTGATTGGCAAGACCAGCCCCAGTGAGAACCAGTGAGAGCCTCTCAGAAGGTCAGGTGGGCAGTTCCTGGTTCCCGAAGAATGATGGCCAAGGGTGGTCTCCACTGCTTGGACACACACATGCACCCCCCATATGCCTGTGTCCAGCACACATGCACAACTGAGGAGGAGGAGGAGGAGAAAAAGAAGGAAGAGAAAGGAGAAGAAATCACATCACAAACGCAGCAGGGTCATTTAGCTGAACTCATGATTCGCCATCTTCATTTTCCCCCTTGGTCTGGTCACACACGCTGCCTGCTGGCGATGGAAACATCGACAAGGGCGAATAAGGTTGCACATCTGGGGACCAAATGCTGGCTCTGGAGGCCACACGGGACCCATACAGGGAGGGAGCCTCGTGAACCCTGAACTGAGGGCCTGCCTGATTCCAGAATCTTCTCTAGCTCCCCTCCCAGCTTGCTCTCACTGGCTCTCGCCAAGACGTTAGGTCTTCGGGGTGAGGATTATCCACAATGCCTACGCAGAGGAAGACAGGCAAAGGGGCCCTCGCCAGACAGACCCCGCTCGGAGGCAACGCGTTCTTTCTTCCCGATGTGCTCGCTCGGTCCTGAATAACTTTTCACGGGGCTGCACACTCCGCAGTCTGACAGCTACACCAAGGCTCGGCGGCCGCGATGGAATCGCTCTACAAGCAACCTTGCCAAAGGCCCTTTCCATACACAAAGCTGGCTCCAGCTTTGTATATTGAGGGAGCTAAATCAATGTTAAATGCTTGGCTCTTTTCACAGGACAATGACCAGGACCTGAGCTGCGTCCTTCCTTTTTGATTGACACTTGAAACGCAGCGCGGGAATCAGCCAGAGGCGCTGCTACAAGCCGAACCTCTGCTGGGGACCCGCTGGTGACATCTGCAGAGAGGCCGACAAAAGGCGGTTGAAAGCTGTGTTTGTTGCTTCCCCCTCAGATCTCCGCGCTTTCATGGCGCTCCTTGCTTGCTTTAATATTATGATTCAGCACCTGGCTTTTTTGAACCTTACTTTAAACTTCAAAAGGCGAGGTGGTATTAACAAACATGAAACAGGGAAGTGGCGGGAGTTTGATTTACTGTTGTCCTCTTATCAAGGTTTTTTTTTTTTTTTTTTTTTTTTGGTACCAGCTGCCACTTCCTGTCATCTTTGGAACCATTATCATTTCTCTAAAATCTAAAAGAGTCCACTTAATAACGGCTTTGAATACAGGCAGGATCAGTAACATACCCAGTTCTGGGATGGCAGGGCCATCAAACGAAAAGAAAGATGTTCCCCCCAAAATAAAACCCACACACAAACACACACACACACACACACACACACACTCAGGCCCAAACCACACAAATAAGAGCTGTTGTACTTGCGAGTGACCTTCATTTCAGAACGAAACAAACAGAACCCAGTTCCTTTTTGAATTCTAGAAGTTTCCTTGAGAAGTTCTTGCCATCAGGAACAACAGAGAGGAGAATTCTCAAGCCTCCACAAGCCGTCCCGCACCCCCCCCACACATATGGAAAAGGGACCCCAAAATGTCTGCCCTTGTGGCGGCTAGGCTAATCACCAAGTTATGTTTGCTGACTTTCCTTGGGGAGCTGCCTCGTGCCGGCACAGGCCACGGGGAGCTGCCACGTGCCGGCACAGGCCCTCGCTGAGAACGAGGCTGCATCACCTCGCGCGAGCACCAGCGGCCCAAGCTTTCTCATAAACCCCACAGGACCCTGGGGGACCTTCAAAGCAAGGGGGTTCAAGATGTCACTGCAGACCAAGTGCACAGAAGCATCCTGCCTTCAGTTGGGGACCTCGGATCTATCAGGAAGGGGAACCAGGGACCTTGGCCCAGTTGGGTGATTTTCATCTTTCTAAGGACCTTATTAAGAACATGGATCCCTGAGCTTCTCTTCGCCTCTTCTGAGCCTGTAGTTTAAGGAGGAGATCCTGGAGAGCAACTCTTCTGAGGTTCACAGGGTTTTAACCACCTGTCGAAGGCGCGCGGCAAGTGCTTGGTGGATCTGGGTCAAGAGCCAATGAAAGGGCTAGAGAGATGGCCCAGGAGTTAATACTCTGTCTCGCAAGCAGAAGGTCCTGAGGTCAGATCCCAGGTCCCATGTAGGCAAAAATGGCAGCGGCCTGCACTTCAGGCCCTGGTAGGTGGAGCCTGGGAAATCCCAAAGCGAAGCAAGGAGGAGGTAGAAGCAATCCAGGATGATTCCCAAAGTCACCCTTGGTTCTCCACAGGGATACAGTGCCCCTGATACACACACACACACACACACACACATAAAATAAATTTAAGAGAATGTTAAAAAAAAAAAAAAGCCAACGAAAGCAGCTCATTGAGGATGTTTTGTCTCTCCTGAGCCCCGGATGTGCTAAGTGGATGCACTTTCCAACACAGACCGAGCCGCGCAAGTCTTGGAGCCCAGGAGACGGGGCCTGCTTCTTTCCACACCTTGACGTCTGCTCTGCCCCCCACATCACCAGGTCTCTGACATCGTTAGAGATGGCTTCCTTCATCCTCCCTCCCTTGGATATCAAGATACAAAGGCAGCAACTGGAGATGCTTCGCACACATGAGGCAAACAAGAAATTAAGAAAAACAAAGATGCTGATTGGCCATTAGCAGGAGCCAGACTTTCACCTGTGCTTTGACCTCATGGTCCACCTCCTCCCAAGTAGCCAAATATCGGCTGGTCCACTCCTGGGTCTATCTTAACCGTCCAAACTGGCAGCTTTATCACACAACACTGTCAGGTTTAGCGCTGAGAATCCTTTGCTGTCTTTTCAAGGTGTTTTTTGAGTCCAAACTAGTCATGTTGGTGGTTATGCCAAATAGCCCGGGGTCACTGGCACGGTTAGAAAGGACTCCCGGGTCCCTCACAGCCTTTTTGGTAGGTGGGGAGGTTCTGCCTGCAGAAGGGAGGAGCATCTTCTGAGATATCTAAGAGTCTGTTCTTGAAATACTGGGATTATGACCCCCTCAAATCAACAGAATGACCTTCAAGCAAAACCATCAGATTTCTAGCCCCCCTCAAACCAGGTTCATGTCGACCATCTAAAACAACATAGCAACCCGTGTAAGAATGTAATAAACGAGAATCCAATTGGTAATATAGGAAACAACAGCAATGTCAGCCCTAACCAAGAGCAAGTGAGGACCTAGAGGTGTGGACCAAGCAGAGCCAGGGCGTCCTGGCTCTTCCGACCATCGTCACGTCTTCATGATGAGGAGACCCGACCCAATGACTTTGTGTTACGTAGCTGTCTCATCGTAAAACAGGCTGGATTCTGCTACTTTGCACTTTAAGGGAAACTAACCCTCGCACTCGGTGGAGAGTAACAGGTGCCCGGTGAAGCTGAAGCTCCTGCCGTGGCTTCCAGGGGAACCGCATCTCTGAGCCCGGCGAGCCGCACAAAGCAGCCACTAGGCACATTCTGTCTGCATCGCACCAAAGAATTGTGAGTCAAGAAAGTATGTCTACTTTAGTCTAGCAACAAGGGAGGGAAGGAAGGAGGGAGGGAGGGAGGGAGGGAGGAAAGGAAAGAGGGAGGGAGGGAGGAAAGGAAGGAGGAGGGAGGGAGGGAGGGAGGGAGGAAGGGAGGGAGGGAGGGAGGAAAGGAGGAATAAGGAAGTCTGGTGGAGAAAGTAAGACAAAGACCAAGTATCTGAAAGTTTAGAATAGAAAAAGCGTCAGTTTTCAGAAGTTTTACTTTTCTTTCCTTCTCTTTTCCCCTTCCTCTTTCTCTTCTTCTTCCTCCTCTTCTCTCTGTCTCTTTCCCATCTTCCCCATAGCACTAACATTCTGAGCTACAATGAAATCATTCATTTCAGATGCAAAGCTGCCCTCCCCTCCCCTGCCCTCCCCTCCCCTGCCCTCCCCTCCCCTCCCTTCCCCTCCCCTCCCTTTCTTGCCTTTCCCTCCTCTCGCATGCCCTTTGCTCCTCTGTTTTCTTGTTTCTGGGCTCCCCACCATCAGAAGCACAGCATGAGGGGGGACTGCTGTGCTGGTGCCGTGGTCACAGACATCCGATGGGGTCCAGAAGACTCCTGTTCCGTCCCTGGCTTTGCCTCGTATCCGTCTTGGGACAGATGTGCAGACACTTGGAACCTCTGCTCTAGCGTGGTTTGTGGCGCGCGCTGGGAGAAGCTCAGCCTGTTAGCCTGTCTGGAAATCCACTGGAGGAACCTGTTCTGATGCCTCTGTGGATGGAGGACAGTAGCTGGCCCAGGTCTGTTTTCCAGAGTGACCCGAGGAAGGGATGCTCGTCTCTGGCCAGTGCCCTGCCCTGCTGAGCTCTGAATTATCCCCCAGTTCTTTGTCTTTGGCAATCAGCCTTGTTCAAATGGCCATCTTGAAGCATGTGGAAAGAAGCTGCAAATACTCACAAAACCAGCCCAATTACTCACATTTGCAATAGTTGTTGGATTTCTAAAATATAAATGGAGGGGACTTGACTTGATAGAGAGAAAGAAGAATCCAATTTATCGGGCTGGAGAGATAGCTCAGGGGTTAAGTCTTTGCCTTGAAAGCAGAAAGATCTGAGTTCAGACCTCAGATCCTACATTAAAAATACCAGGAGGCAATGACGTGGGTCTGCACTTCCCGCCTTGGTAGGCAGAGGCTGGGAAATCCCAGAGCAAAGCAAAAAAGAGGCAGCGCAATCCAGGATGATTCCCAAAGTTGCCTTTGGACCTCCATAGGCACACACAGTGCCCTTTTGTACACACACACACACACACACACACACACACACACACACACAGAGGAATAAATAAAAATGAAAGAATCCAACTTGTTTTGCTGCAGCGAGTGTCAGCTTGCGTGACCTTGAGCAGGCATCTCTGTGCCTTGTGTTTCCAATTTTCTCCACTCATGACTCCCTGCACATTTTAGAGTGTGACTGCTGCGTGTGGACCCTGCTGTAGTCAGCCAAGCAACTGAATCCTCACCCGTAGGAAGCTCGCTTTTTTTTTTTTTTTTTTGCAAGATGGATTGTTACTACGGAACATACTTTTTTTCTTATACTACACAGTATCAAGAAAAAGTACTAAAAGGTGCCTTAAGAATGGCTAAGGCAGGAGACTGATAAAGTAGGAAAAGACAGGAGAGGGGCATGTTAACTTCATCTCAGTGGAGAGGTGGGAAAGCCAAAGAGACCCAGGGAGGAGGGCTCAAGGGAGGACCACTGAGTCTTCCTGAAACTCGGGGAGTCTCAGTGGAGCTCCAAAGACTCAGTCATATTTGAGATGAATTTTCCCAAGTGTGCTTGACTATCTTGGTGCTAGATTGGATGTGGGGAATGAGGGAAAGGAGGGAGTCAAAGGCGATCCTGGGGGTCTGGCTGAGAGCAAGAGGGATGGAAAAGATGCTCCTCCCCAGAGGGATGCAGACAGAGTGGGCTTAGCTTGCAACAACATTATAACCAAGGATTCAACAATGATCAGCATCGCTTCTACTTGAGTTTTGCATCTGCCTGAGTTTGAGATGGTATGTAGAAAAGGTCTCTTGAGACTGGATGCTGAGCTCAGTATATAGCACCCAATAATTGAACTCAGTGTATTGGAGACCAGACAGAAATGTCTAACCAAAAGGGCTGGTCCCCAGACAGCCAAGCAGCTGGCGAACTCACAGAGAGAGGAGGCTGGAACCCCAGCAGAGAGAACCCAGCAGGGGCCGGAGGGGACACAGCTCTGGCATCTCTCAGCTGCCTCCGCCCATCCTTCCCAAGGGGCCTCACGGCAACCGAGAAGACACTTTGCAGATGAAGGAGCTCCCTCTAGTTTTCATCCTTGCCTGACTGGTCTTGCGGAGGTCATGACCTAGAAACGACACGGAAACCCTGCATTGGGCCAGAGCGGCCAACCACTGCCGCGGCCTCTAAGCCGCCTCTCCTGATGCTGCAGATGCGATCCGGGACTGTTTGTTCTGAGCAACAACCACAATGGATCGCCAAGAATTCAACTGGCTTTTGTTCTCTGGCAAGACGTAAAACCTGGGCCAAATGTTTATTTGTCACCTAGCCATATGTGAGTGGTAATGTCGGAAGCCACGGCTTACCTGCAGACTCAGACGAACATCCAAGGCCAAGACTCCCTAAGGAAGCCCAGTCCCCTTCCTATTCTGCACTTTCTTCTAAGTGTGGAAATGGCCAAGCAAACCAAAACCCAAACCGCAGAAATCCCATTCCTGCCCTGCCTGTGTCCCCACGCCCTGCGCACATTTATCAGCTGCACACAGCAGCTGGGCTGGAAATGGCTACAGGAAACCTCAGAGTTAATCATGCCAAATGGTGATAGATACTGAGGGGAGAGAGGTTCTGGTCACTTATCTGACACCACACAGATGCCCACACCGCAAACTCCCTCTTAACATTCCGAAGTATGATTCCTCCCCCAAACTAATCTGCTCCGGAACCCTCAGAATTTGAGGGTGTGCATGCGAGGGCTCAGCTGGACAATTGGGGTGTGTTGATTCTGAAGGTAATGGTGGTGTGAAACATAAGCTTTCTATTTTCTATGCAAGATGTGAAAACCAATTCCTCAATCACATAGCGTACAGCAATATAACACAGGTACATGCACATAGACACACATACACACATGGCTTCCATTGTCAGAAGTACATACTAAATAAAATCTGCTTTTTTTTGGTTGTGTGTGTGTGTGTGTGTGTGTGTGTGTGTGTGTGTGTGTGTGTGGTAAAGGGCACTTGATTGTGTGTACTTATGAAGGTGACTGAGAATCATCTTGGATTGCTATACTTCCTTTATACTTTGTTCTGCCTTCTAGTATAGAAGTACAGGACACCACCATTTCCACCTGGTATTTTTTTGGAGATCTGGGATCTGAACTCAGGCCCTTCTGCTTGCAAGGAGAGGACTAAACCTTGAATCATCTCTCCAGCCCAGTCTTCTGCTTCTTAACAACACCTTGGAGACTGGAGGGAAGTGGAGGTGCCCAGCTCATGCCCATAGGAGACCAGGAGTCTGTGTTGCTCAGTCTTCCCAGAGACGGTCACTTGTCTACAGAGACTTAATGAGGAACCAAAAGACGTGAAGTAGAATAATGACCCTCAGTGAAACTCAGTAGAACAAATCTCCTTGAGAAAAGAGAGGTTTCGCTTTGGTTCTTGGTTACACCCTAGCTTTTTTAGATGAATGTATTATATATTCACTTATTCATTCATTCATTCATTCATGAAGAGCAAAGAGTTCCAGGGTAGACTTCTGCTTCAGATAGGTGGCCTCTCCTCTCTGCCCTGTAGACTAGGGGAAGAAAGTTTCTGGAAAGGGGTCTCTTGCTGTGGTAGCTGGATACAGGTGCTACCTTAGAGTTGCAGGTCGGGCTTTGGGTGCAGCTGTGAAGACTTGGTCACTAGGCAGGCCCTTGGGAGATTGTGGAAACCCCAGTCCATGGTGGGAGGCACCTTCCAGTAGCGGACCTGCCTTACTCTTTCACGTGGGCAGAACACCATGTCCGTACGCCCTCACAGTTGCTTGAGGGTTACAGTCGTTCTCTCTTAACCTCCCCTTGAGGTTTGAAGGCAGTCGCTTAACTCCGCCATCCACGTGAGAAATCAGACCCAGCTCAAGGTCACAGGATGAATGAGTCAAGCCGGGTCTGGTGTCTACTTCCCTGTGGGACTTTCCTCCGGGACCCTGTTGGCTAAGGCTGGCCTTCACGCCTCCCCGTGCCCAGGATCCAAGATGGTCCTGCTGCCCGTGGGCTGTGCACGTCACATCCTACCGCAGAGCACTGCTGTCTGCTGAACCTCTGAGCTGCACCGAAGCGGAGGAACAGTCGCGAGATCACAGACGAGCTCACCCGTTCTGGCCACTAACTCTTCAGTTCTCCAACACTGTGCCCCTGGCCCTCCCACCCTTTCCTCCTGCTCTCCAGCCCATGGCGCCTCTCAAAGAACATCCCACCTACAAAAGAGAATCACAGAGCCGTATGAAGAAGGCTTAGGCAAGTCCAGAACTCCGGGGCATTCAAGCGTTTTGAACATGCGCTTTTGATAGTCTCTCCAGTTTAATTGGAAGACTGAGATTTAGAAGCAAGCCAAGTCAGGGGAACATAGTGCTGGACTCAAAACGAGTCTGGACCTTCTCTCTGTTTCTTCTCTTCCCGTCGGTCACTGTCACCTGGTCTACAGGCAGGCCGGCTCTCATCTCAGCTGGCCAGCTCCACCTGAAGTATTGGGAAGTCTGACAAAAACCCCTGGTTAATGCTTCAAATGCGAGGTTGCCTTCCCCCAATGCGCCCTCTGCCTTTTCAGTTGAGGCTCTTGTTGAAAGGTAGTCTTTCCTGAAGGTAGCTAAGACTCCATGGGCTCTGCCTGGAACTCCCCCTGCCCCCCAAAAAAGAGAGACATGGTAACCTGTGTGCACATAGGTTCTGGATCTTCCCTCTCGTGGTTTACATGGGCCTTGTGATAAAGAGTTAGAATGAATATGGAAGCTTTAGGAAACTGAGTCCAGAATGAATACTGAGAAACGGGGCTTTCCGTGAACAATATCCAAGCCTCTTGTACTTAAAGTCCTAAGCCCTCAGCCACTAGGGTGCTCTGGCATTTGTGTGCCCTGAACCACATCATCCCTGGTGTCTGACTAGGCAGCAGGTTCACCACTTGCCTTTCATGGGCTTGGTTGTCGGGTCATAGACGAGAACAGAGCAACATCAAGCGCACGCGAAGAAACCAAGTTCACCCCATCTCCTGCAGGAGCGGGTGGGATACAGCCAGGCTCTCCTCCAAGAGAAACCGATTGCCAGCCTCTCCTGCACGGAATTACAGGTTCAGCAGCGGAGGGTGCGCTTTCCCGAGTGGCTTCCCAGAGTAATAATTTTGCAATCCACCCTAGCTGAAGTAAGTATAGACCTGCGGCCCCCGGCCCCTCCTCTCTCCTCCATCCTGCGCCAGGTCCCACTTTGGTGAAAACCCTTTGCATATAAACAAACTCCTCTCAAAGACACCCCAACCTTGACATTTCTTTCTCCTTTTCCCTACTTGCTTCCTTTTCAAACACCTTTCTCCTGCCTGCCATGCTCCCACATGAGGCCCAATTATCAGAATAATAATTAACAGGCTCTCATTATTTAGGATCAAACAATGCCCCCCTAATGAAGCCAGGAATAGCCAACGTGATCCCTTAAAACCGGGTGTGAGCGTTCCTTACACCTTGGGGGCATCGAGCCACTGAAACCCATAACGGCCGGGCTAACATTGAGTCAAGGGTGGTTAATGGATACCAGAACACAGACGAAAACGCTCCAAGCATGTCAGTCAAGACTAACCGGAGGCAAAAACATCAAAATGCAGGTTGGAGCTTTGACATTCCTGCAGGCTCTGAACGCCTCTCCAGTAAATTTTTAAAGTCAATATGCCCCTCATGTTCGCGAGCAGTTTTCCGTCTGATGCGTAGGCCTGATGCGATACCACTGAACTGCGACTAAAGAAGGACTTTAAAGGCGGCTTTGAATGTGTGGGGGGCGGAAAAGGGGTCTCGGTGTGTGTTTTGTGTGTGTGTTTTCTTTTTCTTTTTTTTTTTCCCCCAGAAATGTCTGTGATAATCATGAAGACAGTGTACACAGATTATCACAGGCTGCGTCTCTCGACTTCAAGGTTATATGATTAGAAAAGCGAGGAGATTAGAAAAACCACAGAAGGTTTTGAAGGAAAGCTTTTTTTACAAATTATCTGTGTGCAGGGTTTGCACAGGATCTGATAGACTGAGCTTCTAATGTTTGGAGATGGATAAATGAAGAATACAAACAGAAAGTACTGGCCTTCTAGCCCACACCTGGCAGGAGTTCAAAACCCAGAGTAACTATTCTAACTGGCTTCAAGCCTGGAACTGATACATATTTTTAAATTGCTACATATATACATGAAACAAAATATAGCCAGTCTGCGAATAGATGTTTATTGACAACAGTTGGTTGTCGTTCCTGACAGTGTGTGACTGTTTGTTTCCGGATTTGGGATGAGCCGCCCCCTCTCGTCCCTCTTTCTTCTCAGATGTGGAAAATCGTAATTACCAGAATGAATGTAAGAATCCAAGCAGGGTGGGCTTTTTGATTGACATCTCCCTGCACATAGACAACTCAGTGGGGAACAACCATTTGGGGACTCAAGACACGAAGAAGAAGTAAAATTCCCCTGTATCCAAATCTAGATTGTTCTAAATCAAAATTCCATTAAAAAAAATCACTCCATTTATGCATGTGGGGACTGTAGTGGTCTCTGGAAATGTGTGAGCAGATGGTTTGGCTGTGCGAAGACGGGTGGAAGCTTCCTGTGTCTGACCACGCTGACCCAGGATTCCTCCTGCGTCAGAAGAGAGATCGTGCCCACCTTGCTCAGAGAGAAGAGACCGTGCACTGGTCTCCTGAACATGTCTTTGCTCCTATGCAAAGGCAAGAGTGTCCCAGGGTGACTTTACCTTGTTTCATTGGAAACCTTGAGCATTGGTAGCATCTAGACGTATTTAGATTCAACCTCCTGCCACCCGACTTGGGCCTCCCAGACGCTGAAATATAAATAGATGGTAACAGCTCTGGGTCAGACTTTGCTCTTACTGACCTCGAGGCGGGACTTGGGTTAGTCTGAATATGAAGGGCATCTTGCTTGTAGTGAAGGGATACCACTGGAGCACAAGCTATTCTCTGCATACTAGATTTCTGAAACCGACTACTCGGGTCATTTCTGACATTGTTGAAAATTATTTTGAGATCAGTTCATATCAATAACTATCTAATTAATACCTTACAAGCTTCCTGTAGAGTCGAATGATCATAAACTTACTCCACGAACACAAAAACTGTGTGTCTCATTTTAAGTTTTTTTGGCAGGACAGAGAGAGAGAGAGAGACAGACAGAGAGAGACAGAGAGACAGAGAGAACAACTTTCAGAAGTTAGTTCTCTCTTCCATATAGGATTCCTGGGATCAAACTCAGGTTGCTAGATTTGTGCGCGGTCCCTGTTACCTACGGAACCATTGACCCATATATGCTTCATCTGCTGATCCAATAATGATTTACCTAGAACCTACCAAAACCTCGGAATGCCTGTGCCATCTGCGATGGACATGTGATGGCTAATCTTCGTGGCCAGCCTGACTGCATTGGAACCAACTGGGAGATCTTATAGGTGTATTTATGAGGGCAGTCTCCCAAGACATGTAACAGAAAAGGGGAACCCTGCTCTCAGCGTGTGCGGGGGGTGCCATCCCACTGCTTGGCATTCCAAACTAAATAGAATGGCAGACTTCAAAATCTCAAGGGCTCAACATTTACAAAGCAAGTGATTCTAGTGAGTTCATTTTTTCTTTCTTCCTATGTATTTGCATATGCATAATTTATAACATGGATCACCAAAATTATAGATCTACATAGAAATGGTCATATAGTAAATCAAGATTGGGGGGTTATTTTTATGTGGTGTGTGTCGGGGGGGGGGTTAAGTCATGACTTCACAGAGTACAAGTTGGCCTTGAACCCCTGTTCTCCTGTCCCACGTCTCGGGTACTTGGATGACTGGAATGTGTTACCTCGTTGGTTTACACAGCAGTGCTTCTGAGGACTGAACCTCAGCTTCATGCTCTTCTGGGAAGAACCTTTCCAATTAAGCTACATCTTCAACCTTAGGGTCTTATTTAAAACACTATATGGAAATGGAAACAGTCATAATTATGTCTTACAGAAGACATAAAGAGAGAGTAAAGTTCTTTTTTATTTGTGTGTGTGTGTGTGTGTGTGTGTGTGTGTGTGTGTGTGTGTGTGATAGTTAAGCACAGGTGTCAACTTGACTCTTGAGGGTTTGAGCTCTGGGCACAGGTATAGAGAGTTGATGGTTGAATTAAGCCCAGAGCAAACCTGAAGGAGATTGTCCAGCTGATGGGGAAGACTCAGCCCATGGTGGGTGGGATTAGGCCCTGGATAAATCACAGAGAGCTGGTTGAGAGAGTTGGCATCCTTCTGTATACTTGGCCAGACATGCTGGTCTGGCAAGTAAGGATTGTCCCTCTCTCAGCCGTTATGGTGGCCAGTTCCCTCGGCCCTGGTGTTGGTGTGTGCTCTCCTGTCAAGCTGGACTATGAACTGTAACCGGACTATGGTAAGAAAGTAAACTCCTTGTTCCCTTCAGCTGTGTGATGGTCATTTATCAGCAACTATGCAGGCGAACTGCAACAGTGTGTGTGTGTGTGTGTGTGTGTGTGTGTGTGTGTGTGTGTGTCCCTATAGAGGACCAAGGGTGACTTCAGAAATCATCCTGGATTGCTTCTCTCATTTTGCTTCACTCTGGGATTTCCCAGGTTCCACCCATCAGGACCAAAAGTGCAGGCCGCTGACATTTCCACCTGGCATTTTTACATGGGACCTAGGATCCGAACTCAGGTCCTTCTGCTTGTGAGACAGAGTGTTAGCCTCTGAGCTATCTCTCCAACCCCAGGATAAAATTTGCAAAACTCAGTTTGTATTGTATGTATCTACCACTTTAAGACCTTGGATTCCTTTTTCCCCACACATATGCTCTGACCTCTTAGAAGATTCTTATAAGCTCTTAGAATTGGCCATGCAGCTTGGGGAGTGTTAAGGTGCTAGTAAGATGGCAAAATGCAGCTATCCCCACAGAGAGCCAGGCAAGGAAGAAAGATTCCATGCAGCAGATTCCATGCCCTTCTCATTAGCACCTCACAGTCGGGGAGTGGAGTAAAGCTTTCTGGGGTCCAGCCCTGAGAAGACCCAGACAGAGAGAATGAGGCTGAGCTGGCCCTTTGTCAGAAATTTTCAATGTGCAATTTACAAAATCCCTCCCACCCAGGTCCTCTACTGCTGACCCAGAAGGAAATTAAGCAATTCTGACCAGAATGATATAATCAATCAATAAAAGGATTTATTAAAAGTTGAAATCATTGAGCATCATAGCTTCTGAGATTTGGAAGCAATCTGGATATATTCCCATGTGACCGTTTACTGTCTACAAAGAGAGACTGGTGTTTTGATGAGGTTTTATCATTTCCAGAATGGTGTTCTTCTGCTTCTCATCCATTGCAGTCCATTAGGAGAACAGTCCATTGCTCACAGGTAAGCAGATGACCTATGTGTGCTACAGTACAGTGAGGTTATGATCTAAAAATGTGACATGATACTCGTATCTTCAGGAGCCTCGTGGCCATCCACGGCTATGGACAGCGTCTGTGGTCAGGATCCACCCAGCAGTGCCTCAGCCCAAATCCCTGGCTTCGCTGACTCCCATTTCCTCAAAATTACATTAGGTCAGTACATTCGCCTTGACTCGCAGAATCATTAAGGAAACATTACTTTAGGAGGAGACCTTGGAAGCCACCTACCTTCCTGTCACCGCTGACGGGTGCGTTTTTTTCTACAGGGCCTATCGGGAGCCTTGCCGACAGCCCAGGACCATAGGGTCCTCCTCCCCTGCGAATCCACGTACGGAAGCCACAACCTCCGGCGCCTTCATTTCCACGACCTTGAGCTCTGGAGAGAGTGTGTGAGACACTTAGCCGATGGCACCTTGTTACAGCAACTCAGGCTGATGGAGTCACCTGTGTGCTGGGAAAGGTAACATTACACGGGGCTGAGCTTCCTTTGCTGCGCCTAGCACCACGCCTACCGCTCGCCTACACTGCGCCTCACACACCTGCACTGCGCCTAGCACCACGTCTACCATTCACCTACACTGCGCCTCACACACCTGCACTGCGCCTAGCACCACGTCTACCATTCACCTACACTGCACCTCACACACCTGCACTGCGCCTAGCACCACGTCTACCATTCACCTACACTGCGCCTCACACACCTGCACTGCGCCTAGCACCACGTCTACCATTCACCTACACTGCACCTCACACACCTGCACTGCGCCTAGCACCACGTCTACCATTCACCTACACTGCGCCTCACACACCTGCACTGCGCCTAGCACCACGTCTACCATTCACCTACACTGCACCTCACACACCTGCACTGCGCCTAGCACCACGTCTACCATTCACCTACACTGCGCCTCACACACCTGCACTGCGCCTAGCACCACGCCTACCGCTCGCCTGCACTGCGCCTACCAAACACTGGCCTAGCACTCACCTACCACTGCATCTACCACCGTGACAGTCCCTGCAACTACCTACCACTTACTTATCACTCTCAACCTTGGTTTTCTTCTTCAGAGCCACATAATAATCTTTTCTCTGTATTTAAATTTTTTCCCTTATGTTTATTTCTTGCTCTTCGGCTGCTATGTGAGGACACAGTGTCTAAGCACGTAGTGTATTCTCCTCTGCCTCCAGTCCCCCTTCTTACATCTCCTCCACTTTTAGTTCCTCTCTCCAGATAGTCTCACTTGTTTCATGTCATGTGTACACAGGATTGCATGTTTACACATGGTTGCATATGTCCTGTAGGACACAGGAACAGGTGAGGAAAAGCATGTGCAATATTTGCTTCTGAGGCTGGCTTAACTCGCTTAATACAACTATCCCTGGTCACAGCCACTTCCCTGCAAATGACAGACTTTGTTACCGTGGATGAAAAAATTTCATTGTGTACACACCACACTGTCCTCCGTTGTGTAATACACTTCACTCTTCTCCGTTGTGTAACACAACATACTCTCCACCTTTGTGTAACACACCACACTGTCTTCCACTGTGCACATACACTGCACTCTCCTCCGTGTGCAGCACATACACCGCGCTCTCCTCCGTGTGCAGCACATACACCGCACTCCCCTCCGTGTGCACACGCACCACACTCTCCTCCGTGTATAGCACACCACCCTCTCTCGAGTCACGCACTCGCCATGTGTCCGTCCTGCCTCTAGGGCTCCGTGACGTGCAGAAGGACCTGCGCACTCTCTGGGTGATGTCCGGGCTCCAGTTGCTCTGGGTGAGTCGCCTCTGCCCTGTTCTTCCATCCTGAACTGGGCACACATTGCCATTTATTCTCTTGACTGACAGGCATATCTGAAGGTGTCATCTATAGACAGAGCTTCTAGAAGTTTCTTTCCTCTTCTTTTGTCAGCTCCTGGAATGCATTGTAAAGTCTGATGGAGAAACTTCCCTCGGTAATTATTTTGTAGGTGAAAGTTTTCAATTATCATCACATCTATCAAATGCAAGTCCGGTAATAAGACCTGTTAGGCTGTGGCCTGCTCATTACCCTCGTGCTAATGGGGAGTGGAACGGGATGGTCCTTCTGGCCCAAAGCTTCAAGTCAGCATTAGCTGCTGCCTAGAAAAAGGCTACAAAACACCATCCCTAATGATTTAACAGCTTGTCTCCGAAAACACATTAACCAAGGGAGCTTTTAAATATTAAGAAATAATTACGGCAACTCAGTGTCGCCCTTCCTCAAAATTACATCACATCAGGGCTCTGCTAGATAAATAAGTTTAGTGGAAGAACTCAGGTCTTGTAAAAATGAAAAACTGTACCCAGTGAAAATTTATGTCCAGTTGATGGCAGGAAGGTGGACAGAGGGAAGGAAGAATTAATGACAATATTCAGATGGCTTTCCCAAATGGTCACTTAGCATAAGCCTTGCCCCAGCCAAATCAACCCCCCATTGGCACTATGAACTTTTTTTTCTTACTATCTCCAAACATTTGAGGTTGGACTAGAGTTGGAAGGAACTGGGGGATACCAGAGGCCTGGCATGCTTCAGCTCAGCCCTGAGAGCCCCCTGTACATCTGGAATTTAGGAGTACAAAGAATCTGCCACTCACGATCTGCGTAGGTCTGAGTCACACAGGCAGAAAGGAAGGGTCTACCTTGGCATGAAGGAACCTTGTCTGGGAAAAGACCGTCTTCTGAGCACCTTGTGTGTTGTTCCTCACTTAAGGGTCACCGTATCAAAAGTCCCACCACTTAACATCGCCCTCCCTGTCTGCAGAACCCACCCTGGATAGGACTTTTGGGTCATGGATTACGTAGGACTGTGAGAGAGCCACAGCTTCTCCCCACCCCCATCCCAGACAGACCTTGGGCCATTTCTGGTCACTGGGCGCGTGCGAGGGAAGGGCCCGAAGGAAGGAAATGGAGAGGCCCACCTCACACGTTCGCTTCGGTCAAGGCTTTAGAAAAACTCCAGGACTCCCAGCTCTGCAGGCTTCCTGGGAAGTACTCCGTGCCTCTCTAGCCCTTTGCCATAGCTCTGTGGCAGCTCTGAGGACCACCCGACTGGGTGACTGTCGGTTTGTCGGGGTGACTTCTAAGAGGACAGAGCAAGGGGGGGCACTGCTGGATCCAAAGCGGTGTTGGGCGGAATGAACTCCCACCTTGTGGCCCCGGCGTGTCATGTGACTTCACTTTTTCCATCACTTTTCCCTGTGCTGCAAAGGACCCCTGTCTCGTGGTCACCTTTGAAGTCCCGGGCAGGGCGGAGCAGCACATCCGCACTTTTATAGGCTTACTAATGACGGGTGTAATCACTTGCTTTCTTTGGAGCTTGATTTGCTCCGGAGAGGCCCGGGAGCCCCTTTAGTGACTAGTGACGCAGTCTGGCCTCTCCAGTGGGTCCGGCAGGGACAGTGAATTCTGAGAGACCGTCTCCCTGGGGCACACCGTCTTGGGTGGGCAGCTTTGTGTTTGATTTATCCATCAGGTTGGCAAAAGCCTTCTCTCCTAACACAACAAGGTGCCTAATAGGAAATGACTTTCTCCATTTCCCCCAAAGTCAACCTCTTGCTTTGTGGTCCTTGTTTTCTGAGATCAAACGTATTCAGAAACCAAGAGCATTTACATCACAACTCAAAGTCAAAAGCTGATGGGCTTTCCCAGCCTGGTTCTAGAAATGCTCTAGGCCTTAAAACTCTGTTCCAAGTATGGATTTTTTCTCTGTTTTATGCTTGTTTCTTCTGAATATAGGGTTAGGCTAAGTGATACACTTAACATAGGCAGAAAGCAAGACTGAAGATGTCGTTTGTGTTTAGCCCTCCTCGTTGGTCTTATCTTCTCTTTCAATAACCACAGGGAAGCCACAGCCAATCACAGGAGATACCTGTCTACTGAGTACAGACTTGGCTAGAAACCATTTGGATATCCACATGTTAGACAGTAGTGTGCCACAGACCAGAGTCGCGGCCTCAAGACCAGGGCTCCCCAGGACTGGGTGGAGAACAGAAAACATGTGGCTTCCTCTCGTCCAAGTGAATTCCGAACCCGTTTATTGAAACTTTCATGACAACTTTTATACAGAAAATTTTGGGGTAAAGAATGTTGCATATACAATAGATAATCAGCAAAATCACCTTCAGGATGGACCCTTTTTTCAAGAACCTAACCCATTGCTTCAGGGCAAAGGCACTTAACAGAAACATTCTCTCAGTATTTCCAAACTTATCTATAATGCTTCACCGGATAGCTATGGGGCTGAGCCCACATTTTAACTGCTTTTTTAAAATACACAGAGGCAGAATGATCTCCTTTTGATTTTAGCAAGGAACATATTTTACAATTAACTATAGAATTCCCCAACACCCCATAAGTCCCAGCATGAGCTTTTGCTGTTGTCTTCTCCAGGTTGATACTCTCAGTCAGGCAGGTCGACATAAGCACCAGGCATGGCAGCAGGTTCTAACTTGGGAAGATGTATGCAGCTCATGTAATCTCTACTATCCAAGCTTAAACTACATCTCTAAGGGGGCCTTGACTTGGATACTCATGGCCCATAAGCTAAAGCTGGTTCTGTCGATGGAGCACTACTGAGGTATGCACTGAAGAAAACACTTAAGCAATATAATTATTAAAAGAATAACTTCTATAATAGCATCCTTCTATTCCTTTAATAGTAAGGTTGCTTATGTCTTCCTTTGAGGAATTCCAGAAGCGTATTGCCATCAGTTAGATGACCCTATCTGTGAACCATGCATTCTCCAATGTGGTCCAGTCAGGCCCCATATGCCAAGGGTGTCTCTTTCGGGGCAGAGGCGATCATTGGTGGGAGTGCACTCAGATGGTCCATCTCTGTGATTTCTCATAAGAGTGCTGTTTGGGGTAGGAAAGACACGGCCCCCTTTGCTTCTGACATGGATTCTCCCAGTTTGGATTGCAAACACCATCTCCAGGGGCAGTCTTGTCATCTAGACTTTCTGGCATGATGGTCTCTTCCTTGGCCTTCAGCCAGGGTAAGAGGGTATCACAGTTTCTTTTAAGGTTCTAGTGGACTGAGAGCATAGTCTTATACTTCTGGAATTTCTGAGTTAGTACATAGGTGGGAATCTTACCCAACCTATGTTTTAAGACTCTAGAAGTTATTCTCTAATTTCCTTAAAATCAGTGCACACATTCTGGCTAACAAGTCTACTTATTGTAAATGACTAGACATGAAATTTCTATTTAGTATTTGACTAAAACTTAAAAAGCAGGCTTCCTCTCTAGAACAGAGAGCAGGAAGCTAGTTCCAAAAAATTCTAAGAAAGGGCACTCCTAATTCCCAGAAGAATTCTTCCTGCCACAGGCAAAACTTAATTATCCCAAACAAAACCTAGGTAAGGGGCACTCCTAATTCCCAGAACTCTTCCTGCCTGAGGCAAAACCCGAATTATCTAGGAGAAAGTGTTTAGCCCCTGTTCATGGGCATTACTGTGACCTTCCTCAGGGGACAGGCTTTAGGCCTGAGCTGGGAAGAAACACCAAGACCTGACAATTCCTATATTTTTCCTTATTTCTCTTAAATAAAGCCATGTCCTTATCCCAAAACATGTTAGTTTGAATCCATCTTTTCCAAACTGAGACATATTCTGCCAGATTAGTTGGATAGGGGCGCGGCAGCAGTGGCTGATGAAATATACCAGCCAAAGTTAATTCTAGAAACCACCCCATGTTTGCATGTGAAATGCCTGGCTTGGTTTCTGACATATAATAGTAACAGTAACATGCAACAGTCAATGTAACAGGAATGAAAGGTGCTTAAGCTCCTCCTGTGAGAATTGACTGACAGCTACGTGGGTCATTCAGGGGAATGGCAGACTAGAGGTCGCCCTGTGAGGCCACGTCAGTCAGACTCAGAAAGACACACGATCCTGTGCTTCTCTCACAGGCAGAGTCTAGGTTAGAAAGAGAAGACATGCAAGGGACAATTTGCAAAAAGAAAAAGGACCAGTGGGAGGGGCAGGAGGCAAGAAAGGTTGTGGGGAGGATATATGACCAAAGCATGTTATATGCGTGCTTGAAATGTCATAATGAAACATTTCGTGTGTGTGTGTGTGTGTGTGTGTGTGTGTGTGCATGTGTGTGTGTGTGTGTAAATGTACACACATGTGTAGGAGGTTATGCACCCATCTGTGCATGTACGGAGGCCAGAGGATGCTTCTGAATGTCTTGGTCTGTCACTCTCTGCCTGACGATTTGAGACAGGATCTGCTGAACTCGGGGCTGGCCAGCGAGCCCCAGGATCGGTCCGTGTCTGCTCCTCCCAGTGTTGGGTCATAGCTGTGTGTTGTGGGTTCTCCTACCTGCATAGCAAACACTTTACCCGCTGAGCCATCTCACCGACCCGAAGCCCATGGTTTTGTGCAGTCGTCCTGGAGCAATGTTTGATGATATTCTTGCTTCTCCTCTTTGCTGTCCGTCTCTCAGCATCTCTGTGGACTCTGCTGATGTTTTTCCAATTGAATCCGATGCTTTGCAGCCATCATACGGGTGACCATGCCATTCAATTCGCATTTGTGCGGTCTCCGAGCATCGCGAGGAGACATTTAAAGAGTCAGAGTATGAGAAGGGAGAAAGGCTATTACCCCTTGCGAAGGAGCAGGGCAGAAACTGGGCTATGTATGGATGGCGATGAGTTCACCTTTGACCTTCTATTACAGCTGTTTGACATCACGGGTTGGCAGATGAGGTGGGAAGATAAATGTGCCTGGGTGAGTGGGTTTCATATCAAAAGTGGAGACACACGCCATCTCACTCTGTCAGTTACCCCTGGGGATCCTGCAGTCCACGGGGCCCGAAGGCGAACACGCTTAAGGATTGGGGTCCCCTTGGCCATCCTAGCTCACACCCCCTTTTTGCCTGGGCAAGGACCGACTATGGGCTTCCTCAGACTGAGTCCTCAGGTGACTGAGGGATACAAACAACGCCTTTGCCGGACAAAGGGCATTCAAGATTCCCGAAGACAAGACAACCTACTTTGGTTTCTGTGTCTGGTACCGGGGTGTCAGTGGAGATAAAGCGCCGAGAGGCCGAGAGGACGAGCACAGAATAACACAGCCCATTGTCCTCGCGTCCACTGCACGTATCAAGGGAAGCCACCGAGATGCCACCGACCGCTGTGAACTCGGGAGAACTCAAGGATCAGAAAGTAACATGAAACAAGGAGGGAAACGGAGATAATATTGGGTTACTGAACATTCTCAAATTGTCCCGAAACGCATCCCGTCCCCTCGGAGGGGGCTTTGCTGGTGACAGGAGCACAATAGGAGGAAACCGGCAGCAGTAACAATATCACCGTTTTCTTTCCCTGCGGCCCGTAACGTGAACTTCTTAGAAGACACCTTCTTTCACCACACCTTTGTTGTAGAGGCTATTGAGGGTCCGGAGGCCAGAGTCTGGGCCTTGTTCCGGAGCTGTCTCAGAGCAAGGAGTCTGGCACTCGAGGCTGGGACAGCTGCCCTGTCGTCGATGACAGAGGGGGTTTGCGACCCGGGCTGGAGGAAGGGAACCCGGAGGGAACATGAGAAGCCAAGAAAGGGAGTGAGCAGGGGGAAGAATTTGGGTGTAGCGGGAAAGAGCAGGCATGAAGGTAGAGGGGGAACACGGAGCAGTGGGGGGAAATGGAAAGCAGAGTGGGAGAATAATCAAGACACGTTGCATGCGTGTATAAAACAAGGAAAAGAAAACAGGCAAAATAACAAAAAACCATGTATACAAGAAACAAAAATGCCAGTGGCTAACGTTATTTAAGATTTATCGTATGGATGGAAATATAGAATGATAATTTTTTTGCGTGTGTAGGTGTGTGTGTATAGGTGTGTGGGGGTAAATGTGCGTGTGTATGTACAGATGAGGGCACTGTGTGTGCCTGGTGAGGCCCAGGGGTGACTTCAAGAATCATACTGGATTGTTCTTCCTATTTATTGCTTTGCTCTGGGATTTCCCAGGCCGGAAGTGCAGGCTGCGGCCATTTTTGCCCAGAGCTTTTTGCATGAGATCTGGGGATCTGAACTCAGGTTCTTTTGCCTACAAGGCAAAGGTTTAACCTCTGAGCCCTCTTTCTCATTTCAATAAAATTTTTTTAAATGTTAAATATACAAGGTATATACTGTCAAAAATATCAACTAATGTGGAAAAATGCCAGTGGCTAAAGAGAAATGAGAGAAGAACTTCTCAAGGGGACTGAAGACAGGAAACGTGGAAGGAGGCTTGCGAGTTAAGGTTTGGGGTGAGTGTCTCCTCAAACAGAAAAACGAATGAAGACAGTGGAAGATCCAGACGTTCATTCTCAGTGATCTGTTTCCGTGGGACGAGTTAGCTAGTGATAGGAAACGTGTCTGCTTCCGGTTGGTCACACCGTTATATTGCAAAGCATTCCTGAACATGCACCGTGGATCAGGCATCCTGTGGTAAGGGTCGGGACAGAATGCGGGTGTGGGGGAGTCAGGTCATTGGAAGGAGATGCTGAGACACTGCCCCCACAATCCTCTTTTCTCCACGGGTGCTCCGAGGTACACGGGCTCCTCCGCCATCTTCTTACACTGAGAGTTGCTATCTCAACAAGGACAAGAAAGTGGACTCAAACCTCAGATAATCCCTCCGTGTAAGTCGCTCACCTTGGGTGTTTTGTCGCAGTGGTGGAAAGTGACTGGCACCCCGTGGGGATGCCCCCCGGGATGATCAGGACTGCGGAAGACACTGGTTTCGGACCGTCCCACACAGGAAGGAGCTTCTCGGGGAGCCCGCTAGTCTCCAGCAGCCCCCTCTTCAGCACCCAACTCTGTTGCAGCTGCTGTTCGTATTGGAGACACGGAGGGGAACGAGGGGTTGTTCTTGCTTACATCCTTTTACGGTTCACCAGCGCGGGGGGGGGGGCACGCCAGCATCGGGAGCCAGGAAACTGACCACACCACACCCCCGAGAGAGCGGAGAGAGGGACACACCTTCCCATCTGCCACACGCCGAGCTGGTCCATCTGTCCAGGGAACGGCCCCACCCTCCTGGGCTGTCTCGCACCAGCTAGACAATCTCTCGGAGGTTTGCCTTAACTACTAATTCTTCATAGGTGTGTCTAAAGGTTCAACTTGACAACTGAAGGCTCCTCTGAGTGCATTTGTAAAGAATTAGTGGTTAGGTTAAGCCTTAAGCAAGCCTGCAGGAGATTGATTGATGGGAAAGGCCCAGCCTAGGGTGGGTGGGACTGGATTGTGGGCAGGTGAAACTGATGGAGGGGGTTGGTTAAGGAGGTTGGCATTCCTCTGTGTATTTGGCTGGATGTGCTGATCTGGCAAGTTAGGACTGCCCCTCTCTCAGTTGTCTGGTAAACAGGGTGTGGCCAGTTCTTTTGGCCCCTGGTGTTGGTACGAGCTCTCCTGCCAAACAGCGACGGGACAATTGTAAGTCAAACTAAAGCCCCTTGCTCCCATAAGCTGTGTTGTTGTGCATTTATCGGCAACAGGCAGGCAAACTGGGACGGTATCTAAGTGGCACAGGCAGAACCGTAGCAGTGTGAGGAAACCTGGAGGCAGACCATTCCCTCCCACCTGGCGTCACCCACCGAGCGGGTGTGCGACCGGCCCAGCTGAGGAGGGTGGAGCTCAATTGCTCAGAGCCTTAGTGTTTTGCACTTTGAGTGTTTGGCTGTTTTGTGGCAATGAGGATCCCCTGAGAGTGTCCCAAGAAGTGACATCTTTGGCTATGCCATATTCACATTTAGCCAGCTCTGAGCATGACACCCCATGTATTCCTTCAGTCACCCTTGCTACATTTATCCTATGCCGAGTACTTCTCAGAGAAAGTATCAAATACAAAAGCCGTTTGGCTTCCTCTGTTTTTGGTTCTTTGCTTGTATAAGACCCAGAGGAACACAGTTCCCTAAGCAAAACATCACCAGGTGCGTCACTGTAACTTTCCTAGGTTGTTCAAGCAAGTCTTTTAAGGGGTAAAAGAGATGGAAGGCAAGAAGAGGGGAGGAAAGAGAAACGGGGGAGGATAGGGAAGGAAGCTCATATTCTTGCATCTACATCCTTCTCTGGACAAATGGGAAGAAACTGTGTCAGATGCAAAGCTCATGGACTGAGTTCATCAGCTGGATTATTCCAGAGCTTCACAGCTGTTAGGTGCAAAGGCCAATTGACCATTGAGAGCTGAGCCTTTCGGCACGCCTATGAAGAATGACTTTGTTAAGGCACGCTTCTGAGCAAGATTATCTAAGTGATGCGGGAAGACCCAGCCACGGTGCGTAGACCCCCAGGCTGCGGGATGGCAAGCTAGAGGGCATGCCCCTCTCTTCCTGCGACCACCGCTGGCTCCTGATGCTAGTGTGAACTAACTCATCAATGGACTGGGGTTCCCTAAATTGTCGGCTCGTGTGTTCATGAGTGTGACTAAGTTGGACGAGCTAACACAGGGGCTGTATGACATCAAACTTGCTTATGCAGGTGTCCGGATTTTACTTTTCATTTAAAAAAATCCATGGATTCTGTTTCTGGGAAGATATTATCATTTTCATCTGGAGGTGGAGATTCTGGGGAACACTGTGCTGTTGTCCAATCCCTTTTAGAGACTGTACATCCTAGAAATGGGTTCCCACGGGATGTTCCTCAAGGAACTACTTGAGGGTGTTAACAAGATTTATTCCCAGTCGACCTGGCTTATGAATATGAACAGCTCGTACAAAGCGAGGTGGGGGCAAGTCCGGAGAGAGCTAATCCGTCCACTTCGGGGAACATTTTCATGAAACATCTTATGAGTGTGTCTTTCCTCCCACCAGCGCTGGATGTCTTTTCTCCCACTAAATGCAGCCATTTCTCTTCATTTGCTCAATGCAGCTCTCTCCAAAGGCTTGTAAACCTGTAGCCAGACAGTTGTGATTAGGAAAGAAAGAAACCTGCCCCCCAGCCAGGCTCCCCAACTCTGCCGACAATTTATATTGGCGAAGTAATGTTTTGATTTTAATCGTTTCTAGAGAGGGGCCACCCTGCTTTAATTCTCCAGGGAGAGAACTCCCAAGAGGAGGCTGCCTGCCCCTCCCCGGCACGCGGGGGCTTGGCCCTTCGACTCTTCATTCAAGAACGATTTCTAGGAAGTGAAGTGGAGAAAGGAAAGTCGCAGCCAGGTTAACATGAAAAATAAAGAAATCTTAAAAGCCCATTGAGGACTTAAATTTCCATCCTAATGTATTTCAAGCACACTGTGTAAAGTATCTTGGAACATTTGCAAGTTGTCTTTCTATTTTCTAGAAATTTTTACTTACCGTTAATGCCCATGGCTAACATTAAAGACCCTCAAGAAATCCTCAATGGTGGTGTTCACAGGAGGGAGGGCATCTGGTGCAGATGGGAAGGATGTTGCCGGGCAGGGGGTGGGGGTCGGTCCCCCGATCCTGCATCCCCTGTGTTCACCCTGGAGTCTCCAGCCTTGCATGTCCCAGTTCACAGCGACGTTCTCTTCCCGTGGTGACGGCCCCTCTTCCCGCTGGAACCTGAAGCTATTTGCCAATAGGCTGCACCTGAAACCCACCCAGCTGCTATCAACAATTAACGACAGAGAAACTGGGGCACAGCGACCCAAGGTGCCAGCCTGGACCTTCACTAGAGGGTCCAGTCGTGACGGCAAAGGCAGAGTTAGACACACGGGAGCCACAGCCTGGGACCATCCAGGAGAGCCCGCAGGAGGAGGCGGACACCCTCATCTACCACGCATCTGTCCCCAGTGGACATGTGGCCTGTACCCCCGAGTCCTGGCCACTCCCTCACGCTAGTACTCAGAAGGCACTAGAAGCCCCCCTTGGATCAAGGATATCCTGGAAGAGGGCATGGACTTCTGGGTGGCAGGACACCGGGCTGGGCCTCTGCCAGCTGAAAGCAGGGTGGCCGAGCGGATACCCTGCCCTCTGCTCTGCTTGGGGGGCTGGCAGTGTGGTCGATGCAGCCAGGAGGTGGGAGGCCTGGACTCTTAGAAACAGACCCATCGGTGTTGGTAAGTTCTTCAGAGAGTTTCCATCATGGATCCTGAAACGGGGGCTATAAAATCATGCAGGCGGGAGTTGAAACATCAGCTCCTCCAAACCGAAGCTCCACCCCCCAATTATGAAATCCCACTGCACCGAGCTTTCCGGTGGAGGCCCAGAGCTAAGGACCCTCAAGCCACACTTCAGCATATAGATGCAACAACCCTCAGAGGAAAGTGGGGTCCATTTAAAGTGAGTTCTGATATATAGATGAAGATTCAGAGCAGAGTCCATGAGCGACTTACTCACGCCACATGGAGAGCAGATGACAGAGCGGAGATTTCTAGCCAGGCAGACAAAGGCAGAGGCTACTCTGCACCTCGCCTTCCTTCTGCAAGACTGTGAGATCAACTTCAGATATACAAGGAGAAATTACTGTCACACCAACTTGTCAAATCATCTACTGTTCTCAAGTGTCACTTTAGAAACTAGAAATCCATACAATGGGCGGGGGAGATGGCTCAAGGGTTAAAGCTTTTGCTTCCCAAGCCAAAGGACCTGAGTTCAGATCCCCAGATCCCATATAAAAAAATTGCTGGGTGGATATGGAGATGGTTTGTAATTCCAGCCCTGGAAGGCGGAGCCTGAGGAGCCCCAGAGCAAAGCAATAAGAAGACAGAGCAATCCAGGATGATTCCTGATGTCACCATTGGGTCTCCATAGACACAGACACGTGCCCTCTTGTAGACACGTCTGCACCCACATGTACACTCACCCACATGCAGCGCGCGCGCACACACACACACACACACACACACACACACACACACACAAGAAATCCACACATCACCATGTAACTCAGCGGAGTCCAGATTTTCAATAGAAATTTCTTGACTGTAAACATGAGCATTGCATATTGCACACAGACAAACACATAATGCATAGGACTGTATTGTAAGTGAGCTGTTTGTCCTGCTGTACACATTTCCATGCTACGGAGCAGTAAGTAGCAGAAGAGGAAGGATCTCCGATGTAAATAAGCATCCGGCCTGCTTTTCAAGGACTCTCTCGCTTGTTCTGTTTCCAGGGTCCCGGGGGAGCCCTCTTGCTCAGGACCACTGAGCAGCAATGTCTGCCTGCTGACTTCACCTTCCCACCGGCTTCTACATCTGTCTGCCCAGCTTCCGAATGGAGTCACCTCATGTACAGATGCCCCCAGGGTCGCAGAGTCAGGACCGGGCAGACGGGTGGGCCTGGCAATCGGCACCTTCAGCCCTTCTCGGATCCCTCCTTCCTCCTCAGCACCCGGTTCCTGCCCCCCTGCTCCCTCCCCCTTTGGAGAGCAGTTCTTCCTGAGCCTTCTGCGCCTTGAAGAATACTCCGTTCCCACCGACCTACCCCAGCCTGTCTCTCCGCGTGCTTTGGAAGCGGTTCTCCCACAGAAGGCTCAAAATATGTCTCCTCACTAGCTAAAAAGGAGCAGTTCACGCCTCGTGCGTTGAAATACCGTAGGGTTGCAACGGGAACTTGGGACCCTGTCTGGCCCACTACCTGGTTGACGCTGGTCCCACCCGATAGGGTCCCACCCAAGGGTGTCTTATTCCAGAGAGAAGACTCAGTTCCCCCCCACTGGAGAGTCCATGCCTGAAGAGAGCCATGCTCTGCCTGGCTCGCTGAAGCAGACAGACAGCTAACGTTAGAGGAATCTGCTCCCCTTCCCCTTGCCCCGCCCCAAGACTCCAGGTGAGTGCTATCAAGTTTGGGGTGCTGCTTCTGCTTCCACGCTGGAAGATGGGCCCAGCTCCCTCAAGCCCACTGCACGTACCAACACCGGCCCCTCCTCCCCGTGCCCTCTTCGCGCGCTTGGACCTCTCTGACCACTGGTGAGGAGAGCCGCTCCCAGGCCAGAGGAGGCAGGCGGGGAGAGGCCGCCCCACCGGGCCGGAGGGCAGCTGTTTATATTATAATTAAGGTTTTACAGCATAAACTGAAATGTCGCTCAGCTATTCCAACAAGGCACTGGAGGTAATTACCACTGCTGGAGGCGCGAGGCGTCCGCTGCCAATTATTTCCCTCCTAATTGAATAACTTAGGCCACACTCTGGAGGCCCGGGAGAAGAAGAGGTTGCTTTCAAAGATGGACGCTCCTTTAGAGGCCTCAGCAAGGCGGGAAGCCCAATGCGCCCCCACATCCAGCCCTGTCCCCCAGCAGCCTCTCCTGCATCACGCGGGAAGGGCCGACCGGCAGCCCTGGGCTCCCAGCGCTCAGGAGCTCAGGACAAAGTGTGCTCAGCTGTCAGCGAAGGAGCCGACGCGTAGACGGCGGGTGAGCGAATGCTTGTGCTCGCGTTCAGATTCGAACAAATGCCTTGGGCGGTACTAAGAGAATGTGCTTATTCTGGCTCCTGGGTTCTCAAGGTTTTTGGAGCAGAGCGCATGAGCGTCCCACTGAGCCGTGAATCATGGCTGGAGCCCACGCAGAGCAAACGTGCTTTTCTCATGAAGGCTGCAAGGGAAAGGGAAAGAAAGGGTCTCGGTATCTCCTCCAAAAGGCTCCTGATGTCGTCACTTCTTCCCAATAGCCAATGCCCCCCCCACCTCCTAACGGTCTCAGCAGCTGCCTGTGCTGCTGCTGTAGGGCTGAGGACGAACCTTGAACACAGAGCCCGCGGGGGACAATGGTCTAAACTGTAGTTTATTCTAATCCTGGCACGTGGAGAAATGGTGCTGACGGGGTGTAGCCGGGGAGAGACAGGTGCTTGTCTCTTGCCTGGACATCTGGGAGCAACTGAGGCAGAACGCACACCTGAGCCCCGGGCGCTCAGCTGGATAAACGAAAGCCACGACAGACAGAAGGTGTGGCCACTTGGCTGAAGGGCAGGAACCCCTCAGAGCTGTGGTGGGAACGCCCCTCTAAGACGTTGGTGGGATCCCCGCATCCTGGGCCCGGAAGACGTGTGCTTGCTCTCTTCCTGTGCCGTTACAATCCCCCCACACTCTGCCTCTTGCTGCTTTTGTGGCTCGGACTCAAGAAACCCTGTGATTAAGTGACACTTGCGGCTCCTTGAATCTTTTTCTACTCTCCCTTCCTGCAATCGCCAGGGCCACCTGGATCACAAAATGAGCCTTCCTGGACTCCAGATAGAAACGCAGCACCAAGAGGGGCTCGGCACTCCCATGAGCCCCGTGGAGGACAGAGAACGGACGTCTGCTACTTTCACTGCAAGGAAGTCACTCAGCTTCCAGGCGAAGCACGCGGCCCCACCCCAGAGCTCAGCGCGGTGAGATCGCACATGGGTGAAGTATCTCAGAAGCAGAGAAATGATTTCCCAGCTTCGCCGTGCATCTCTTGGGAAATGTGTGGAAAATGCAGGTTCCAGGCCACTCCCCCCTCCCCGGGAAGGGGGAACCCTGGTTGCCTGAGACTAAGATGGATCCAGAGATCTAAAGTTTACCGAAGTCTCCAGGTTTTTTTGATTTCTGTGGGTTGAGGACCACACTGTGGAAAGAGTGGACTCAAAAAACCCAGGATGGAAAAGGAGGCCCAAGACTGCAGGCGCCCTCGCGACTTCAGCTAGAGCGACAGGTCTTTCTGAGCATCAGTGACCTCGCATGCAAGTGGAGATGGGAACTTTTCCTCTGAGAGTGTCGTGGGTGGGACCCCAACAAGATAATGCGCAGGATGTGCTTAGCACGGGACCATTGCGGAGCTGTCCCTGAGCATTACTGAAACATAGGCACCTCTTGAATGGCCGGGGCGTGAAACCTTCTCTTTTGGAGTTGTCATTACTTTTATCGAAAATTGGGACTGCAAAGAAACATAGGTAGGATTGGATATATTTAAGTCATTTTTTTTTTTTTTATTATCACTGCTTCATGCATCCTTCACTTAGGGGCCTTGGCAACTGGTGGGATAAACAGAGGTTTGTTTCTTAATCAGCAGACACTGATGAATGGTAGGGAAGGCAGGCAGGTGGTGGTCGTGCCAGGAGGGTTTTTTGGGAACTGACTGTAAGCGGGTATGATTTGCAAAACCCTAGAAGCAGACAAGTCCAGTGGGCCGAGAGGGTGCGCAGTCTGTCCCAGCATGCCTAGCTTCTCCCAAATCCCCCCCACCTTGCTGTTACTTTGGGCGCGTCTCTGAATTCCAATGCAAGCTGGAGCGCCAGGCCGCTTGCTTCCAGCATGTCCGATGTCTGGTCTGAAACCAGCCCAGGGAAAGGAAAGAGAGATCCAATCCCATCTTCCCTTCTGTCCTGTCCTGTGGGCAGCAGTTGTATCTCTCCCACACCCTCACCCCCTGCCTGCACCCGAGAACAGCCTTCTTCTTATTGGCGATTACTAATTGTATGAAGTAATGGGTTTCGCTACACTTTGATGTGTGTAACAATGTGCTTGACTCATAGTCTCCTCCAGTTACCCTCTCTTGTCCCCCCCATGGGCCTACTGTCCATTCCCTTCCTCCTCCCAAATAGTCTCCCTCACACTTTCATGTCTTTGATTTTGTTTTGTTTTAGATTCTACATGTGAGAGAAAACATGGTGTCCAGCTCTCCGTGTTTAGCTTGTTTTGCTTAATGTGGTGAAGTCCAGTCCCATCCATTCCCCTCCAAATAAACAACGTGATTTCAGCTTTCTTAACTCTTCTTTTAATAGTTGACAGAAATTCTGTTGCGGTATGGAGTGACTGTCAGAACAAATATCAGTTAGTCCAGCTAGGGGACAGTGGCCTAAACTTTGTCAGAGAAACATCTAGAAAGCCGCCATTTTACCAGGGCGTCTCTATCCTTCAGTGAAGTCAACTAGACACATAAGCCCAAATTTCTAGCTAGAAAGTCCCGTCACTGTATTTTGATAACTCGGTGGTTATATTCTTGGTAGCTTTGCATCTTCTAACAGCATTTCCATGCCCCGGCAGATGGGGCAGGACACGCCACGCAGTCAGTCAAGACGACTGTGTCCCATTTAGAGGGACATGTGAACCCTCAGCACACTTGTGGATGCCTGTTATACTCCAGAGAACTTCTAAGCACCTCCACGGTGTGCACAGAGAGAGCCCGAAACTCAGCTCCAGGCACCTCTTTCCAAGCACGTGTCTGCAGTCTTCCTCCACGCATTTCAGCCTGCCCCGTCCCCCGGGATCCAAGGCCCTGCCACCAAGGGCTGGGCTACTATGTGTCATGGTTAGGCAAGGGTTCAAGTTGACAGTTGAGGGTTTGAGCTCTGGGCACATTTGTAGAGAATTAGTGATTGAGTTAAGCCCAGAGCAAACCTGCAGGAGATCGTCTGGCTGATGGGGAAGGCCCAGCCCATGATGAGAGGTGGTTGAGAGAGTCGGCGTCCTTGTGTACACGTGGCCAGACATGCTGGTCTGACAAGTAAGGATCATCCCTCTCTCAGGCATTATGTAGAAATGGTGTGGCCAATTCCCTGGGCCCTGGTGTTGATGTGAGCCCTCCTGTCAAGCTGGACTGAGAGCTGTAACCAGTAATCGTACGAGAAAATAAACCTCATTGTTCCCTTAAACTGTTTGATGGTGATTTATCAGCAACCATGCAGGCGACCAGCAACACTGCGATGGGGGAAAGTCTCTAGAAAGGACAGGTGGGGACAGGTCGGTCCTCACCCCGCCTCCACCTTTGGCCCCTCCCTAGTCTATTCCTGTGTCTGTTCTTGGGGTCATCTCTTGTGTCCTGTTGCGCTAGACCTTTGGTGCCTGCGGGCTTTGGGTGAATTATCCCAGGGAAAGAGGAGAAACGGCCTCCCCAATCTTTCTCCGCACGAGGAGCTTGGAAACAGGGGTGCTGATGCCCAGAGACCAGCCCCACGCCCTGTCTTCCACTGCCCCCGTCCACGCACACAGTGAACGTGGGAGACCACATCTCGGCTGGAAATCCATCGCTTTTCAAAAGAAGCCCAGGAACTCCTTCCCGTCGCCCCGCTTCTAGAATTCTGTCACATGCTCACACAGGGCACTGTGCCGCCCTACGGTGCCGCCCATGCTGCCGTTCTCCCTCTTCATCCTCTGTCTCTCAGCTACCCCTCCAGGCAGTGGGCTTCGGTCTTCATGTCAGCCGGGCGCCCAGTCTTTGTGTCATGGCTCATCTCCTTGCTGACCAAGGACAGCAATGTGCACGTGCGCTTCTGGGCACGGGTGGCTTCCCCGCAGGATGGTCCCTAGAGAAGGGGGCGGGAGAGCCTGCTGAGGCCCATGTGATGCCATGGTGTGGGGGACGCGCGTGCCTCTTCTCATGTCTCTGGAAGGGGGACCTTGGCGCGTGGTGCTGTTCGTGGCCCGTCGCCTCCGCGCATCCGGCCCTGGGAACGGCTGACTCTGGCTGTGCCTTGGGGCTCTGACATTCCTTCACATCCAGGAGCCTGCCGGCTCGGGGGTCACTGTCCTGAGACTCGCAGGGTCTTTCCCCACCTGCTGTCATCTGACCTTCTTGCAAGACTCTCTGTTTGGTTTCCAGAGTTCACACATTTCCTCCCATGTCCCAGAATCCTCCTCGGCTGGGCCTTTGCTAAGGGAGCGGCTCAGGTCTCGGCCCCTGCACCTCTTCTGTGCCCTGCTTTGCCCCCTTCACCATCTGTCACTCATGGACTTGCAGACGGGGTCGAGCACCCCGGCTTGATCTTTCTTGCACAAAATGGCAGCCTCCACAACTGCCCTGGCCTTGGCTCGAACTCCAGACTTCCAGTTGGTGGTCTGTTAAGATTTCCAAATTAATCAGACCACTTGAGGAAGAGCCTCGGCATCGGTGTCCTGGGCAGGGCTGCCCTTCCCAGCCACGCCCATCTTAGTTAAGCACAGTCCTACCCTTCCGATTCCCATCACGAATCGGTGGTCTTCCACCCCTACGCCCAACCCTACTCCACCTCCAAAAGCCTGTGTCATGGTGCTCTAACCTTGGCTGGAAATCCAAGGTTGGACTAAGCTCCTGGTGTTCTTGCCCAGATTAGCAGAGAGGCTCTGAAGGGTTCTTGCTCCTACTCTTGGGGCCTCCAAGATCTGCAGAGCAGCCGGAGTGAGAGTCACATCAGGCGCCCTCTCCTCTCCCCAACACTCAGAGTAAAACCTAAAATCTTTTCCCTATCTGTTCCTCCATCTCTGCCTTTGCAGACTCTCGCGCTAGTCAACCTAGTCTATGTCCACGTGTCACCGCCCCTGAATGGACCCAGCAGTACTGACCCTTCGGCTTGCTTTATGTCATGGAATCAGGCAGGGCGTGCTCGTAAGCTATGTGAGCGTTGGCTATGTGTTATATTATCTATCCTAACTAGATTCCAAGTTCTTGGATGCAAAGGTTATTGGTGGTGAGTCAGTGCTCTTGCTAGCATCTGACACATAGTAGGTGCTCAATACATATAGTTGCTGAAGGATTGAGTGGATGGATGGATGGTCGCGCTTGACTCGCAGGTCCACATCTTGTGAGAACTCAACACGCTGTCGATGCAAATCTTGGGCCAACAGTTTGATGACTACGTGGGGCTAGGACTGTATTGCAATGTGAATTTGTAGTATTTTGAACGTTTTTCAAGAATACAATCATTCCTTCCTCCTTTCCCACCAACATGGAGGCTGAGCAAAGGCAAGCTGAGCCCGGAGCAAGAGGTCAGCTCTCCCACCTGGCTCATCCCAAACATTGTCTTTGGTTCGTGTTGCCGCTAAACTGCTGGTGCACCCGCCCAGGCATAGTGGGCAGGCGCGGGGCCGTGGCCCTGCAGGGCTCAGCGTTCCCCGGCAGGGCCGGCCAGAGGAAAAGGAGAGGGAAGACTGACTTTGCAAGTACGCGCCACACAAACGATTCCAAGGCGACAGGCCATCTGCAGCCAGACTCCCGGGTTAAGGCTGAAACACCCACCTACTGTCCCTTGGAGTGTCAGGCGTTGCCAAAGTCCCCTCCCCCCAGTCAGTCAGGGCTCACCCTCTGCAGCACCGGCACCGGCACCAGGATTGCGGGTACTCAGCGGCTACTCATAAAAGCTGCCGGGGTAACAACATGGATGCAGAAGACTTGAAGCTGCACTTGGCTTCCAGAGGAGGCATAGTTTGGAAAAGAGACAGAAAAAAGCAGAGAGAGAGACAGAGATAGATAGATAGACAGAGAGACAGAGAGACAGAGAGACAGAGAGAATAGTCGTAAACTCTCGAGCCAGTCTGTGGTGGAGACATCTCTGTACCCCAGATTCGGTCATCTTTTTCCTACCGACCTGGGGTATTGGCAAAGCTCTTGCCAAGGACGAAGAAACTTCCTGATGTTCAGAAAGTCCAGACACAAGGGTCCCGGGCTCCGTGTCTGTGGAGTCAGACGCAGAACACAGCTCTGAGCAGCTCCTATGGCTCTAACTTTCTGGGATTCAATAAGATCCTGAAAGCGAAAGGTTAGGGGCTAAATCGTCTGTTTGTCCTGAAATGGGTCCACTAATTTCCAGGAAAAGAACTAATCTTCTAAATTATATCAATGCAAATGAACTGAAGCCCCTCCCCTCGTGTGCCGAGGGAGGGGCTGGCTACGGGCAGTTTCATTCACCATCACTCAGGAGACGGACGACTCATGCCCACTGTATGGTCACCCTTAAAATCACAAAGTAAGGCTCATTGTCAGGCTCTGGTGGACATTCTGGAGAATGTAGCAAACGCCACATTGTTTTTATCTTCTGGGGCAAAGTAAATCCATAAAAACAAACCTGGAAGCTAATTCAAGACATTGGAACCATACAGCCATTTTTCAAGTCTGATGCCCGAGCCCTGTGCATTTCAAGGCTGCTCCTTTGCAGAAGGCCAGCCCGTGCTAAGTCTTTGCAACGCAAACAGAAATGTGTGGCAACGTTGTCATTAAGTTGCGCCTCCAAAGACAAGTCATCTCCGGCTCCCTGCAAATGTACAAAGACTGTTTGCCTTCGTCCCATTATCAAACACATTTTCTTTAGGGAACATCTGGCCTTTCTGATAAGATAGTGCTAAGGTGGGCCATTTTAATTTCAGCACTACACAGACCTTAGCTTTTAGTCACAACAACCTTGGAGACGGAACCAGCTCCGTAATTTATGGACCCAGTTAAAAAAAAAATTGAAAACGTTGGTGACATAGTTTCTTTTCTTGTTGCCATGATCAAATACTCTGAGAAAAGCAAATCAAGGGAGAATGTGTTTATTCTGGCTCGAGGTTCAAGGGGAATTCCATTGTGACAGGGACAGCAAGGCAGAAGGAGCCTGAGGCAGTTGGTCATATCTCGTTCACAACTGGAAAACAGAGAGAGAGACAGAGACAGAGACAGAGACAGAGAAGGACACAGAGAGAAGGACAGAGAGATGCACACAGTGTTCAGCTTGAGTGCTCCACTTATACACAGTCCAGGGATGATCCCAGCACCGTGAAGACAGGTCGTCCTACATCAGCTATTCCAAGACCAACCTTAATCTAGACCATCATTCACCGAGGTCATCTCCTAGGTTCAGGGCTGTTGCAGTCGCCTGCATGGTTGCTGATAAATGACATCAAACGGCTTAAGGGAACAAGGGGTTTATTTTGTCATACGCTTCCTGGTTACAGTTCTCAGTCCTAGCTTGACGGGAGAGCATGCACCAACACCAGGGCCGAGGGAACTGGCCACACCATCTCTACATAACAGCTGAGAGAGGGACGATCCTTACTTGCCAGACCAGCATGTCTGGCCAAGTGAACAGAAGGATGCCAACTTCCTCAACCAGCTCTCAGGATTTTATTCACCTATTCAGGGCCTAGTCCCACCCACCATGGGCTGGGCCTTCCCTATCAGCTAGACAATCTCCTGCAGGTTTGCTCTGGACTTAACCCAACCACTAATTCTCCACAAATGTGCCCAGAGCTCAAACCCTCAACCATCAAGTTGACACCTGTGCCCAACTATGACAAGGGCCAATATGAATCGTGCCAAATGACCCACCTTCTGCATAACAAGGATCCTTTCTTAGGTAAGCTTTTTCCCATGAGCGACTCTCTTTGCACCTACAGACTTCACACCAACTGAGGTAATCTTGTCACCCATGAAGTCCCTTTTCCAGCAAGCACTGCTGATGACCTAGATCACAGACAGCATGTGGTCCAGCATCTTCCCTCCAGAGTGTGTGTGTGGGGTGGATTTAGAGCCCAAGGAGGCAGGCAGTTGGCTAGGGACATAGAGGAAGGTCCTGCATTGGGAGACCACATGGACAGACCCCATATATTCATGCTTGCGGATTCCAGATGGATCTCCTGACAGGGTCACATCACACCAGGTAAACTCATGCCTACCGCAGGCATATCCACACTCTCTTCCTGCATTTCCCATTAAAAAATAATGTTGAAAACATTTTTTTTTGAATTTCTGAAAAGTGAATGACCATCTCATACAGCAAGAACACAGTGAGGGGGCTGGAAAAACCCACTGGGCACAGACAGAAAAAAAATGAAAGTTATAAATAAGCAGAACGGTCAGCAAGCAGATTAAACGTCCAAGTTGAAATGGAAATGAAGATAAAAGATGTGGCCTGCTCCTGACTAGGTGGGCCTCGGACAATCCTTTCCTGGCCGTATGACATATGCATTCAGAGGACCGTGTGGGCTTTGAAGGCCAAAAGAAACCTCAGAGGTGGGCCAACGCTGCCTTGAGGACAAGAGAGCTAAAGTTCAGAGACATGGGGACACTTGCCCAGGGCTGCACAGCTCATGATTACTAATCAGCCGCGGGGGTTCACCAGTCACTGGACATGGTCGATATAGTCCCTGGTGAAGAAATTTATCACCTAGGAATCTGATGTCTTTTCTGAATGGTGTAAAAATCCTCGACAGATCGCCTGCTAGGGAAATGCATTTGTAGTTGTTAATGAACCTAAAGGCCCCAAGATGTTTTTTATTATTGCTATTGTCGTCTTACCCCTACCTGGATGAATCAGTTAGTTTCCGTGGGCTGCCAGATAATTGCTCTGTTGCTGAAACTGATACCTTGTCCCTCTATTAGGGCATTTATGAGTCTCTCAGTCCCCACAACGGGGCTGTCCATTCCAGCCATCTCCACATCTGTATCCTCGTAGACACAAGCAATTGTTTCTCCAAATGCTGCATTTAATTAAAAGCCCTTCCCATCTCATAACTGTGGTTACTAGAGAGACAGGAAACCTCATTTGTTTTTCTTTAAAGGTGCTTCTTGCTGATGGCCCGTGGGCTTTACGTGATTATTAAAGATTCAAGGCCGGGAGGCTGCTGAAGGGGAAGATACCCACAGGCGTGGACGTGCACATGCGCGTCTGCTTCCCTGCCACACCACGGCGAGGCGACGTTCCGCTTCTTGCTTTAAAAGGTCTGCTGCCGTAGCTGTTTCCTCCAGACCCAAGGGACCTGGGAGGCCTAAGGGCTCTCGAAGCACGAGGAACTTATAAGGTTCAGGAAAGGTACGAGACTCTCCGGGCACCTGCTGAAGGTCATGGACCTGTAGGCAGCTGCTGGGGAGAGATTCTCCTGTGCTGCGGGTGGCAGAGGGGACGCCGGCGGACGGTCGCCCATGCCGGGGTGGAATCCTCAGTGATGCAGCTGCCTGAGTCACCCACGCGCCTGTCAGGAACCCCAAGAAACCGTCCAAATTTGGATGGTGTCTGTCCTTTGGCCTAGAACCCAAGGGGGGGAAGAAAAGAGTCTCGGGGCAGGGGTCTGTCAGTCTCAGCTCTTGGAGCCCTCCACCTTCCCCAAAGTTCTCAAGACCCTCACTCTGAGGTGAGAAGCTAGAAATGGGTGGGTGAGGGAACAGGCATGGGGGGTGTAGGGAGAGGATGAGGGGGCAGGAGCACGTGCACTCGGCTCCGCTGGGCACCTCAGAGGGCAGAGAAGGGAAAGTGCCATCTTAACAAAGGAAGCTTTTCCCGGGTGCTCTTCCTAGAAGTGCTCTGCCCCCCCCCGTCCCAATCTACCCCACTTCCTCTACACCCCCCCCAAAATAATCAAACAGGCAACAAATAATTTTACCACTACCAGGTAATCCGCGTTAATCGCTCCGTTTATACACCGAGCAGGACATACCATTAGAGACGCGTGTGCATTGTAACCAGAGCATTAATAAATTTAAAATGCGCCTATTAGGGTGACAGCTTTGGAGGTGCGAAGGAATAGCAGTTATCACTTGGCAGCAGCCGCTCTCACCCCATCTGCCGAGACTTTGCATACATTTTCAGCTTCCTGAGCAATGATTAGGCCTGTCAGAACCTCTTTAACCTTCTAACTGCTGGTCCCCACTGGCCGTAATTAGAGACTAATGAATTCAGAAGATGCAGGCCGCGAGGAAAACCGCCTTGACAGTTTGTGTACGAATTAAGCCCCAATTACTTCAAGCATCTTTTGCATTGTGGACACAAGTCTCTGGTATTATTTTTGAATCTGGTCATTTTAGCAGAAAGCGCAGAACTTGGCTAATGTATTTTGTCATTTTTATGGCTCGTCATAAAGGGAAGAAAAACATACTGGGCGGGTCATGAATATGTGAAATAAACTATGGCAGATTATAAAAAGAAATTAATTTTCCTCTTGGGGATACCCTACCACCTTTTCTGTCCCCCCTCCCTCCGCCCCCGCTGGATCCACCGATTAATATGGTTACTGTGATTTGGATATTATCTGCCACGGAAGAAGCCTGGCTAACTAGCGGGTCGTCTGGCTCTGGGTTAGACTCTGCGGAGAGAGGCGTCTCCCCAGCGCCAGTCCTGCTGTGAAGACCCTGAGCGTCGAGACCCGTGGCCTCACCTGCCCTCCGCCTGCCGTGGTCACAGCGCGGCCTGCAGCTCCAACAAGTGTGAATTCAAGGCACGATACGAAGGTCTGACGTCACGTTGGGGTAAAGACCCCTGAATGATAATTCAGCCTCGCCCCAGCCGCTCTGCCACCCAGTCGATACTCAGTGTGTGGTGTTCAGGGGGGCACCGCCTCCCACTCTGCCAGGTCGCTCAAGAACTCTGTCTGTGTGGTCGCAGGAAGCCTGCGCGCAGGAATTCCTTCATGATGGGCGGTGCAGTATTTGTTTATGTGAAAATGCTGCTGCTGCTCCTGCTCCTCCCACTGCTCGGAGATGGTCCTGTCATCTGTGTTGGCCACACTGCTCGAAGGAGCTCACAGACCCCCATGCCTGGAGTCTACACCTGCTGTCAGCCAGTCTCTACCCAAGAGAGTCTCTCTCTGTCTGTCTCTCTCTCTCTCTCTCTGTCTCTGTGCTCTGCACAGTGTCAGAACAAGTTAAAACTCCATCCTCTGACCTCCTCGCTCCACCAGCTCCATTTCCAGCTAAGATGCTGGAATAATACTCTCCCCTGAAAAATAACAAGCTGACGTCCTCATGCCAGGAGCCTGGAGAGATGTTACCATCCAGGGCAAAGAGTCACTGTGGATGAGATGAGCCAAAGGTCTGGAAAACGGGGGATCACCCAGGGAGGCCCAGTCTAATCCCAGGGACTTCATGGGGGAAAGCTGGAGGCCAGCTGGTAGCCAAAGATGGGCATTGGAAGGGAGGGGTTGGGGGATTCAGAAAGAGGTGACAAACCACAAAATGAAGATAGCTTCCAGCAGCTGAAGCTTAGGGCAAGGTATCCCCCCCACTCTGCAGGAGCCAGGAGGAGCCAGACCTGCCAATGCTTTGACTTCAGACTTCTGACGTGCAGGAGGTTACGCTAATACCTACATGCTGCTTTCAACGACTAAGCTTGTGGCAACTTGTTATAGTACCAAGAAGAAAAGAACAATTTATCTCGTATAAATTCTCTCGTCATCTCTCTTCTGTTCTCTGAGGCAGAAGGGTGTGTCGGGGATAAAGGCATCATGGCGGGGAAGGCGTGGCAGGGAAAAGCAATCCAGTGGCTCGTGGTGGCCACGGAGCAGGGGAAGGAAGGTGTACTCGGGCCTGTCCTTCTCCTGCCCCAGCACACGCCTGGACCCCTAGCCCAAACGCTAGCCCAGACCCCAATCTATGGCTGGCGACACCTGTGTTCACAGTGGATCTTGCCTGTCCACTATACGAACTGTCCTATCTCCATGATACCTTTTTAAAAATGAAAACTAAAAGAATTCAAATACCAATATGATGTGGAGCAAAATAGATGGTCAATAAAAAGTCAAGCAAGTACGGCAGGCACGTGGGCCCAGGAAGATCCAGGACCTCTGCTTTTTCTTGCTGCAGTCTCTCAACTGGATTGACCCCGGCTTCTAGATTCCGATGCCCCCTGTTCCCGTGGGCTGGGTGGACTTCGAATCCCAGAGGACCGAGTGTCTCCCCCTTGCCAGCTCCTCAGGAGGAAGAAACCTTCGTTCTATCTGTGTGTCCCACCAAGGACTCTGTTGGAGGACCAGAAGCCACGGCTCCAACCCATCAAAGACGACGGCCATGGGAGCTTGCCCCCTCTCTCCTGAGCCCACGCCCTCCCTTTTCATCTCAGCCTTAGCCACACGGCCATCTTGGACAGATTCCCCTGAAGGCCTAAGAGCCGCGTGTCTGATCTGAGTCCACTCGCATCTAGACGCCTTCTCAGGGTGCTGCCCGGTGCGCCCCGGATTTGCACGGGAAGCAGCCTTGGCCCCCCTCTCTCTCCGCACATTCTCAGTCTTCCTCAGCACGCTGACAGGTGGCTCCAAGACCCCCAGCTTCAGTGGTAGCTTCAACCCTGACCTAGGAGCTCATTGCGCTGAAGTGGTTTATTTATAAGCAACACTTATAGAGTTGCAGTTTGCCTGCATGTTGATGATAATTCACAGCCAGATGGCTTGGGGGGAGCAAGGGGTTTTATTCTGGCTTTTGATCGTTGGGCCACATCTCTTATTCCAGCTTGGCAGGAGAACACATACCAACACCAGGGGTCAAGGGAACTGACCACTCCACATTCACAGGACTTCTGAGCGAGGAGCCATATTCACTTGCCAGCCTCACGTCTGGCCAAGCAGGTCCTGCAGTCGGCTCCCTCCATCCTACCCACTTGCCCAAGGAAAAGTCCCACCCACGTGGGCGGGGCCCCCTCATCCTTAGACGACCTCCTGCAGGCTTGCTCTGGGCTTAATGCAATTACTAATTCTTTACAAATGTGTCCAGAGCTCAAGTCTTCAATTGTTAAGTTGATACACTGTGTGTGTGTGTGTGTGTGTGTGTGTGTGCGTGTGTGTGTGTAAGTACATGCCTGTGAGTGTGGAGGTCAGAGGTCAGGTGCCTTCCTTTATCACTTTCTCCTTTTTTGTTTTTATTTTGAGATAGTGTCTCCTCTCCCTGAACCCCGAGTTCACCTGTTCAACCAGCTCACGTAGCTGCAGGCTCCAGGGATCCTCCTGCCTCTGCCTCCCAGGACTGGGGTTATGGGTGCGGGAGACGATGCTCCGCCTCCTATGCGGTGCTGGGGATGGTACAGCCGTGGAGAGGTGGGAGCACCCCTCGCCCGGCAGCTTTAGCCGGCGGCATCGAGCGTTCTGTCGCCTGGAACCCGTGAAGTTCCGTTCGCACAAGAGGAGACGTGACCATTCCCAGCCTGCTCTGCGGGAGCCCAGCAAGCCCAGACCTTCCCATGCACGCATGGTACCCTTTGATGGAACGGAAATAGATGTGGCAGAGTCGGGGTGGTCGAGAAGGAGGTTAAGATAGAAGGGTCCTCCTCTTCTTCCTCCTCTTCATCTTCCTCTTTTCCTTCTCTTCCTCCTGTTCCTTTTCCCTCTTCTCTCTCCCCCCTTTCACACACACACATAAATGCACTTATACCACACCACACACCACACACACACTGCATACCACACACACACCACACACACCACACACCACACACACCACACACCACACATACCACACACCACACACCACACACACACCACACACCACACATACCACACACACACACACTACACACACACCCCATACCACACACACACACACCACACACCACCAACACCCCACACACCACACACACCACACACACCACACACCACACACACACACCACATACACACTGCATACCACACACCACACACACCACACACACCACACACCACACACCAACACCACACCACCACACACACCACACATACACACCACACACTACACCACACACCACCACACACACACACACCACACCCACACCACACCACACACCACACACCACAACACACACACCACACATACACACACACACACCACACACACCACAACACCACACACCACACACCACACCCCACACACCACACACACAACACACACACCACACACACACACCACACACCACACACCACACACACACACCAAACACACACACAACACCACACACACACACACACACCACACACCACACACAACACACCACCACCACACACACCACACCACCACCATCAACCCACACATCCACATCACACACCACACACCACACACCCCACACACACACCACACACCACACAACCACCATCAACACCAACCACCACACACCACACACACACACACCACACCTACACACCACCACACCAACCACCACACAACCACTAACCCACACACACAACACACCACCACAAACACACACCAACACACCACCCACACACCACACACTACAGACACCACACACACAACACACACCACACAACACCACACACCACCACACACAGCACACACCCACACACACCACAACACACCACACACCACACACCACCACACCACATAACCACACACACACACCACACACACACAACACAACTACAACCACACACCACACACCACACACCACACACCACACACCACACACCAAACTACCACAAACCACCACCACCCAACACACATACCACACCTACACACACACACCACACACACCACATACCACACACACACCACCACCACCACCACACACACACACACACCACACACACCACACACACATCACACCACACACACCACACACACACACACACACACACACACACGCACACACACCTGATTTCTTCAAACCAAGGGGTTTTCAGGGTCATGCTCCAAGCTTTGTTGCCGGCACAGTGCGGGGTGCATGAAGACGAGGAGGGGTCCCTTCTGTTCTTCGCACCTTCCGCTCTGCATCTGGCTCCGTCTCGGGCCCCAGCCTCCCCGTCTCCAATGGCAGGAAGCAGGGGCTCCATCGGAGTCCCGATTGACCTGCTCTCCCTTCCCCGAGATCAGACCTGTGTGTGTCCCCGGTCACGTCAGGGTTCTCTACGCACATATTCTCTGAGCACCGAGCCTCCCAAGGAGACCCCGAGCGGCTCTGAGGCCCCCACGTTCCCGCGGACCGGTGGACTTGGAGCCCCAGTTGTGTCTGCAGGAAGGGCTGGTGCTCTTGGGAGCTGCAGAGACATCTGTGTCTTACACCCCGGGATGGGCCGCGGGGGGAAGCCGTGGAAACAGGAAGCAGGCGTGAGTCCTGCTCTGGAAGGGGAAGAAGGACGAGAAGCAGAGGGGCTCCGCCAAGGAAGCACAACCGCGGCTCCTCCGTGGTCTTGAATGAGGAAGGTGATGAAGACTGTCGGATTCCGGGTGGGAGCAAGAGTCCTGCTCTCGGCTCACTAGAGGTGCCGGCCACAGCGCGCTGCAAGCAGAACCGGGGCCTGCGGCTCTGCTTCCTCCTTCCCTCTCTCCCTCCCTTCCTTCCTCTTCCTCTTTTATCTCTTCTTTTTGTTTCTCTTCATCTTCCTTCTCTTTTCCTCCTTTTCTTTCTTTTACACCTGCTCTTCCTCCTCCTCTTCTTCCTTTTTTCCCTTTTGTTTCCTTCCTCCTTTTGCACCTCCGCTTCTTCCCTTCTTCCTCCTCCTCCTGTTACTTCTCTTCCCCTTCAGTCTTTCTTCTCTTCTTCTTCTCTCTCCTCCATTTCCTTTCCTTTGCTCTTTTGTCATTGTGTGTATGTGTGTATACGTGTATGTGTGTCTGTGTGTGTGTGTGTGCATCTCAGGGTATTGTGTGTCCCTGTGGAGGACCAACGGTGACTTTGGGAATCATCCTGGATTGCTTCTACCTCCTTTTTGCTTCTTTCTGGGATTTCCCAGGCTCCGCCCACCAGAGTTTAAAGTGCAGGCCACTGCCATTTTCACCTGGAGTTTTTACGTGGGACTGGGATCCAAACTCAGGACCTTCAAGCCCTGAGCCATCTCTCCGGCCCGTCCCTTGTTCTTTCCTCCTCCTCCATCACTTTCAGCAGAGGCTGGGAAGTGTGGAGAAACCCCCTTCTAGCACTTACCCAGCTGCTATGCTTTCTAGACGTCTCTGTGGTCACTTCATCAATACAGTCTATGTAGGGACACGCTTGTATCGCTGAAACGGCAGTTTTATGACTTGCACTGACCCTTACCACGTGGGACCTGCATTTCTATTTTTACTGCTTTATTCTAGTCCCTTCTGTCTCTGGAGGAAACCCCTGTGTGCGCTGATTCCGTGGCCCAGCATGTGTAGGGACAGATGTTTGGAGACCTTCAGGGCCTCTGCCTCGCTTGCTGTCCCTCTTGGGCCTCAGCCTCCAGCCCCACTGGACACACCCTTGGGCCTTGAGACCTTGGCCCCGTTGCTTCATCTTGGGTTAGGAAAGCGCCTTTGGATTCTGTTCTAGCTTGAGGGTCAATGAAGCCCCCACTTCCAAGGGAAGGAGGTGGAGTTGGGGGCTGAGGTTGGTTATCACACTAGTTGTCATCCAGTGAAGCTCTGGGCCGCTCCCCGGGAAGCCGGCTGAGTCTTTGCTTGCCTGATGAGCTTGATCCTGGAACCCACAGAGAGGCAGAAGGAGAACCAACTCCACGGGGGTGTCCTTTGACCTCCACGCAAGCACAGTGGATGCCCACGCCCACACACGTCACACCCTCACACCCTCACACTAAGCAAACAAATAAAAGAATCTTTAAAAAATGAAAGGGGAGGGGCATGGACTAGGCAGTCTTCTGACCAAACCCACGTGACCACTCTGTTCTCCCCAAGAAACTTTAAAATCCCATCGTTGCCCATCTGGCCCATCCTCTAACTGCCGCCCTTCCTGCACGAACTCTCCGAAGTGAAGCGGCGGCCGGACAAAGGGAACTGCAATGTATAATTTGTCTCTGTTCTTTCAGGACTAGTCATCATTCATCAAGGGTCTTTGCTAACACCCTGAGACCACCCAGAGCCGTGCTGCTCAGCGCCCCACACTGTGATACACAGAAGGAGGAGACTCCGTAAAACTCACAGTACGGAGAAAGTCATCAATAGAGTAGACACCTCATGCTTCAGAGCTGTGCACACGTGCGTGTGGGGGCAGATGATTGTGTGGTGTGTCTATGATCATGTGTGTATTAACGTGTGCATCTGAATGTGTAAGTGTGTCACGTGTTATTGAATGTGTATGTATGAATGTGTGTAGTATGTGTGCCAATGGCAGTGTGAGTGTAGCATATGTGTGTGTTAGTGAATGTCTGTACAAACGTGTGTGGTATATGTATGTGAATGTACGAGTGTGTGTGAATGGGTGTATAGGTATGCTTGTGTGTGGATGTGCATGTACGTGGTTTGTGTGAATGTGTGCGTAAGAAAGGTGTTTATATATATGAATGTGAATGTGGTGCTTGTAAGTGGTTGAAATGTGTGTATTCATGTGTGTGGACACATGTATATGAACGTGTGCGATGTGTGCAGATGTGCATGTGTGTGCATGTGTGTGTATCTCACTGAGTTAACGGTGAGCTCCATTTGACCACTTATGCATAAGTTCAGTTTTGCTTTAACAAACTGGCTCTCCAGGTAATTGGGCAGATGAATTTGGCTGAATCATCTCCCCCGCTTACACGCTGGACAAAATACTGCTTTTTAAGAAGTTGCTCACAGACCTGGCAAACTCGACTCTTAACCAGAGGACATGTGCTCCCTGAGCTGGCCGCGCATGAAGCCTTGGCAGTTTCCACCAGTGGTCTACGTGTCCTTCTCACTCTCCACACACTACCTACCATCCCTCTTCATACCTTTTCTACAGAAACCTTGCGCGTTTGCTCCCATCCAAAGGGAAACCACTGGTTTCCGGCAGTAGCTAGTCTTAGGGGAGACAGTGCCAGGACACAAACCCGGGGTCCCCTGCAAAGTTAGCAAGCTACATCTCCAGCCCCCAAATGAATTGCAGGATGGTTTCTGATGACCACCTTGAAATGCCACGTGTTCCCCTGTGAGGTCAATGAGGGCGTGGCCAGGCTGTGGTTCACAGAGTCCATGCTTGGCGGCCCTACCTTCTTCCAGTGTGGCCGATGGGTATCTGCTTTCCTGGACTCCTTTGCAGCTTGGAGGCCTTTTCGAATGTATTCTAGTTCCATGTTTAGGAGGCAATAATCTTCTATCTTCTTTACCTGAGCGAAAGTGTGATTTCTGGAGCTCAAGCAGCCTGCTTTAGGTCATAAAGCCGAGAGCAAAAGAAAGGAGACCGGTCCTGACATGTCTGAACCATTGAGTCAACTGAGCCGCCCATTACCTTCAAAGGTCTATTTATGGTAAAAAAGAAACTCATATTAACTCTGCATATTGTTGATAAATTCATGACCAAATGACTTTAAGGAACAAAGGATTTTATTTTTACTTATGCTTGTCCAGTCTTAGTCCAGCTTGGCAGGAGAGCTCATATCAACATCAGGAGTCAAGGGAACTCACGATATCCACAGGACCACTGAGAGAGGGTGAAACCTCTCTTGCCAGACCGCATGCCTGGCTAGTGTACAGAAGAATCTCCTTAACCAGCTCCCTCCCTCCCCCATCTTATTCACCTGCTCAGAAACTAGTCCCGCCCCCCATGGGCTGGGCCTTCCCCATTAATTAGACGACTGCGGCACTACAGATTCAGGGAGGCCCTAGCCCGGGCTCCCGAATCCAGGAGGTCTGGCTACAGACACGCCTGAACCAGGAACCACACAGGCAGAGGGATGAACCACCAATGGGAAGGAGGGATGGACAACCAATGGGAAGGAGGGATGGACCACCAATGGGAAGGAGGGATGGACCACCAATAGGAAGGAGGGATGGACCACCAATGGGAAGTGGCCATCTAACCTGGACACCTAGTAAACAGCTAAATGATTGGTGGCTGCTCCCCCCTCCCCCGAGCTGAGGGGATTCGGCAACAGACAACCTTCTACAGGTTTGCTCAGGGCTTAACCCTGCTGCTAATTCAAGTTCAAGTCGTTGGTGGGTTAAATATTGCTTCCACCCTAAGTGAAACATGCAGAATATTTACTAAGTTCTACAGTCCAAATATCCTGTGGCAAGGTCTCGGGGCGAGCAGGAGGCGAAGGTCTCGGGGCGAGCAGGAGGCGAAGACGGGAGGTCCACAGCAGGACCCCCTTCTCCCACTGGCCTGATTCTCTCAGACTTGCTCATCATTAAGTACTGAGTTTTGACATAGGGGGTCATTTGAGAAATTTTAATTTGACTAAATGTCTGGGCTAACAATGCCTGGCTTCAGTGGGCTTTGCAGAGAAGAGCTATTGGCCTTATTCCAGAAGTCACGGCTCCCTCCCGTGGGGGTCTGGGTCTGTGGCCGCTCACAGGAAGGTGTGTAGACAGGACCCTCTTGGCTGAGGGGCCTCTGAACTCAGCACTCCCTTCTTTATGTGACCTGTTCTGAGTCCCGACTCATTACCTGTATTAGTTACCTTCCTCGCCCCTCCAGCAAAAACCACTTAAAGAAGGAAGGGTTTGCATTGGCTGCACAGTATATAAAGAGATATATAAAGAGATCATTCGTCCACCGTGGCAAAGACATCACGGCGGCGGGGACCAGAGGCAGCCGGTCACATGGCGTCTGCAGCGGATTGATTGCTGATGTTTGGCTCACTTTTTCCTTTCTGCGCAATCTGGGACCCCAGCCCACGGACGGCTGCCCCCTGCATTGAGGGTGGGTCTTCCTTTCTCCGTTAACCCAGAAACGCCCTCACCCAGGTGTGTTTCCTGGGAGTTTCTAGATCCTGTCCCGTCTGCAGTCAATAGTCACAGGACGCTTCCAATGAGCCTGGTAACTCTTCCCTCAGGGGAGGCAAGGGGAGGCGGTGATGCTGTGTGTTCACAGGGCTCCGGAGCCTGGATGGAAGGGAAAGAGTTAAAACAAGCCGAAGCAAACTTCTTGCCACCGAAAATAACGCAGGCCCACCCCTGCTTGCCGCGCAGTCACTTGCTCCCCCGTTCTGAAATCTTGCCTCCCCTTCTAGGTCAGAATCATCACAACCCACACTCAGTATCAGAATGTGGACTTTGACCAAGACACACTCGGGTGTCACCCCAGACTCCACTTGCTGCCTGTGCAGCTTCAACGAGTGCGATGACTTCTCTGTGCCTCGGTGGCTTAGTGCCTAAAGATCTAGAGACAGCGCCGGCCTGGCAGCCTGGCCAGGAGGAGTCAGAAGCGTTTGTTCTAGTGCTGGGGACCACAGTCCTGCGCAAGCAAGCAAGTCTCTTCCAGCTCCAGCCTGTGTTGGAGGAACTTACAGTGCAGAAAGAGCATAAAAGCTTCCCATGTCGATGCTGGGTGCGGGCACGCCGTCGCCACTGTTCCTGCCGCTACCTGTCACCAAGTTGCACAATCTGTGTGATGAACCGTTAGCCAAGCAGAGCAGATGGGTAAGTCCCTGGTGCTCCGTTTCACCACCAGGCATCAGGCACGCTTCTCACCTAAGTTCCAACTGCTGTGTTGTTTGTGGATGTGTGCGCGTGCATATGTATGTGTGTGCATGTGAGTATGCATGTGTGTGTATATGTGCATGTGTGCTTCTGTGTGTATGCCTGTGCAAGTGCGTGCGTGTGTATGTGTGTTTCCGTATGTGCGTGTGTGCATGTGTGTGTGTCTGAGTGCACACACACGTGTGTTCCTCTGCACACAGAGGCCAGGGGACGACCTTGGATTCAGTTGCTCAGATGCATCCACTTTCTTTCTTTTGAGACCAGGTCATTCAGTGCCCTAGAAACTGCCAAGTAGGCTGGGCCGGCTGCCCAGAGAACCCAGGAATCGCCTGTCTCCATCCCCTTCTGCTGGGATGCAGCGTGCACCACCCGCCTGGCTCTTCCCACGTGGATTGTGGGGATTGAAATCAGACCCTCAAAGCGAGCACTCTACCAACTGAACGACCGCCCCGGCTCCTGCTCCTCACTGCTTCTGAAGTCTTCTCCAGCCTCCGGAGCCCACCTGGCCTTCTCTGGCACCTGCACTAACATGGGCACCTTGCCCTCTAATGCCAGGCCATGCATTGCCTTCTTTTATTCTTGATCCTTGAATCTCTGTCTTAAAGATTTAGCTTCACTGTGCCAAGTGTGCCAGCACTCCTTCCTTTACGTTTCTTTGCAAAAATATTTTCTTTTTTGAGGTAGGAGAGAGAGATGTGCATGTGTGTGTGTGCGTGTGTGTGTGTGTGTGTGTGTGTGTGTGTACACCTGAGTGTGCATGTGTGTGCCTGTTGTGCATGCGTGCAGAGGTCAGAGAACAACTTTCTGAAGTCTGTTCTCTCCTACCACCAAGTGGGCTTCAGGTCGCCAGGGTGGCGCAGAGGTGTCTTTACCCCGCCAAGCCATCCTGCTGGCCCTATAGCTCTTAGTAGACTTTAGAATATTGCCCAGAACGGCGCATGGCAGGGGCAAGCACTGCACTTGCTCTTCTCCTTTCACGTTTCCATGTTCAGACGCAGGTGTGGAACTTCTTTCAAGGCAAGGGCAGCAGTAGAAAGGGAAAGTGCCAGGAAGCTCTTACCACAGGAGAACTGGCAGCAGCCCAGCAGTGAAGAAGCCTGGAGCGTCTTCTCCCTCGCAGTGCTGGAAGGAGGCAGGCTACATCCTCCTGAAACACACACAGAGCGAGGTCACGGCCCCCTGGCTTTATTCCACCCGCTGCCATTCCTCTTCCCCAGGTCTTACCACAGCCAAACTCAAGAAACAGATGTTTGCATAGAAAATTCTTCCCTTGAGTCGCTGTGGCTGTTTATCTGATTTTCCCCCTGCCATCCAGACTTAGGTTCTGTCCTGCACGGTCCAAACAAGTTGGAATGTGCTGAGTCTGTCCTGGAGAGGACCTGAGGGGGAGGGGAGGAGGGGATGTGACCCCCAAGGTAGGAAGGCAGGGGGAGGAGATCAGTCCCTGACGGGAAGTGGAGGAGAGGGCTCACCTTCCCAAGAAGGCAGCCAAAGTTCCCCAGCTCAGGACCTTCCTCAAAGTGACCTGTAGTCTTTGAGCTCCTCTTCCTTGGCCCTCCACGGCCTTCCCACAGAAAGAGGGGCGTGTTCCCTATTCTGAGCCAGTAGCTCGCAGTGCCTGTCCGCACGGATGCTTCCCTCTCTCCTCAGTCCTGTCATGCTGAATTTGTCTGTGTGATCGCCACATGTATGCGATCGACTACCGTACACCACCAAGATGGCTCTGCCTCGCGTCTACAGACCACTGAGCTCGATTTCAGCCCCTTCCCTCCAACGTCATCTTAACAAGTCATCTGTGCCAAGCGAAGGGTGGAGGAGAGATTCTTCTCAGTGCCATTACAGCATCTCAAGGGTGGAGCTGGATGCCAGATTCTCCTCGCAACAGCTGCTCGAGACAAGGGCATCCAGGGAGCAGCCATCAGAATGTTTTCTGTTGTCTTAAGGCTGATCACCATGTATGCTCACAAATAAAAATGTGAAAGGTTCTGACAGCCAAGCAAACCGTGAAGAATTAAACCTCCGCAAGAGCAGAGCACAGCGCCGCATCCTGACCTCTGGGCATCTGAGGGGATGCCTGCACCCCGAGACTCAGGATCCGTCGTCCTCTGAGACGTGTCTGCACCAGGTCGAGATTCCATCTGGGGAGGGAAGGGGCTGGTCTGTAAGGACACGATCTCTGAGTGACAAAATCAGACTCTCCGGAGTCACAGCAGGGTGGTCAGAGGCAGCTGAAGAGAGACTTGCAGGTTAGGCAACACCTGGCCAAGCTCCTAGTGAGTGGGACTTGACACAGCCGGTCCGGGTCTCAGCCCTGGGCTCTGTCTTCCGTGGCCTTCATGCTACCATCCCTCGCCACTCACAGCAGCTTGAGACCCCGGACCAGCGTTTCCTGGACCACTTCCGCCTGCATGTTCCTTCCCCAGCTTTGCCTTTGATGACCTTTCATAGGGCATCCCGTCTTTGCCCACCCCTGAGAGGCCCTGGCTCCCACTGTGCCTCTCCTCGTGTGCCTGGCTGAGATCCTTTCCAGAGGAACCATCAACAGGTACATTGGTTCTTGTAGACTGACTCCACTGTTGGGGGTCCAGGAAGGCAAGAGGGGCTGCTCCTCCTGCCCCTGCTGCTGGTGCCTTTTCACTGACTGACCAGCACACAAGGTATTTGATTTGGGGGAGACGGCCATGCTGAAGGAAGCACTGGTTGCCTTTTAGTTCATTTCAACTTGTAAAATACCAGATCACTCACATCGCAGTACAGCAGTGTTGACAGATTCGAACACTTCGGATGGACGAAAGGTGTATAGCTAAGAACTTTGGGGGCGTAAAGGAGTATCACTTCTCAGCAAACCTGGAGGAATCCCTTCACCCCAGCTAGGCTTCTCGAAGCATCCAAACCAAATAAACCTGCTGGACTACGAAACAGCAGGGAGGGGCGGTTCCCTAAAAGTCTCCCAGGGCAGATAACTAAAGCCCCTAAGTGCTTTTCCATTCTGGAGAACAAGTCAGAAGCCACCCTGGTGAATTGTAAGAAAGCACTGGCCAGCCCCATTTACAATCAGGCTGAATAACTGCAGGAGAACAATGGTAAGATGCTAGAAAGAAGACAGCATCTGGAGACTTAATGATCCTGCCTGGGCTGAGGTGTACCCCTGAGAAAGAAAGATGACCCCCCTCTCTCTACTGCTTGCTCGCTCCTTGCCTTTAAATATTATTTTTATGACTTCTTGGCATACGAAAATGACTCTTTAAAAACTATGACCCGATGTCAGGGAGAAAAGAGACTCATCTCTTAAACTAATGGCTGTTGTCGAGAACTCCTTTAGCGATATTCAGCCAGAAAGAAAAAAAAAAAAAAAGAAGACGAAAGAACTTTGTAATAAACGACCTTCAGGGAAGAAGACTATTCATGCTAATTAGTCGCTCTCTTCAAATGCCATCCCTATATGCATTAGGCCATGCCACGCTGAACAATACACACATTGTGGTAAACATCAAGACCAGCTTCAAGTATGGTTAGCAAAATTTTAGAAAACTCGAGAGCGAGGGTTTTTTCCATCAGCTTGTGACTTGCTGCTCCTGGTGTACTGCACAATAGTATCTCTCCTAATGGCTTTTAGCTTTTGCCACTGCCAACTTTTATATTTAAAATCCATACAATTATGGACAATTTATGAACATTACGTGGCTTTTCTTTCCTGCGCCGATTCTTACCGATTCGAGCCAGCTTTTATCCTTAACAAATCAAATGCATTTTGCTTACAACACTAGACTCATTCTCACATATTCCACTTTATTCTTATTATTAGTATTCCTTATTATGCATATTTAATTTAAGAATGCATTTTCTCCATTAAAAAATTAGAATATGCCCAAAGAAGTGCGAGGAGGTGACTGTTTGCTTTGGTGTGCTAATATTAACCATGTCAGCCCTGATGGGTCTCCCAAAGTCACAAGCAAGAGACAAAAATGTTGAGAAGCAAAAAATAAAATAAGACTGTGCTTGAATATCACTGACCTTCTTTATTTAATGATGGTCTATCTAGATTTCAAATTCAAGTAAGATTACAGCTAAAAGGGGGAAAAAGCCTTTTTTGCTATGGACTGAGAAAGGATATAAATTTACTTGACTTCCTTCACCAAATATGCCACAAATTGTGATTCTTTACACACTTGTCCCAGTCAGCACTTTGGAAGTGGAAGCAGGAGGATCAGGACTTCAAAGTCATTTTCAATTGCACAGCAAGCGCAAGGTTATCTTGGGCTGCACAAGATCTCATTTCAAAAATGTAAAACAGAAAAAATTAATGAGTTTGGCAAGTGGGCCTTACAAAGTAAAGATATGGGGCTGGGAGACAAGCACTTGGCTACTGACATTTCGGATACACCCCTGAAGTCTCTTCACCTGGAGAAATACAGCAATTTTCAGCCCCGGGGACCCCTGCAGAGACAGTGCTATGCCCTTTTCAACTCGGAAGATAAGAATATCAATGGGTCAAGACTTAGTAGGTAAAGCCCTTTATCAGAATGTAAATGAAAGTAACCCGCTTGAAATCCTTTCCTAACTTTGCAACTGAGTGGGCAGTCCCCAGATACGAGTTGTCTCTTCAGTGAGTTACCTCTTACTTTGGGCTGCAAAGTGATTAACTTTACTGGTTGCTTTGAAATTGCAACACAAACTAAAGAGCTGAGATCCTGCCTTGTGCCTCGTGTAGCTCAGACGTTCTTCCTTTCCTTGCGACTCTCCCAGCATGGCTTTGAACTTCACACACACCCGCATGAGTCTGGCCTATAGTACAGGATCAGTATTAACCACAGGGACTGTGGAAGCTGAGAACAAAGTGCTCGTTCATTTGCTTCTGCATTATCATTGGCCTGAGACTTCAGACCAGTACGTGGCCTTTTACTTCGTCTGCACTGTGAGATCCAAATGACATTGTCAATCATGGTCCGAACATCCATGAGCCATCAGTTCTATGCAAGCTCATCACACACCTACATTAACACGTGAGCTTCAGCCCACGCTGTCCCCATAAAAAGTCTTGGCCGTCCACTCTCTAGTACTGTACAAAGCTCCTGGTACTTAGTCTACTGTCATAGTTATGCACAACTGTCAACCTGAGAGTTGAAGCTGTGAGCTCTGGGCACAATTATAGAGAATTAATGGTAGAGATAAGTCCAGAACAAACCTGCAGGAGATTATCTAGCTAATGGGGAAAACCCAACCTCTGGTGGGTGGGATTAGGCCCTAGAATAAAATACAGAGAGCTGGTTGAGAGAGTTGGCATCCTTGTATACACTTAGCCAGACATACTGGTCTGGCAAGTAAGGATCGTCCCTTTCTCAGCCGTTATGAGGTGATGGTGTGGCCAGTTCCCTCGGCCCTGGTGTTGGTGTGTGTTCTCCTGTCAAGCTGGACTGAGAACTGTAACCAGACTATTGTAAGAAAATAAATCCTTTGTTCCCTTAAGCCATTTATCAGCAACCATGCAGGTGAACTGCAACATCTGCCTGTCTTGTTTGATCCTATTTAAAAAAAAAAAAAAGGGGCAATGATATGCCCTTCCTCACAGAGGTGGGGATTGAAAGAGTATTTATTTACTCATTCATTCATTTTTGCAAATGTATAGGTGCTGTGTGTGCGTGCGTGTGCCTGTGCGCATGCGTGTGTGTGTGTTCACTTTGTGTGCCTGTAGAGGCCCAAGGGTGACTTTGGGAATCATCTTGCATTGCTCTACCTCCTTATTATTTCCCTCTAGGATTTCTCAGGCTCTGCCTTCCTGTGCCTGATGTAGAGGCCACCACCATTTCTGCCCGGGTATTTTTAATGCTGGACCCATGATCAGAACTCAGGTCTTTCTGCTTGCGAGGCATAGCCCCGAGCCGTCTCTCCAGTCCCAAGGACAGCCTTTGGGGGGTCTTCTCCACAGGTATCTGGAACTCGTGCTTGCAACAGCCCCTGGGATACGTCTCCCCGCCTAGCAATCCCCAGCACACTAGAGGTTTCCATCTCTTTCTGAGCTTAAACAAAGAGCGAGAACAAGGTCCCATCTGGATGCGGCTCCGCTGGGCTCTGCGCTCAGCGCTGTCCCTGCTTGTGCGCGGCCACCTACTCTCTGTGGGTCCTGACGTCCTCAAAGAAAAGAGAATACTTAGTTAAAACCAATAAATGCCTTGAACATAAAGATGCAAGCAGACTAACTAATTAGCTGGCTAATTGCTCTCTCTCAAAGCTCATTTTTCTTAGTTCTATTACAACCTTGATCAAAAACAGAACATCAAAAATGAGCAAAGGTGTTCTTTTCTGTCATCCTGGCAATTAAAGTTAATCAAGGGTGCAGCGACTGCAGAGAGGCTACTTACCAATATCTGGACAGCTCTGCTCGGCAGCCAAGATGTAAATTCCCCACCCACCCGCAGAAAGTAGACTCGAGGTGAGGTGCCCGGGAATCTTTCAGAAGCTTGCTAAGGGCCCGGCGCAACCTACAGGAAATTCTGGCATTCAGAATGAAAAATGGAACCCACGGTTCATCTGCAGAGCTTCCTCTTCATAGAAGTCTGAGATCCCGGGATCTGTTCTTTCTCTTTTTCTGGGTGTGTGTGCACGCGTGCGTGTGTGTGCACGAGCATGTGTGTCTAAGCGCCACACTTCAGCATGGGTGCCTCAACCCTGCGTGCCATGTAGACACTGGAGACAGGAACCTGCGCATTGGCATACCTCTCAGTCCTGGGGTTATCAAGCCTTGCGCCCCATCTGCCTTTGGAAAGTAGTTGTCGGCTGCGGCAGCAACACCAAGACGAGTGGTCCAGACCAAAGTCATCATGAGAAAAATAACTGAACACAAATCTCACTGATCGATGGTCCTGATTTCACCTCCCACTTGGTGGCACGTGGGAGCCCTCTTGGCAGGAAACTTTTCTGCCCGTGGAACTCCAAGAACGTCTAATGGGCACATTTCTTTGCAAAATGACACAACCCCTTTCACAAGGGAAGGCCCTGGGGGTTGCTTGACAGCCCTGTTTGCTGGAGAGAGGCCAGATTAGGTGATGCTTGCCCAATCTAGACAAAACCATCCATCGTACGCACATCTCTCTCCTCGGCTCTCACGACTCTGCTCAGTTGTGGGGGGTTCACAGGAGGGGAGGGGAGTGTGGACACGAACCAACAGGTTTCCTTCAGGCTGGAACCTTCTGCCCCGTGCGTGATCTTCTCTTGCTACGGAATTCTTCCTACCAGGACGGATCCGGAAGAACACCAGCCCTGCGTTGTGAAGTGTCACTTCAGGTAGGGAGGGTTGAAAGTCATCACATATGGCTCTTCAGCTTCTCTGCGGTCACACAAACTGCCCCGAGTCCACGGGTCTCCACTGGGCATGCGGACCCACATTCCCATCTATGGTCTGGATTCCAGGATTCCACTTTCTCTTTACCTGGGGTCTGGCATTTGAGAATCCTTAACTTTTCCTCATTGGTGATCTCTCTCTCTCTTTCTTACACACACACACACACACACACACACACACACACACACACACACAGGATTAATCACTGTTGCGCTCTAGTCTATTAGAACAATGCATTATCTGATAGGATGAGTGACTTTTAGCAATATGAGTAATCAAATTGGGTAATTCAGCAGGCAGGACAATAGGAAGAAAACAATTGTTATCAACTTTACTGATGTCTAATACATATAGTGTTTGCCATCCCTCCCCCTCCTTCTGATCACAGGCAACTACTAATCCCTTTGCAGCTGGGAATTTGTCTGTACTTTCTAGAAGTTTGTGTGTGATTATACCACATGTGCCCTTTTATATCTTTTCATGTAACCTGATCAGATGCATATCGATGAATAGATCAGTAAGTGCTTTGGTTCTTTTGATTTATTCCTTTTGATTGCCAAGTAACTTTCTATTGTGGAATAGGCCACAATGGAATTTATTGATTCCTCTGTTTGGGGAGATTTGGATTCCTTCCGCTGGGGAACACCTCTCCCATCTCACCGTGTTCATGCCTCCTTTGGCTCTCCATGTTCGTTTCCTTGAGGTAACGCTCAGGCATCCAATGTGGGTTGGTAGGAACTCCATGTTGCCTCTGAGAGAAACTCACAGTTTCCAAAGCGGAGTCCCATTTCACAGATCTGCATCCAGGGCCGGGGGTTCTAGCTGCTCCGCAGGCTCGGCGGTACCTAGTTTCCTAAGTTCTAATTTCAGGCATTGCCCTGGGCGTGTGGTGGCATCTAATCCTGTAATTATGCCGAATGTGCTCTTTTCATTGTGACTTACTTAGTTCTACTTCTCTGCTCCTGGATTTTCTTTGATGTGTAAGTGCTTTTTATATATTAACTCGTGTCAATGCATTAGCATGCATTGCTTTACTTTTGCCAAAGACGTTTCAAATATTTTCCTGTTTGTCACTGCTATTTAATTTCATTTATGGTATTTTCTAATGTGCAGGAGGTTTGGACTTGTAGAAAGTCAGATCTATTACATTCCTGAACTTGATTCTTCACAAATAAATGAATATTCCTTTTTTATTTTCGGGGAGGGAGGGCTTTGTGACATTCTAATCTGTAACTGGATTTGTTATGAGACACAAAAGACAAGTGTGTCTTAGCACTAGTCTTCACAAAGCAAAACCCACAACTCCATACTGAATAAAAGATTGAACTTTTATTGAATTTATGTCTTCCTATTTTAAATCATGTTACACTGGTAGGCAGACCATTGCTTTTCATTATGCTGTATAACTAATCATTAACTTCCAGCACATTCATCTTATAAGGAACCATCTTTCTAAACTTTCTGATTAGCTATTTTTTTTTCATTTTATTCTGATCGATTTTCTGGGTAGAATATCTATTGTCTATAAGTAATGATAATTTGTTCTCCAAAATAGTATCTATTATTTTCTCTGTCCTTTTAGAGTAGAATAACTCATAGGATAGCTGGAGCATCCTTACCTTTCCCTACTCTTAGTATGAAAATACCTTCAGTTTCACTCGAAATATTGACTATGGGGACAGGCAGAAATTATGTTAACATATTTGTATTATTGGATTACAAAGGGTTTTAAATTGATTGATGATAAAAGTGATGATTTAAAATGATGATTGAGTAATCTGTGTATTTTTGCTTTGCTTAGACCTTCCTAGATGTTGTTTGGTTCACTGCTAGAAAGATGCACCAGCTTTTGACTTGTCTTTGTGTGTGTTCGTGTGTGTGTGGGTTCATGTGTGTGTGCAGGCACACATATAAATGTGTGTACATGTATGCGGAGGCCAGAGGTCAATCTGAGGTTCCAACAAACAACTCAGGAACCTTCCACCAGGTTTTTTGCAAACCTCAGCTCGTGTAGCCTTCGTTGTGGAGTGAACTCAGGTCTCTGTGCATTCGCAGCAAACTCACTGCTGACTGAGCTATTCCCCAGTCCCCTGACGCTCTTCTAATTAGACCCTGGCCTCCTTCTTGGGACTGTTGCTTCTCCAGAGAGAGTCACTGTAGTATTAGCTGGGATAGGGAAGGGCTTTGCTTAGGGTCAGACTGAACAGTTGCCAGCTCACAACTCTGCAGACAAGTAAACTCCACGTGTCCGCCTGTCCACTGTATCCCAAGACAGCGGAGACGAGCACGTCGCCTCGAAGTTCTGGTCCCCACATGGGTCGTGCTGGCCTTTAAACATCTGTTCCCTGTAGGTCAGGGGTCACATCCCACCCACCACCAGCCAGTACAGGAATTGCCTCCCTCACCCCCAGCCATCGCCTGGGAGTGAATCCAGCCTCAATTTCCCCAGATGCTTAAGTGCCCTAGCTTTGCATTTTATATCTGATTATAAAACCATGCATTTGCAGACTCCAGCAAGACATACTGTGCTTCTTACATGATTTCATGCCCTTTGGAAACGTCGTTCTTTCTCTGACAGTCAGAGGCATGTTTCCCCCTGGGAAGCAAGGTCACTGACCCCCTTTCCCCCCAATCTCTCCTGTTGTCTGTTGTGCTCACGACTGGCCAAGTCCCTGTCTAAAAGTTGTCATGTCATTCCTACCTCGACTTTCTCATCCCGTCCCCAAAGCTGACTCCATCCTTAACAATTAATGGTGACTGCTAATTTGATGGGTTTTAGAGTTATCTAGAAAACAGACCTCTGAGTATATCCATGACAGATTTTCTCGATTAGGTTAACTAAGCTGGAAGGCCACACCCTAAATGTGGGTGGCACCCTCCCGTGGGCTGGGGCACCAGATTGTACAGACACGCTGAGCAGCAGCATTCATCTCTCGATGCTTCCTGGCAGGGCACGCGATGGCTTTCCCACCATGCTGGACTGGGAGCCAGAATAAACCTTTTCGAAACTGTTTTCCTCGGGTGTTTTGTCATAGCAATGCGAGAAGCAGGCAACACCATCTTTCAGACGATGAACTTGCCGCTCATGGAGAAAGCCGCGGACAGCAGGAGAGAATCCCTGTGTCTGAGCCGGGGAGGAGCCCAGGGGTCCTCTCGCCCTCTGCCCTTCGTGCTCCTTCCTGCTGCATCTGCCCTTCCGCATGGCATCACGCCGTCTGCAGCCTCAGTGCACGCTGGCACGTCCTGCAGACGCCGGCTACCCCTACCAGCCCCTCATGCCTCTCTTTCCCAGCCAGTAGAGGAAGTCCTTTTCTTCAGTCCTCCTTCCCTGTCTGTTGCACAAACACTGACGCCCGCCCTCTAGGGTGTGTAGGTGCGGTTGTGTATGTGCGTAGGTGTGAATGCAGAGCAGGGCCTGGGCGTGCCTGCGGAGGTTCAAGGGTGACATCAGGGGTCATCCTGGATTCCTCGACCTCCCTGTGGCTTTGCGCTGGGATTTTTCTAGGCTCTGCCCTCCGGGGCTCAAAGTGTGGGCCGATGTCATTTTTGCCAGGTGTTTTCACATGGGATCTGGGACCTAATCTCAGGTCCTTTTGCTTGTGAGATGAAGGCTTAATCCCTGAACCATCTCTCCAGGCTTGTTTTTAGTACTGTTTTGACTTCACGATACATTGAATGAGCTTCCCCAGGTGAACCAGTGGCTTCCTGGCGTTCCTTAATTAATTAGTCCCTGGGGACGAGGACCTGGCCCTTCGGCTGCTGACCCCGTGTTCTCATTTCCACTTCCAGCTTCTGTCATTTCAAGACAGGGCCTCCTGCAGCCGAGGCTGCCTTGGAACACACTACGTTGCCCAGGATGGCCCTAAACTTTCTGTCCTCCTGCCTGTACCTCCTGAGTGCTAGAGTTACAGGTGTGATAGTTAATCCTGGGTGTCAACTTGACCACACCTGGTATTAACAAAGATCAGCCGTCAGACCACCTGAAGAGATTATCCAGATCAGTACATTATAATATAAGAGCAGCCCTAGATCCCATTGGAAGCTCTCCGGATCTCACTGGAACCTCCCAAGAGACTGGGAAGGACAGAGACTCCCCAGGAATCCTCCACAGTCACCCACTAGCCTCTCAGATGGGTGTGACATAGCCTGTCTCCAGCTTCGGCCAGCTATGCTGCTCCCGCTGTGAAAGACTGTATCTCCCCTCTGGACTGTAAGTCGAATAAATCTCCCTTAAGTTGTTTGACTTTGGGTGCTGTGTCACTGCAAGAGTTAAGAGTAACATTACAGCAGACCTGCGCCACCGTGCCCGGTTTATGCAGTGATGGGAAATAGACTCTGATGCACAATAGACGAGTGTCCCCCCAAGTAAGCTACATGGCCAGCCCAAGCCCCCCTGCAGACTGCCTGTCTCAGCCGGAGACTCCAGGAGCCCCTCAAACCAACACGTACAAACCCCTCCTAAATCTCCCTCTCCGTGCAAGTCTCATCCGCACCCCTGAGTGGCCTATCTGTCTACTGAGCAGGGAGCGACTTCTGGCTGTCCCTCGGCCCTGCTGCCGCTCTAACCTGCTGGATCCCCTTCCGCAGCCTCTGCTCCCGAGCCGCTCACTTCCTGCCCTCTGGGCTCTCCCAGAGTTCAGCTCCTCAAAGGAAAACCTTGTCTGCTCTGATCTTGACCTTGTCAGACATTTCTGAGCGTAATCATCCACGGCAATCTTCTTCTAAAAAGTACTTCTATTTAAATCCCCGGAGCCGAACATTCCGAGAGTCCTCCACTGCCCTTGAGATGAGTCACTCCTTAGCACAGGGCAAATTCCTTCTTCCAGAACCTTCTATGTCCAAACTACAGCCCAGCTCCACACCCCTCGAACCCATGTCACTGTGCTCGTGTCATTACTCAGCTCTTATTTATAATGCTCTGTCTCTTTCTGCCAATCATCAGCAGCCCAATCTCTGAAATGGTCCTTTGAACCATTCTGTGTCCTGCGTTCTTTCAACCCTACTCCTGATACCACTTACTACTAGAACAAATCGCTTTTCTTCTTCTTTTTTTTTTTTTTTGGTATGGTGTGTGTGTGTGATGTGCATGTGCCCACGTGTACAGCGTTTCCATGTGGAGGGGCAGGTAGGGACATGCTGTGGTGCAAGGAAAGGTTGCAGGTCAACGTGCGCATGCCAGTCTTCCGTCTCCACCTGTCACACACAGGGACTCTCCGCCACCACTCCTGGCCTGGGAGCATCTTAGAGACTCTCAAGTCTCCACCCCCATTCCTTGTAGACGCCTGTGCTGGTGTCTGGCTTTTCCATAGGTCCTGGGGTCTGAACGCAGGTCATCAGGAGTGGCAGGGATTTACCTGCCGTCTCCCGCCCTCTCCTTTGCACTCTCAAGTACACTCACATAGCAGCCACTTTGGCACACGACTCTGATTTCAAGCCTGTTTCTGTCCACGTAGCAGTACATACCTTAGTATAGCCCTTCCCTTATTTCTTATCCGAAACCACTTTTACACACAAAGATTAGTAATAAAACCTTTGCTCCTGGGAGCAAACAAGAAAACAAGCAGAGCGAGGACACGCACAGCCACGACTCAGCAAGGCCCCGACGGACGTCCCCATCCGTCACTTCTCCCAGAGCCACAGAGAGCTGGTGTCCCCTTTAGTTGGCATCGCCCATGCCTCGCCCTGGCCGCACACGCTGCCTCCAGCAGGCTGGCGGCTCGCGGAGCCGGCACAGTAAGGCGAGGACGCGTGGGCAGGCAGTTTGCAGAAATCTTCATGGCAAGCTCCATTTGTTCAGTTTTTTCCTTAACCATCATCCTCACTCAGTTCTACACCTGGACCATCCCTCCAGGAGCAAAGGAGCCTTGGACAGTGACCGAAGGGGACGGAACAGCTAATTCATGCCGTGTTAGCAAGTTATGGAAGTTGTCATCCACTAAGCCTGCAGCGTTACTCTTAACTGTTGCTGTGAGAGCCCCCAAAGTCAAACAACATAAGGGAGAAAAGGAGATTAGTCAGCTTACGCTTCCAGAGGGAAGAAACAGACTTTCATGGCTGGTAGCTGAAGCTCGAGGCAGGCTAAGTCACTGCCGACATCCAGTAGGCTAGTGGGTGACGGCTGAAGGCTAGGGGATTCCTGGAGAGTCTCTCCTCTCTCCAGTGTTCTGGTCTGTGGTTCCTTTTATCTGGTCTGCTACTGGGAGGTTCCAATCAGATCTAGGGAGGTTCCAATCAGATCTAGGGCTGGTCTTTGTGTTGCAAATGTACTGATCCAGACAATCTCTTCAGCTGATCTCAGCTGATCTTAGTTAATGCCAGGTGTGGTCAAGTTGATTCCCAAGATAAACTATCACAAAGGCCCTTGCTTGAGGTCACAGCTGATAGATGTGTGGCAAGGAATTAGTAGCCAAGGCCTGGACTTCGGCCACAGGGTAGAATGGGGGCAGGGCAGGGGTTTGCATCCTTCCACCTTTCCAAGAATCCATCAGCCATCAAAACCCAGTACAGCCAAGACCGACAGTGATCCTCTGATTTATTTATAAGGAGGGGGTCACACACACACAAAGAGACATGGTTATGTTTCAGCTGGTATTGCGGTTAACCTGCATGTTGCTGCTAAATCCATGGCCAAATGGCTTCAGGGAACAAGAGTTTTTAATTTCTTTTATGATTGTCCAGTAGAGTTCTACCGCAATGCCCTGCCCTGCACATATGCGTATGTGAGTCATGCATGTGTGTGTTTGTGCTGTATGTATCAGTTCATGTGTGCGGGTACATGTGTACTGTGTGTATCTGTTCATGTATGTGCATGAGTGTCATGCGTGTGCACACATTTGGAGGCAGGTTGGCATTGGGTATCCTTCTCATTCGCTCTCTTTCTTGCTTTTGAAGCAGTCTCTCTCCTGAATTTAGAGTTTGCTGCTTCATCTAGACTGGCAGGCAGCGGGCTCCAGGGATCCTGTCTTGGCCTCCCAGACACCTGCAGTGAGCTCAGACTCCGATGCTGCAAGGCAAGTGCTTTCTCAAGGGTTGTTTCTCCAGCCCCATGGTGCATTTCCACGGCAGTGCTGGGAAGGCAGGCACAGTCTGGAGGGTGCATGTCTGTCCAGGACCTGAGTTAGACCCCTCCCTGAGACCAGAAGACTGAAAAGGAACAAGAAGATGGCAGAAAACATGACTCCTATACTCTCCTCATTGTCTACGATGTTCTCTCTCTCCCTCCCTGTCCCCCCATTACCCTCCTTCCCCCCTCCCCTTCTAAGGCAGGATTAGAGTAGCTATGCTGGGGTGTGTCTTTCAAGGTCTTTGGAATTCCTGAAGGTCATCCCCCACTGCTGGGATCTCCCTGAAGGAGCACCCTTGCTGAGGAACTGACTCCAGTCCTCCCAGAGATAAGGTGGCCACCTTCCCTATGAAGGGATTATGGAGATGAGCTCTCCATATCCAACAAATAACTTGACCTCTACCCCACATGGGTCCAAGAGCAACTGGGTTGGGCCCCAATGGGAGTTAACCAATGAGAAAAAGCCAGTTTCCCAGGCTTGACTAGGTGTATAAAATGCCTGGCCCTGGCAGCCATCTTTGGCACCCCAGCCCCTCGTGGCACCGTAGTGACATGAGTTATTTCTAGAGTTCTTTCTCGCTCCTTGCCTGCCCCTCGTGGATTCCATGCCTAGGCTCCATGAGTTCTCCAGGGAGTCTTAGCCCCTTGTAGCACTCCACATCTGGAGTCCATGAGTTCCAACCTTTCTCTCCTCTAATAAACTCTGCCTTAATCCTCTACACGTGCTCTGGTTTCAATCTTCCCTGGAACACAAGAACCCTACAACATTGGGACAGTAGATTCTTGACCCCACATCATTTGGAGACCCAGATGGGACAGCCAAAAGCCTGTTCCTGTATCTCTTCTCTCTCTCCCTCTCCCTTCCTCCCTCTCTCTGTCACACCCACATGCACACACAAGTTTTCATACTTTCCTTCTGTTTCTCTGTTATCCCTGTTTTCCATTCTTCCTCCAGTAATTCACTTTCCCTCCTTCCTTCCCTCCCTCCATCCATCCTTCTCACCCTCCCTCTTTTCTTCTTTTTTGTATGGCTTCACACTGATTCCCAAGTTCTGTTCTAAATGCTACAAAGTAGCATTTGCACATTTTAACTGGTTATATTAACACTAGCTTGAGTTGGGTGTGGAAGCACTCAAGTGTCAGCACACACCTGTAATCCCAGGATTCAGAAGGCAGAGACAGGAGGTTCGTGAATTTGAGGATTCAGAAGGCAAAGACAGGAGGTTTGTGAATTTGAGGTCATCCTACTTAGCAAGTCAGAAGCCAGCCTGGGCTATAGGAGACCTTATTGTTCAAAGAAAACTCTAAACATTGAACCAGGGATAAAAAACCCAACTTGGTATAGAAACATCATAAACCTGTCTTGTTCCACCTTTTCTTGCCATGTGGCCTTGAACAAGCCTCTTAGGTTCTCACGTGCTCCGTTTCGATACCTCTAGCATGGGCGGCTCGCGCTCACTCGCTCATTGACCCCTTGGTGAAGTGTACCAGCGCATGACCAGGCCCTGCTACAGAGAGCGGGGTACCGGGGTTTCTGAGATGGTGTCGCCATTGTGAGTGGCTGACACTTGGAGCGCCTGGGATTTTTTCCCCCTGAACCTAAAGCTCCTCATGAGACAGGAGTAGAGAACCGTGGGATGCTCTCGGCAGCGAGGTGCCTATGAGGGGGTGGCCCTTGTTGAAGCCACACCCTCTGTTGCCACCGGGAGAAGCCTCTGCCCTTCTTTTTACGTTGCGACCTGAGAATAGCGCAGCCCGAGCCCTGTGGGCATCGCTTCACACTGGCGGAGGCATGCCAGAGAGTGGCAAGTGCCCACTGACTGCGGCCTTTGAGCTCCAGGCTGCCAAGGCAGCAAGGTGAGCCCACAGGTTAAGCCTGGGTGCCGTGCCAGTAGGTGCCCCCCACGCACACTCCCACCTGCAGACCTCCCGGGCACCTGCTCCTCCATGACCCCAGTGGCCAGCAGGAAGTTCAATTCAGGCAGCGTCTGAGTCTTAACCTGATTCTGCTCAGCCGTGCTCTTCCCAAGACACTGTGTCCTCCTCTCAGATGGACGCTACCGTCAGTCCACTACCACAGGACCGGACACTGGTCTCTGAACAGCCCGAGACACACTGGCTTCTTGCTTCCGATGGACGAGGGACCCGTGGCCCGAGGCCCATATCAGACCGAGATGAAATTTGCTAGCCATGCTCGGTGAGCAACTGCCGTTCCCTCCCCCTCCCACCACCAAGCTCTGCACTTAACATCCGACATGTCATTTGATTTTTCTTGGCCACCACGTGCATTAAGCAACCTGCCTGTCTGACTAGCAAGTGAGAGCAGCCATCGTAGGTAACAACCCCTCTGCTGAGTGCTGCTCTGCACCTACAAGACAAACACCCCGCAGGATCATCTGTCTGCTTTGGTCTGTTTTCGGTCACCATAACTAAATGCCACAGACAGTAATTTATACACCATAGGGGCTTCCTCAGGTCTAAGCTCAAGGGGCCTCGTCTTGGCAGCGGGTGCCCTCTGGAGAGTGCCAGGGCAGTGCAGGGCGTCACCGCCACGCAGCACAAACATGCTTCCTCGGGCCTCTCTTCTTCAAAAGCCACCAGACCCACCCTGGGAATCCACTTCCAAGACCGCGTGTAATCCTAACCACTTTCCCAGGCTTACCTCCAACCATCATCACACGTCGCTTCCAGACCGTAGGTTTCCGAGGCTCTTAGACCGCAACCACCTTTTCCTAACAATGCCACAGCTACCCTGCTGGAAGAGGAGAACCAAAGCTCAGGAGATGAAGTCGCTAAGCCCTGTGCCGGGTTTCAGCATCTCCAAGATCCCAGGTGGTCTGAGAGCATTCGGTACAGGTTTTCAGAGCGCACTGTCCCAACCCCGAAGGTCAGTCGGAGCAGCCAGTCAGCTGCGCCCGAGGACCAGCAGGTGCCCACAGACACAAAGGCACCTTATAAGCAAAGACAAGCGGGTGGAGCCACCTTGGAAATGACAGACAGCACAGTTTTGCTTTGGTGGCAAGAGCTGCAATCTACAACTGGTTAGCGCCAGTTCCTCTGGCCTGCTTCTGTCTACATAATGCAGACTATGGCATTTGGCAAAGCCTCTTAAATTTGGCACACTCTGCGCTCCTCCTGGACCCACGAGATAGCATAACCAAATGTTTTCAGACCTGTAGGAAATGCGTATTCTGCAGGTAGAAGGAAATGTAAGCCCCCCTCTTCCATGGGCTCTCTACCCCCCAAAGGCAGAATGGCTTATTCCCTCTTGACCCTTTAAAAACGTTAGTGTGAGCAGGGTGCAGATGAACAGCCACAATGCAAACAAAGTCATGTAAATAAATGCATCTCTGATCTCCGTGGGCTGGTGATGCCAAATACACCATCTGCGCCATTTCTCAGGAGCAGCCGATTGTATTTTCCCGCATGTCCCAAGCAACGAGATTACGGCCGTGTTTTTGCGCACCAAGGCGTGCATCATGCGATGCGCTTGGATTTTGTTTCATAAATTTTAGGCTCACTAGACGATGGCAAGGCCGTTGTGCTTTTCTAGGTTTCTCTAGAAGGGATACAGAGACACGAGCAAGGTCCGTGTCCAGGCCCAAGAAGGTGTGTGTGGTGTATGGAGAGTCTAAGTAGGATCTAGTTGGAAATGCAATCTGGACCCTCACTCTGCTGTTACTGATGTTTATTCAACCAAGATGGTGTTACTATCTGATTGCACTGGGTGGCTAGGCTAGGTTTCATGGAAGAGAAAGGAGGGGGGGGAGAGAGAGAGAGAGAGAGAAAAGAGAGAAAGAAGAAAAAGAGGAAGGAAGGAAGGAAGGAAGGAAGGAAGGAAGGAAGGAAGGAAGGAAGGAAGAAGGAAGGAAGGAAGGAAGGAAAGAAGGAAGGAAGAGGGGCTGGAGAGGTGGCTCAGGGGTTAAGCCTCTGCCTTGCAGGCGGAAGGTCCTGAGTTTGGATCCTAGACCCCATGTATAGACACCGGGTGGAAGCGGGGGCGGCCTGCGCTTCCGGTCCTGGTAGGGCGGAGCCTGTGAATCCCGGGGCAGAGTAAACAGGAGGAGATGGAGGCGTCCATGGTGGTTCCCGAATGGTTCTACATACACACACACACACACACACACACACACACACACACACACACACACATACACACACACAATTGAATAAATTTAAAAAAATGGAAGGAAGAAAGGAGGGAAGGAGGAAGGAAGGAAAGAAGGAGAGAGGAGTGAAGGAAGGAAGGAAGGAAGGAAGGAAGGAAGGAAGGAAGGGAATTTCAGTGTACACATTTGAAGGACAGTCCTTGTGCGTGGCATAAATTTTGAAGAACTTCTTAGAGAAAAATTAGAGTGTTTGTAGTCAGAATCACCTGGAAAGCTTCTTGCAGCTCCAAGTGACCATCGTTTGTTTCCTCAGACACCCATAGCTTAAGGCAGGACTCAGGCAGCTGCACTAAACCTCCAGATCGAGCCCTGGCAAGTACTTTCTGCCAGGAGCCAGAGCCCAGGTGGTTTCGGTCTGGCACATCCGCGTCTGGTGCGGCACCTCGCCTGTGCCGTTGTGGTCAGAGAGCTGTGGGGCCAGAGCCAGTACCACGGGCCGTGGCTGCTTCGTAAACTTTCACTCCACAGAAAAGTCAGGGCCCTGGATTTGACCTGTGCACTGAGGTTTTCTGATTCTTGTTTACTAGTCTATGTGATCTGGTTTATTATTATTATTATTATTATTAAAGTAGAATTGGAGTTTTTAATGTAGATTTTAGCATTGGGTTGAAGACAAAGAAAGGTGTTACAGAAGAAAATCAGTTATACCCACCATGGGCGTGGGGGCGTGGGCTTCAGGAAGGAGATTTGTGCCGGTCTCCATGTCCTTACTAAGCCAACCTGCGACCACCACACTTCATGGTAAGGAAAAGGGGGCTTCTATTACTTTGTAGCTTTTTCATCATTCAATACAGTAACGCTGCTTTTACCCAGCCTCACTGTAATAAGAAAGCTATCTTGAGTCGTCTCCCCGGTATAATCTAGGTTTAGATGTATTGGGCCAGGTCACCTCCGAGAGCCATAATTTGACACCGTGCTTTCAGAGAGAGAGTTACTGGGTGCAGCCAAAACCAAGAAATCAATTTGAGTACACCCTAATATTTTCCCTGAGATCAGAAAAGAAAATAATCTTTCTGTTGCATCGCATGCTTGCCTTTTATGGTCTGGTATTGGAAGGAAGAGAAACCTATATTTACATATATATATTTGAAAATGTTGACATTTCAAAAGAAGGACTAAGCTCTCCATTGATATGTTATTATATTCAAGCAGCTGAAGGAACACAAACCAATGCTTGACTATAAAGCAATTGATACTCTTTCTGTTGCCAAGGTTCTAAAATGCCTTTACAATTGATTGAAAAGTAAACTCATCTTAATGAAAGTTTGTGATAGAACAATCTTGGATCTATTATTCCAACTGCTGAATCACAGACTCGTGGGGGCGGGGTACCTAGAGCCTGCGTGATAAAGGCTGGATAGTAAAACTTACAGTTACAGGGACAAGGAATTCTCTTCTCCCGCGGATAGGGCAGAAAGAGGAGGAAAACCTGAGAGTCCAGGAAGCATCACAGAGGGCAGCATTTGAGCTGGGCACTGAAGGATGAATAGGAGTTCTTCAAGAAGGAAGGGACAGTGTTGGGTCTGTCTGGCTACGAGGATGCAGACACCGGTAGCGCTATTTAAGAACTGATGACCAGGCTTGAGTCTGTCAACAGAGACGCAACAGCTCCAGACTTAAGAGCCCAGGACCTGGTCTAGGGAGAACGACGAGGAGTCACCTGCTTGTCTTCATTACTGGCTGGAAAGGAAGCGTCTGCTCTGCTCAGAGAGGACAGTGGTTTTATTTTCTCCTGGCCTCACGATTGATCACTTTTCCTCTATTTCTGTTCCACTCCCAGCCCTCAACCAAAGAGTCCTCGGCCCGCGCCATCCTGGCTTGTTTTCCAGCCTGTCATTTTATTCGAAATTGAGAACCAGAATCTTGGTTCACATGCAGAAGACTCGGAATTTTTAAGCTTATTAAAAAGTAAATAAGGAGGAGGACCATAGATGCCTGAAGTCCATACAGACCATTTATGGCCAACGAGTTTACTCCAGGGGCCCTTACTCACAACTGAGCCAGTTTGGATGATAGAACTTCATAAGGGTTGGAGCAGGGTTGAGGAATCTCTGGTTATGAACTGGGCAGTGACTGAAGTGACGTGTGTCCCGTAGCATCTGTGACTGTCCAACGTGTATGTGACACTGGCTAGTGACCATCCTTGGTCGTGTGAGCTTCACGCCTTCAGCTATGTGCAAGGGGCATGACAAAACTGATTAGAGGGGCTCAGTTATTAAACCCCTCAAATCTAATCCATGCCACATGGAAGAAGATTGCCGCAGCCTATTTACATGTTGCCGATAAATTCATGAGGGTCTTATTCTTCATACAATTCTCCATTATAGTGAGAAGTCTGCCAGGAGAATTCACACTCAAGCCAGAAGCCAAGGGAACTAGCCCCTGCCATGTCCACAAGTGTTGCTGAGAGAGGGACAAACCTCACGTGCCAGACTACCTGTCTGTCAAAGTTACTGACCGACGTCAACTGCCTGAACCACCTGCCCAGGCAACGGCCCCACCCACTGTGGGCGGGGTCTTTCCACATCAATCAGGCTCCAGCAGGCTTGTTCAGGACTTGCCTCAGCTACTAATTCTTCACAGATGTGCCCAGAGCCCAGCCTTCAACGGTCAGGTTGACACCTGGTAGCAGTTACTCTGTGCTGCTGAGAGACGACACTCAAAGTGAAGCAACTTAAAGCGAGAAAATGGAGACTTGCTTGGCTTGTGGTTCTAGAGGGGAGATAGAGTCTGTTGTGGTGGGGGAGGTAGAAGAACTGGAGGAGGCTTAGGCCACATCCATCATGGAGGCTGAGAGAACAAGCTGTGGGCTGGAGAAGTGGCTCAGGGGTTGGGACTCCGTTTTGCAAGCGGAAGGTCCTGAGTTCAGATCCCAGGTCCCACATAAAAATGCCAGGAGGAAAGGGCAGTCCGGTCCTGGTGGGTGGAGCCCGAGAAATCCCAGAGGGAAGCAAGGAGGAGGTAAAAAAGCAATCCGGGGGTCCTCCACAGGGACACACAGTGCCCTCTGATACACACATACGTGCACACACACACACACACACACACACACGTGCGTGCACACAATACACAATTTAAAAAAGGAGAGCTAGTTGCAAACTGCAAGAGCAAACTGCTAACAGAGCGGGGCTGACTAACCTCAAGGTTGGTCACCCCTTGTGACGTGCCTTCCTCCAGCAAGGCTCCACCTCCTAAAGTTGTCGCAACCTCCAACATCAACTAAAGACTCAAGCACATGAGCCTGGGAGAACAACTCACATTCAGACCACTGCACACCTGACTAGCGCAAAGACAGTATTTTTACTAATGTGAGTTCTAAGTGTTGATTAGTCCTTCGAGAATCAGTTTCCCAAACCCCTGGATTGTGCCTGAGTCCTGTTCCACAGGCTCATCCTTTCCATTGTTCTGCGTATGGACCGAGCAGCGTCCTAACCCAGGATTCAAAGTGAGACCTAAACCGTGGTGATGTCTGTGCTCACGTTGGAACAAGTCATGGAAAATTCAAGCATAGAAGAGAAAATGCTTGAAATCGGCCTCATCAGGAGAGAGTAGTTCTCCCCCAGCCTCTCTCAGGAATGAATCTGGCAATGTAGGGGTCCCCGCAAGCTCCACTATGACTGCGCTTGATACCGATATGGGCAATTTCCACGAGAAATCTGAGTCACACTTTTGACTTACAGCTTGGGCCAAGGACACTTTCTTTGGGTGAAAAAAACCAAACAAATATTATCCAGTTGGAATTTTTTTTCCTTCTTTTGTATTTCTGTCCACATGTTTTTAAGAAGTCAAAGCATTGGTTGAATTTAATCAACAAAACCTTCCACTGTTTTCTAGAGAGCCTCTTTGAGTCGAGCAATTGTTAGCAACTCGTGATGCATTTCACAGGGATCAGCCATCTATCTAAACCCATCTTCCTTTACCTCCTAAAACCAGTTCAGCGAGAGAAAGGCCCCCGCCCTCACCTACCAGGAGCAACAAGAGACACTGCCTTCTCTTCTAGCCAGGGGGATTTGTAGCTTCATTCTGTATCTTAAATGCTGGCTATGTGTTTGAGTGATAGCGCTTTGTTTGGAAGGATGTAAAAGCTGCTCCCGCATCTAATTCTAATGAGATAAATGGCATTATGAAGGGAATATTAAAAATTTACAGCCCTCCTTACTAAGTTTATTTGTCAGCTGAACATGCTGAATATTGCATAGTGTACAGACACACACACACTCACACTCACACACAAATCCTCACGACGAAAGACGAGATGATAATGGCATCCTCATGCATCCGATGGTGCTTGCATACCCCCGTTGCTGTTTGGCACATCCTTTAATTGTGTTGTGCCAAACTGGCAGGATCACGCAATATGTTAGTGTAAAGGGTCCACAGTTTAAGGGGGGGAATCTAGAAGTGTTAACTATACACTGTCTAATTATACAACCTTACCGTCCCCGAATGTGATTTCGGAAACCATGTCTGACATATGGGAAAAGGGGAGAACAGCTGGTCATTAAGGTTTGCTCAAGACCATTTAGCAGCACACTTGAACGTAATTAAAGTAAGACACTAAACAGGGCACTTGTGCTACAATGTATTTTTAATTTTTACGGCATGTGGTAAAAGTAAATAGATGCAAAGCAGTCAAGTTTCTTCATTTGCCATCCAACTTGTCAAAGATGCGTGTTTAGCTGGCTGCAGGCGGGGTCTGGAATAAGTCATAGACATCTACTTATGGCATTTGAGGCTGCCTTTAAGGGGAAGAATGTGCTAGAGAGCTCAGAGGAGGTATCCATGAACTCCCAAAGATGATATGAATGCATTTTCCATTCACTCATTCATTCCTGCACGTCTGCATTCATTTGTTCATTCATTCATTCATTCATTTATGTGTATCTGCATTCAGTCATGTATTCATGCATATCTGCATACATTCATTCACTCATTCATGTGTATCTGAATTCATTCATTCATTCACTCATTCATTCATGCGTATCTGCATACATTCATTCACTCATTAATGTGCATATACATTCATTCACTCATTCATTCATGCGTATCTGCATACATTCATTCACTCATTCATTCATGTGTATCTGAATTCATTCATTCATTCACTCATTCATTCATGCGTATCTGCATATATTCACTCATGCATTCACTCATGAGTTTCCATATACATTCATCAATGACTAACTACACTATTTGAGGGGCAGGAGGCATTCTTTGAGGCGGAACTGCTTCCGGATCCCTGACATCATAAACAGTGAGACAAGAGCTTAATCAGGGGTGACCAAGAAGCGATGGATATGGGGGTAAGTGATTGGGCACATGGGCAGAGGAACAGCTTAAGCGGATGAACACTGATGTTTTTCTTTGAAAACAAAATGCACATTATACACACACGTCCACTGCAGAGGGCAACCCAGAGAGAAGATGCCACCCTGGGGTTCGGACAGATCAGCGTTCGAATTTGGGTGGGGCTGCTTCTCACTCAACAGTGAGAAGACAAATCATTGGATGAAGTCACTTCACCCTGGAAAAGAAATGACAGCAGACACACGAGGGAGAACTTTCCCGATACCAGTCAGCAGTGAGGTGTACGGTGAACCACAGAGGAACGCCTGCCTCTGTGTGCACGCAGTGACTGAAGTCGTAATGTAGCAACAGCCCCCGGAGCTGACGTGGAGCAAGAGGAGCCGTGCGCACCACTGGGGGGAGGGAACAACTATAGGGTCATGGCGGAAAGGCTTGGCAGCTTCCTCCAGATTCACACACACTTAACCACATGACACAGCAAACCCACTTCAAGGTGCTTATGTGAGAGAAACAAAGACTTGAAATCACACAAAGACATGGGTGTGAATATTTAGGTTGCTATTCATAATTTCCAACCCTGGCAGTAATGTGTGTTGACAACTGATAAACTGTCTCCTAGACACAGAATGCAATGCTGTCAAGCTGTGGAAAGGAGTGGATGCACACAGATACACACAAAAACATGGAGAAGGCAAAGCCTTCGCTGAGTGAAGACGACCGGTCTTGACAGGTTTCACATTACACGACGGTCTCAAAAACAAAACATCCTAAGTATGGCGCCCACAGGTTAGGGAGAGGATGAGAGATGTTTTAACTCTAAAGGGGCCTGGGGGGATTTTTGGTAAAAGAGATTCTGCATCTTCATTGTAGTGGTAGTTACATGAATGCAGTTATTGTTAAGACCCACAGAACTCATAGAACCATCCACTTACTTTTTTGGGGACTAAGGATCAAACTTAGGGACTTGTATACACTAGACAAGTGTGCTGTTCGTGAGCTATATCTCCAACCGTAACTACTCACATTTCAAAAGTCAAATTTTACTATCCACAAACTTAGAAAATGAAAGCAAACCCCTAAAAGGTAGGTATCTTACTTTGTGTCAATCCACAGATATGCAAGTGGGATCTGGAAGTTTTTTTTCAAAGATAGCTCAAGCTGTCGTAAATGTAGGAATCAGGGAAGTGAGAAAAGAAGGAAGAAAAATCAATAAAGGAGATTGTGGGTGGTTTCTACTACGTATAATGTTAGGATAAGTACAGAAAAATCCACTGAGACATTATGTCGCTCATGTCTCACCTGAAGAAGGGCAAGTCGCCGACAGGTCCACTTCCTCTTGGTGGGACACGGCCCAGGGGCAGAAAGTCTTTGCTTCTAAGTTTTGCAACTGCCTTTGAGCATCTGCAAGCAAAGACAGAAAGACGCACCTGTGATGAGGAGAAGCCATCTGGTGAATTCAAGTGAGCGGAGAAGGTGGGGAGACCCTTCTCAGTATCTGCCCATGAGAACTCAGGAACGACTGCAACAAGGCAGGAGGGGGGACCAGACAATGAAAAGAATTGTGCGCAATGTTAATATAAACCCTCGTCTAAGGAGAACGCTAATGTATGCTGGGTACTATACTAAACCGACCTCGCATGTCACCATGTAATTCTTCCAATGGCCCTGTGAGGTGAATGTCTCTATCCTCATTGTGTGAGTAAAGAAACTGAGGCTCAAACACTCGAGGAACTTTCCCAGCATGCACCACAAACACACACGCACACGCACACGCACACGCACACGCAGAGCCAGGCGTCCTGAGAAGGCTGCCCCATGTAGTTTTCCTCCAGTGCCTGGTTAGCACCTTCCAGGACGCCTGTTTTCACAGCATTCCGAAGGCCGGGTGGTACTAGGGAAATGGGGCACCGTGTGGGAGAATTCTGAACCACGGTCCAAAGTGAAATCACTGTGAATCCGGGGCCGCCACTCTGCCTCTGGGATGCTTGGGCTTTGTTTCTCTGGCTGACTGTGGCATTTTATCATCAGGCTCTCTAAGACAGAGTGCCAGAAAAACAATGGAGAAAGAAGAGAGAAATCCAAAGCAAACTCTTTCACTCCTTCTACTGGAGTCTACGGAAGGTTAAAACTTTGGCAGATGAGAAACCAGCACTTGGTTTTGTGCGACGAACATCCTGCACCTGCCTTCTGCCGGCACGAACGGTTTGGCTGGAGCCCTGCGGTGAGCTCTATCCTGTTGCTCCGGCCTCCCTCGCGCCTTCCGGCTGCTTTACTCCTTCTTCATGGATAGCCGTCCGGTCCTGCAAATGGACCAACTGGTGGAAGGACGCGAATTCGGAGTTTCTGTCTTCAGTTGGCGTTGCAGTTACTCTGCGTGTTGCTGATTAATTCACCATCAAACACTTGGAGGAGTGAGGCGCTGTAGTCTGGGCGAATGATTGTGCGATCACCCCGTATCTACAGGACCACCCAGAGGGGGCCCCACATGCCTGGCCAGGCAGCAAGTCTGTTGAGTGTACCAAAGAAGGCCAGTTGCTTAACCAGCTCCCTCCATTTCATCCATCCGAGAACGGTCTACCATCATCTGTGTCGCCCCCATCCACGGGACGATCCCCTCGGGCTAGCACTCAGGTTAACTCAGCCCAGAGCTTGGGCCTTCAGCTGCCAAGCTGACATCTGGATCTAACCTCTGCCACAAGTAGGCAGAACGGGATTGGAGGGAGAGCCGTCCATGCGCCGCTCCCGTTCTCTACTCTCCCACGGTCTCTATTGTTATCAGAGCAGCCGACACACTTAGAGGATATAGGCTTTGGCCAAAGAACAGACGGACACTGACTGACCCACGTGGGCACTGAACCCCTGACCCCATTAACCTTGTTTTCTCACCGCCCTGGCTAGCGGACAGCCCGGTTATGAGCACTGAATCAAAGGGGGAAGTCACCTCTTCACCTGGACGCCAGAAAAGTCTAGACTGTGGTGTGCGAAGAGAAGACTGATGTGGTCAGATAACCGCGGTGCGCAGCACACGCAGTGACCAGGACGCCCCCTTCCTTGTGAGGCGCAGTGGAGCTTCCAGCCTCCCAGCTGGTGGGGGTGGGCTGGGCAGCCCCCCAAGGTGGCTGGCTAGAATGTTCCTCATTCCCAAGACTCCCGGGTCAAGATCACAGTGAAACTCTTGCCGCCGTGACCCAGTCTATATGGAGGTCCTGATCCCCACAGCTCTCCCTACTGTTCTGCGTTGGAGCGGCGGCTGAGGTACATTTCCACACTGGGTTTGACGAAGGAAATGGCTTGTTACTCTGTGGCAAGGAAAAGGCCCTTCAGACTAGTTCCAGGTAGGAGGACCTGGGTTCAAATCCCCAGGACCAAGTGAAAAGTCAGATGTGTAGGATGACCATCTGTAATCTGGCATTCCCGTGGGAAGCTGTGAGGCGGAGAGGAGAGAACCCTGCAAGCTTGCTGGCCAGCTCGCCTGTTGGACACAGCAGCGCAAAACACAGAGACCCGCCTCAGTGAGGTGGAAGGCGAGGCCCGTCGCGTGAGGTGGTCCTCTGACCTCCACACACGTGCAGGACACACAGGCACCCGAATCCACAGCAAGAATGTGCACATGCACGCACAAAAGAGTCCCCAAGCAATCATATATGCATATGTGCTGAGACGGTCCGAAACACAGATTGTAGAGAGGCAACCTTGAAGACACGGCTGTTACATGGAAAGTTTAAGAACACACAGACACACGCACATAAAATAAATAAATAAAATATAAAAAAGTGGTTAAAAGAATGAGGCTGGACTCAGCTCTCAGATCTCACGTGGAATATGTCTCAGGGAAAAAATAACAAAGGCTTTCTAACCCTTGGCCTTGGGGGAAGGGGCATATCCAAGCCCTGTAGGACTGGGTTGCAGCTCTTAGATTGTGGTAAACCTGAGGTTTGTCCTGAGATCTGCGGATGTGTTTCTGATGGGAGCTGACTTGGCATGAAGCCAAGAGGGTGGGAACTAAGACCCGTGAGTGACTTTGAAAATGAAGTCTACTGTCAACATGGTCAGAACCACTGGGCAAAGCAGGCCATGGAATTTTCCAGAGCGAAGCCATTTAAAGTGGCAACTAATAAGTTGGCAAGTTGATCAGAGCATAGAATATTCTAGATCAGGTGGGCAGGATGCCCAGTGTGAGTTTTAGCACAGCCTGGGCTGCTGGGTACTGAATGCTACTAACTTCAGATGTCAGTGAAGTGTGCCAGTCCTTAATGGCCCCACCGGCCAGGGCCCAGTGAGGAGGAGCGAGGGCCCAAGGTAAATACAGGGACTGAATTCTTCCATGAGGACTCTAATATTTTGGAGAAAATATCAGTTTGTGCAAGCTCTATCAAAATGTTATTAAACAATCTGTACTTTCATATCGTCGATGTGTTTCAGGATTGCAGAGGAAGGAGAGGTGGGTTTCGGGGAAAGTCAAAGGAAAAGGACTTAGAGGCGAGGTAGCAACTGCACAGGGCTATATGGCTTGGAAAAGATACCCCAAAGAAGGTGTGTCAGACAAGAGGGCACCACGTGGCACAAGAGAGGTGCCAGTCGCAACAGGAAGTCAGGGCCGGCAGGCCAGCCAGAGAACTTGGCAAGTCACCACTTCTCAGCTTGATGGGTGGAGACGATCAGACTCCATTTACACGGCGCCAGAGTCGCGTCAAAGAAAAGGAAGTGATGGTACTCAGAGACCTGCATCAAAGTCTGCGGCAACCAGGGCGTCACCCAACAGCTCCCTGGACTCGAACCAGTTCTTCACACCTCACTTTTCTCTGTGACTGCTCTAACGGGGATCCAGAACATTCCCCCAAGGCCTGCGTCTTAAAGTCTGGGTTCCCAGCTTGGCACTACTGATAAGTAGTGGAAGGTAGTGGAAACTCTAAGTAGTGGGACCGAGAGGGGAGAACTAGAACCCCAGCCAGGTGGATAGATGGCTTTGCCCTAGCACACCTGGACTACCTCAGTGTGTTAACCTTATCACAGGTTATCACCTTATCACCTTACCTTGAAACTCTCAACCTGTGCATCAAACATAAACCTTTTTTCTTTATAAGCTGATTATCTCAAGTGCTTGTTACAGTCCTGGCACACTTCGCCTGCACGGTGCTCATGAGTGGCTTGCCTAGCACCAAGAAGTAGGTTTCTGTCGAACATCCGACCTCAGCTTCGGGGGCACCACTGTCATAACGTGGCTGAGTCTACTGCACGATGCAGTCCCCAAATGCCCCAGGCTGGCGAAGCTACCAAGAACAAGCACCCATCTGGACTCACGGTTGGGAAGTCAGGGAGAATGAGACCCGAGTCTGCTCGGCTTCTGGTGAGGGCGTTGTGGGTGGAGCATCATGGCCTCGAAGCAGAAGGCTCTGGGAGAGCCACACCATGTCTTGACAGCTCCTGATGCGTCTTTCCTGTCTACCTTGCTCTCCACTACCACATTCCCAACTGTGGAAGGCAAAAAGCCACGAGTCTTCCCGCCCTAGCCCAGGGGACCAGACCAGGTGCTCACTCTTGTGACTCAAGTACAGTTACAGCCCCTGAGGGTCTCCTGGCTGAGACTCTGCTGCAGTCGCCTGCTCGGTTGCTAATACATCACCATCAAACTGCTTAAGGGAACAAAGGGTTTATTTTCTGATGACAGTCCAGTTACAGTCTATAGTCCAGCCTGACAGGAGTGCCCGCACCAACTCCAGGGCCGAGGGCACTGGCCACACCATCTCTACTTGCCAGACCAGCATGTCTGGCCAACCAGCTCTCTGCATTTTATTCCAGGGCCCAGCCCCACCCACCTGGGCCTTCCCCATCACCCAGACAATTGCCTGCAGGTTCACTCTGGGCTTAACTCAACCATTGATTCTCCGCAAATGTGCCCGGAGCGCAAATCCTCGACTGTCAAGTGGACACCTGTGCCTAACTGTGACAGACTACAACTCGGCATGTCCCAGGTCTGTTATTTGGGGTCTGCAGCAGGCTCGTGTTCCACAGGCTTCGTGAGGGGCTTTGGTGCTGGGTTTTGACGAGCCATGAGAGCTGCGGAGAAGTACTTTCCTCCGCTGTCCTTGTCTCAGGAGGATAGAGCTGAAACGTCCTCGCAGGCTTCCTCTTCATGGTGGATTTCACATCCAGGGAGAAACAAACTGCTTGGCGTGCCCCATACCATTCCCATGGGCTCCCCGCGGTCCCTCACAGAGACCCTGCATCACATGGTACACACTGGGGCCCCCCATCAGAAAGGAGCCAGAGGCTCGAGGGACCATCTTGGTTTCTACTATATACAGCGGAAGCTTTGCCTCAGAGATTGGTTGACTTCGCTCAAATTACCCCCCAAATTACACACGTAGACATAGTCATGCACACAAATCAACAATCAGGACTGAGGCGGCCGGACAGAGAGTGGACAGGTGCTTTATGTCAGATAAGACAGGTGTAAACTAGGCAGAAAGACACAGTGCGGCTGCGCCGAGAGAGAGGCGAAGGTGGTCTGGAGGAGGGGCAGCGTGCAGCCCACCCCACGCACTCCGCATGGCCATTCATGCAGCTGATTACCCATGGTTCCTTGGTTCATTTTCTTCCTCTGCATGGTTCCCTGCCCCCAGCTAGTTACGTGGAGGTACAGCAGCTGCCACCCCATCTTAGCGTAGAGTTACACTGTGAAGGTCCATCTCGCCCCCAGGGCATCTTGGGAGATTGCCTGAGACTTGTCTCAATTATTCGTAGCTCTAGCTCTGGTCTTCCCTTCCAGGCGCGGTTCCTCAAAGCTCCTAAAAAGAAACTAATGCGCATAAACCTCCATCTCAGAAGGTGTTTTCCTGGGACCGTGACCTGAGAGAGCTCGCGTCAGGAGGTCTAAGGAATAACGTCCTCAAAGAAGTTTGGCAGCTGGTCCTATACGGCCCGTGTGGCTTTGCTAGGTCCGGTTCTGACAGGCTTTGGGGGTGCATGGGGAAGACAGTCAGCAAAATGAGATGAACTGGAGGTACGTCTCGCAGGAGTTTGGGAGCCCTGGGGAAAGCGAAATCTATAAGAAGTGGGTTTTTACTATCTAGTGCCATTGCCGCACTGAAGAAAGGTGTGCGGGGTAAAAAAGAGCTGGAATCTCCAGTGTTACGTGAAATGTAAACAACCAACGAGCTACTTGCAAACACGTGAAGCGAGTCCATGCCTGGTACACAGAGCGGACAAAGCTGAGTTGGACCCCGGATTAATTCAAAGGGTCAGAGAGTTTCCTAGAAGATCTTCCAACCCTGGTTAAGTCTTCTGGGCCAATGTCTGAGGTTTTGTTCACGTTCAGAACAAGTTAGAGCCCGGGACAGACACATCTGAATCAGTAAGTTGAGCACTGGATCCTAAGAGACGCACCGCCAGGTTAGGAGCCAGTGAAGTGCACTTGGCATGACGGTGACCTGGGGCGACATGGAATCTGTCACGCCCCCATCTGGCCTCCAGACCGATCCAGCGTCAGTTCCGGTCTAAGTCAGTTGTGCTGCGGAGGGAAGAGCAGACTGTCCACAGGATCGGAGCTTGAGGACCTGCACCGAGTGAGTGTCGCAGGGCCCTGGAGGGCCGGATACTGTGTGAATAAGAGGCGTTTCTTTGTGCGCTGGGCCGGGATAGAGAATGTGGCTCATGGGAACCCAGAAGACGTGTGGAGACGTGTGGCTCTGGGGAGCTTGGACATGACTCACACTGAATGAAGTAGAGATGTCAGACCACTGTGACATTAACGAAGAAGGGATCGAACGGCCCTGAGCCGTGGGCACGTGACAGTAGTTGTGATAGTTGTAGTAGATCCTGGGATGCACCTGCCTCTTCAGGAATGCAGACACGCCCCAGCCGCCTGGCAGGCTGCCAGCCATCTTTGGAAATGGTCCTCATCTGAGAGAGCCGCCTTTCCTGTAGCTAAGTTGCCTTCAGAAGAGCCAAGCTCTTCCCTCCACAAGAAGACATCCAAAGGCTTATTTCAGAGCTACACCAGAGCTTCCTTGGTCAGTCATCGATGTTGGTTGCTAACCTTGGTTGCTAGAAAAGAGAAAGAACCCACAGCACAGTGCATTTCCCAAGATGGAAAAGATGCATTCGGAAGCGGGGTGCCAGCGTCATTTGGAAACTCAGATGCTCCTCTGTCGACCAGCGATGGTGGCGGAGTTGCTGTCACGGCTCTGGGCTCCCCAAGAGCACTGGGGGGAGGGGAGCAGGGCAGCTGTGAGCACACTGCAGGTGCTTGCCAGGGACAAGAGGACCCCCGAGGCCAGCAAGGCGGGTGGGACGGGGCACTATGGAGAGGAGCCCTAGAGGCTGGCAACCACAGGGTCATCTTGTGAGCAGCCAGCAGGGCACTGCTTGTGCTGACACCCAGGAGAAGTGAAGGATGGGCGATCGAAAGACAGGGCGACTCATTCCACGAGATCCGTGGGGGGAGCAGGGTCAAGTGCCTGCTCTACAAGCGTGGGGACCTGAGTTTGACCCCGTAGCACCCTCATAAAAAACAAACCTCTAGCATGGAGCTATGCGCCTGTCCCCCAGCCTTGGGGGCTAGAGACAGGTAGAACCCTGGACCCTGGAACTCACTGACCAGTCAGTCCATCTAATAGGGAAGCACCATGTTTAGTGAGAGACCCTGTCTCAAAAGGGTATGGCGGAGGACGACAGAGCAAGATACTCAGCATCAATCTCTGGCTTCCACAGGCACATGCCGGAATGCTTACCTCGGTGCGCGCGCACACACAGACACACAGACACACACACACATGCGCGCGCGCGCACACACACACACACACAAACATGCACATGCACACAGGCACACACACAAACATGCACGTGTGCACGCATGCACATGCAGGCACAGGTGCACACACACGCACACACATACACATCTAAACTCGGGGAGGCACACGCACACACACCATGACTTCAAACTGCAGCCGTAACCCAGTGACAGAGTCCATGCCTGAATGAGTAAGGTACTAGATCCAATCTCCAGTACCAAACCCCAAAACTCCATGATTCTTCGCGGTTTCTAGATCTCAGCCATTGTGTGAAGGCGAAGGCAGGTGTCCTGGGCAAGCCCCTGCAGGGGTCCGTGATATTCATTGTGGTCACTGAGTCAAGCAGCTCCACGCCAGGGGAAGGGGTGTACCTCTTGCCAGAGGATTGTAGACATCAGGTCTGAGGTCGTATCAAAACCAACACGGGTGCTCGCTTTGGCAGCACATATACAATACAGAGATTAGCATGGCCCCTGCGCAAGGATGACACGCAAATTCGTGAAGCATTCCATATTAAAAAAAAAACAAAACCAACACGGACCCAGTTAGAGCAGAACTCACAGCGAGCAGGGGGAAATGGAGCCAGTTCTGCTTCCCAGTGGCTGACAGGACCACTCTGTGGTCACTCCTTGACTGTTGCGTACATATCTGAATGGTCATATTTGGTAGGTGGGTAGAGGTGTTTAATTTGGGGCAAGGGTAGCATCTAAGACAGCTTGTGGACATCCATCCACAGGTAGCTCTCCTCCGTTCAACAGGCTCCCCTGCGTAGAGAAAAGCAGAGCAGCCCCATGGGTAACTCAACACTCCGACAGCCTTCAGGGGAGGTTGGTCTCCCCCAAACCCCCTCAGAAATCTCCCCACACAGGTAAGGCCCGATGCTGAATCTCACACAGAAAATCTGGTAAGAAACCAGATGAAAATGAAGGTCACAGGTGAATCGGCAGAGCACTCGTTCTGTGGGCTGCTGACTCTCCACGCGTGCCTTCCACACGTGCCTTCCCCGCGTGCCTTCCCCGCGTGCCTTCCCCGCGTGCCTTCCCATGGCCCGACCAGAAGGGATCAGTTTGTGAAGGCTGTAGATTTCATATCGTTTTCCTTAAATAGTTCTCCATAGAGCTTTAGTGTTTCTCCATTCTGTGGCCTCAGGTCAATTAAATTGACCATCAAATCTTATTACAAAGGAATCCTTCCCTCCAGACGGTTCTAGGATAAGCATTTACCCTTGAACGGGAGATGCTGAGTGGATTCAGACCCAGCGTCTAAACTCGGGGAGGCATTCTCCCTTCCTCCTGGGGTGAAGGCTGTTTGCACGCTGCCCAAGAAGTAAGAAAGCATCTTCTTTCTTACACTACTTGTCCTTGAAGGCATCCCAGAATATTCCTGTCTTCCCAGAATCCTTCTCTCCGAACTCCTCCACGGAATCACGTGTTTTCACAAAAATGCTGGTTATCTTCCTTCTATGCAGCCGGGGCAGGGTCGACCAGCGCTGTCTACCCAGGCGGACATGCAAGGAGACCATGGCAGAGAGCCGGTGGTCGCTGCGGGAAGCCAGCTTTGTCGAGTTCCCTGTACCCCAGACTCTCCGGCATTCTGGCCGTGGGGGGCCACTTGGCTTGGGCTTTGGGGGGATCTAGCCTAGAAATCTAGAGCTGCTGGTTGCTGAAGGGGAGATCCGGAAGCAGCCAAAGAGAAAGGAAGCCCCACAGTGAAGGGGGAGGGGGGCTTTAATTACGGCCCGATGGTGACTGGTGGGGATTCTCTGGTCTTTGGTGTGGGAGTTTTTCTCTGGGCTTGAGTGAGACTCAATCTCAGGCTCCAGCGGGGGAAGGTGCGGGGGCACCCCGGGCTTAGTGTATCATCCTCCCTGGCTGCAGACGGGGAGTATTCTAGCTTCCCACTCTAGAGACCGTGTCCTGTGCGCGTGGCCGGGTGGGCGCTGAGCGCCCGGCAGGAGGCTGAAGGGTCTTCACTTCGTGTTACTTGTGACGACTCTTCTCAGTGGCTGACCAGCACAAGGTTTCTTGGCCTCTCATCTTGTCCTCTTCTGTCCGAGCGACCGGATGCTCTTGAGACTGGAAACGTCTGTTTTCTCTGCCCACTAAGTCCAAGGATGGAAGACTCCCTCCTCATCACTATGTCATCTCTAATCATTCCAGTCTGTGGACCCCACAGAGGTTGAGAGAGCTGTGTCTGTCTGCCTCACAGAAGTCGCTGACCTGAGGGTCTTTCATTGTCATAGATAAACTCGAGACATGGAATTCCCTAGGGAGCCAGGGGCTCAACTCTGGGCACATTTGGGTTTATGATCCAGGGAAAGCGAGAGGGACTGTGGGGAATGACAGTCTAAGAAAATCAAGAGTTCGCTGAAATCCATGGTGATCTCAGCTTTGATTTATCTGCTGGCTCTACCATGGTTTATAACAAGCTAATGTGGCTAAGTGATGGCGAGAGAATCTGAAACAGTGAAAAAAATGAGATTCACGAGGAGCAAGCACTTTCCCTACCTCCACACGCCAGAGCGGCCTGTCACAGAACGGCCACTGAACGTGGCCGACAATTGATGGGGGCACATGGTGGGTGGGCTAGAGCACATCCTCAAGTCTCAGCTGCATATGCCGTGATGTGTAACTAGCGAAGGGACAGAGCTGGCTAGGTGTCTGGTTAGGGTTAGGTGTTACTGGCATGCGGAAGCGGTTGGAATCTCCATCCACACCAAGCCAAGACACAAAAGTCACACCCAAACTCTGGCCACACATGGCACAACTAGAAGCTGGGCACTCATGCCCGTGTCCTAGAAGTACCCACCCAGCAGAATGCTCTGCGCACCCCCTTGGCATCATAAGTGGTCACGCGTATCGGAAAGCGAGCTGCCCTGGGTATGAGACTCTGTGGGACAGGAAGCTGTGACTTGGCTTTCAGCTGTCAATCCACGTCAGCTGTCAATCCACACCAGCTGTCAATCCACATCAGGGAAGGTGGCCTGCCGTGCCCCTGAGGGACTCTCTGGAAGTCATTTACATGTGCTCTTTGAAAGTGTCCCTCTCCGCCAGTCCTCTGGGAGGTCACAGATAGCAAATGGGGAAGCCACCCAGACAGCACCCAACCACGACATCTGGCCAAGAGGTTTCACGTAAGGAAGGAGAGCCGAGTCTTAGGGGAGAAGTTGCACAGGCGTCCTGATCCTCCATCGTCTTTGCTTTGCGAGCGCTTATCTTGAAGTTTTCGACCAATCTGGACAGTATTCAATGCCTAAGAATAGCTTCTCATTATCACATACTTATTAGCACAGATATTTACACAGCCAAAGCTACTCAGTTAGAAGAGACCTTGGGGGGGGGTGAGGAATGTATTTTGTTTCTCACCTTGCATCCATCTTAAACTAACATGCTTCTTAATAGATTGGGTCTACTGATAAGAACTAGTTAAAAAGGGTTCTTGTGGGAGGCTTAAATAAACGGCGACGCTGCTACGGACCCGGGGACCGAGCCTTCTTGGAAATGCACAGCTTGCGGTGCCGCATATAGTATCTTGAAAAATCTTTACTGCCTTCAAAGATGCGGCCCTTGGCACTCGGCACCACGCCTCCAAGTTTAGAATGTGGACCTCCATATTTATGTTCCCCAGATGGTGGAATTTATAAATGCACCGTGGGGGGCTATTGAAATTAATAATTTAATTCATTTCCGTGGCGGCGCCGTGATTGCCAGTCATTATGGCAACGGCAGTCAGCCGATCTCTCCGTGCTGGGACGGAGCTGAAGGAAAACCACAGCAAGAGAGATTCCTCTGTCACTCTGTTTCCGATGCAGTCGGTCCCTTCTGAATGGGGACTCGCCAGAAGTTTCCAGAATGAAAATGAAGGGAGTATCCGCCCGCTGCACTAGCTACATGAAGGTGGCTTCGATTTATGTGATTTTGAGGGTCTGAAAACCATTCTCTGAGGAACACTTGAATGATTTGTGATTGTTTCGCTTGGAGAAAGGAAAGATAAGAAGAGAGCGCGCGCCGCCCCCTCCCCACCTCTAGCTGCACACATCACTTGCCTCCAGTCTCTGAAGACGCTATGTCCAAATGACGGGGAATTAACTGCATCGTTATTTCATGTCCCACTCGCCCGCTTATCAAGGCACTATACTGGCAGCCGACTAAATGACTTACAAGCCCCTTCCAGAGATTCCCCCGGTCTGCGGATGTGGGAGGGGAGATGTAACTACCCTTCCTCCAGGGATGCGCTGCTTCTTTCAGCTTAATGATCTGCAGCCTAAATGTGCAAGAGGGAAAATTCGCGCTGGCACATGGTGGCGAGGCCAAGGCGAGTGAGCCCACTGGAATTTGTACCCCAAGGGGCTGTAACCACCTTGGATGGATATGGTGCTGTCTCCTCTTCGGGCAGCCTGGGCCCTTTCCCGTACTTCCTTGTAATCCTCAAACTTCCCATTCTTGTGAACAAGGGCGGACCCCGATCAGCAGATTCCGACTGCACATCTGAAGAGGCAGAGAGATGAGGGAGAGAAAGAGGCGGGGAACGCCCCAAAGTGGATCCCGCGCCCGATCCTGGCCTTCCTTCGCTCCGTCTGTTAGCACCCCGTGGGCCGCACCACTTTGTCCAGGCCCCAGAACTTAATGGACTACGTAGGACATCAAAATGATTTTCACACGGTTAGGGAGAGCCTTTGAGTCCTCTCAAATTCACATGTTGAAACCTAAACCTGGCTGATAAAGCTATCACAAGCATAGCTACGCTTAAAGATGAGGTTTCTCAACTCACATTAGGTCACCAGGTTCTGATCTGGCAGCACTGATGCTCATAAGACAAATACCGAATCCTGCCCTTCCCTCCCTCCTCCTCCTCCTCTCCCTCTTTCCCCCTCTTCCTTCCCCCTTCTCCTTTCCCCTCTCCCTCCTTCCTTCCCCTCTCCTTCTCTCCTACCTCCCCATCCCTCTCTCCTTCCTCCCTCTTCCTTCCTTCCCCTACCCCTCTCTCTTTCCCTCCTTCTCCCCTCCTTTCCCTCCCTTCTCTCCCCCTTTCCTCCCTATCCTTGAGGGCACCTCATCTATGGTAATTTGTCACGCCAGCCCAAGCAAACTAATAGAGGTTTTTTTGCACCAGATGCGGGCTGATACTGCAATGAATACCTAAGAATGTGGGAGCAGTTTAGGACCAAAGTGGTATAGAAAGATTGGGAGACTTTTGAGGTACGCACTAGGAAAAAACCCAGGTGGCCTCAAAGAGACCACTGGGAGGACACGGGCATGACTGACGCTCTGATCATTCTCCTGCAGCTTGGAGGCGGTGTTACCATGGTGCTTACGTGTGTGTGTGTGTGTGTGTGTGTGTGTGTGTGTGTGTGGAGAGAGGGGGAGAGAGGGAATGAGTGAGCACCTTTTCTCTGGTACCTGCTGTTGTCACATCTGCGGGACTGGGGTGAACAGCTCTGACGAGACAGTGCAGGGAGACGGTGCGGGGAGACGGGGCGGGGAGACGGGGCGGGGAAACGGGGCGGGGAGACGGGGCGGGGAGCTGAGCGGAGGTGACCAGCCATTGCTCCAAGTGACGGGCGAGTGTGCATCCTGCGTGACACGCCCAGGCCCCCCTTTCACTGCTAACCACCTAACTTCTCCTTGTGGGACAGTTGCCTCACACACACATGTTCATACATGCAGGAGCACACACGTGTGTGCAGGCATGGGAGGCATGTGTCCCCGAGGGTAGGGTACTCTGAACCATTGCTTTTCCTTCTTTCCACTGATCTCACCAGGAGTTGCTGCTAGTGCGTGTGCGTGCGTGTGTAAAAGTGCACTTTGAGTGTATTGTCTATGGAAGTCCAAGGGTGAGATCAGGAATCGTCCTGGATTGCTCTTCCTCCTCATTGCTTTGCTCTGGGGTTTCCCCGGCTTCTCCCTCCAGGGCAAGGACCACAGTTTGCTGTCATGTCCATCCTGCATTTTTACCTGGGATCTGGGGATCAGAACTCAGGTCTTTTGCTTGCGAGGCAGAGGCTTTAACCGCTGTGCCATCTCCCCAGCTCCAGAGACATTTTTTGGGTCAGCACTTAGGTTATCCCGCACCTTCTACACAGCACCTGGAAGACCCAGGCCTGTGGACAGGATTCAGAGGACACGGGTCTAAACTGGCCACACTGTTCCCAGGCGCCTGTGAGCAAGCGGGTGGCTGCCCTCGTTCCCAGCTGCCTCCTAAGGGTGGCACAGCAAAAGGCACAAGGATTTCATGTTAGAACGGACAGGAATCTAAACCCCAGACCTTCCTTTATAAAGTAAGTGACCCTGGCCAAGTAACTTTACTCTCTCATCCTTAAGTTTTCAATTCCAGCATGAGGATAATGCATTCCACAATAGAGTCTTGAGAGAAGCTCTAAATTGACTCCCGTGCATCGCTTTGCAGAAAACCCAGGCCAAAGTGGGCATTCTAACAGTCCCTTGTCTCACTCTCCCCTAAGAAGGAGCTTAATCATCTCTTCATGAAGCTGTTTACAGGATAAAGTGAGATTATAGCCCATAATGTATCTGAACACTGAAAAGTACTATAGATTTATCACGTGGTCACGTGGGACAGGGATGCTTCCAGAGTGTTGTGAGAAATGACCGATCCTGGGCACAGCTGCTAAAGTGCCTGCTGGGCAAACGGCGGAACCTGAATTCACGCACTCGAGACTTGCATAAAAGATGGGGCGCTGCGGCCCCGGTTGGAGGAAGGTAGAAACAGGACGATCCCTGGAGCTGGACGGTCACCCTGGGGGAGCTGAGTCAGTGAGAGCGTGTCTCAAAAAAGAAGGGGGGCTCCCAGGGAGGAGCCAACTCCAACCTCCAGAGACAAAGTGGTCAACTTCCCCCAACCCTTCTCTTAGGAAAGGATATGGAGATGAGCTCCCCTTTGCAGAGAAGCCTACAAACAGGCAGGCACAAGATCAACTGGGTTGGGCCTCAATAGGAGGAAAAGCCATTTTTCCTGGGTTTGCCTAAGTGTATAAATATAACTGACCCTGGCAGCCATCTTTGGCGCCTGCCCCTCCTGGCACTTCACGTCTGAAGTCCTTGAGTTCTTTTCTAGCTCCTCACTCCTCATGGAGTCCATGAGTTCTCCAGGGCATCCTAGCCCCTCATAGTGCTCTATGTCTTGAGTCCCCAGATCCTGTTCTTTCTCTCCCCTGAGAAACTCTGCCTTAATCCTCAAAGAAAAGAAGGTGGGGTGCATTTGAGGAAGATGCTTAATGTCAACCTCTCTGACACTTGTACACAGACACACACACAGAGACACACACACACACAGACACATACACAGACATACACAGACACACACACACAGAGACACAACACAGAGACACAGAGACACAACACAGAGACACACACAGACACACAGACACACACACACACACAGACACATACACAGACACATACACAGACATACACAGACACACACATACACTAACCACAAACACACACAGACACATACACAAAGAGACAAACACACAAACACACGCAGACATACACAGACACACACATACACAAACCACAAACACACACAGACACATACACATACACACAGAGATACACAGACACACAGACACACACACATTCACTCACACAACAGAAAGGCTCTGGTGTCTAACTATAACCCAGTTCAACATCAAAGGTGAAGCATCCCCGAAGACTGATCTGGTTTTGGCTGCACCCATCTGCAGTGACAGCCAAATGGTCACTGGCAAAATGGTCACTGACTGGTTCTCTCCTGTGCTGCACCGAGAGAGTCAGGCACGTGGGAGCTTCCTGGCCGTCCTCTGGCTCCGGCCTGTGCTTCGTGAAAAGCGTCCACGGGGCTCCAGAGACGAAGAAGTTTGTTCAGATCTTGCTTCTCTCTCGGTCTCTGGGCACGGCCATAGAGTGAAAGTTCAGAATTCATCCACGCCTAAGAATATGCAAATAACCCAGAGTTTCCAAACCCAACCGGGTGGTGAGACTCTTTGTTTTTCTAAGTCTTCCAAGTCATAACTAATAATGTTCTCAAAAAATGAGAACCCAAGCAAAGCTGCATTCACCCAGCAAGGGCCTTACTCTATGCCCCGAAACCACGTCGGTCTCCGGAAGAACAAGGATGGTGGGAAGCAATGGCTTCATGGCCTTTTCTAGATCGTTCCGTGCGTTCCTTCATTAGAGCCGGGAAGCTGCTCTGAGGGGAGCGCATGCGCACCCCTCCAGTACAGGAGCTACTCATCGCTGTGTCCCAGAGGGGAGTCCAGCCAGGAGAGACCCGTGCAGGCCCACGCAGGGTCAAAACACGTTCCAACCCCCAGTTGCAACATCAGGCTGGGCCCACAGCAGCGGGCAGTGAGCAGAGGAGAAAACAGAGCCTTTGTTCCAGAAGGATCCAGCAGGTGTCCTCAATGTCAGCCCACCACACTGTTCCCTGCCTCCCGCTCAGAGCCATGTTGGATCAAAGCAGGTGGGTAGCTTGTGCTGGCACCTGCGAGGTGGCGAGAGCTGCCTAAATTCACTCTCTGGATTCGGCTGAAGGAGTCTAAAGGGAGTCTGATGTGAAGTCTAAAGGACGCGGTGGAGAGCACGCGGGGCGGCGGGGCCCGGGTCTCACGCCTGCCTTCCAGCGCGCTGCACGCGCTCACCCTTCTATTTACCCCTCTACGATTGATATTCATTGGCATCGTCCTTTCTTCCAGCGATGATCTACTCCATTGTCTCCTCGCCACACCATTCAATTCAAGACAATCGCGTCTTATCCGCTGCGTGCCAGGCACTGAGCTTAGAGTCATCTGTACTCAGAGTCATCTTGGAGCAGAGTCATCTTGGAGTTCCCCCCCCCATCTCACTCAGCACAAAGGCCCATCCACTCTGTTGGGGCGGGGGAAGACAGCAGGAGAGAAAAAAACACCTAAAAATGACCAATCTCCTCCCTGACGGTCCTTCTCGCCCAGGAACCTGCAGCAGCCGCACATCTGCCTGCCTCCCACACTGATTGACACCCGTCTAAACCAGGTCAGACACAGATGTGACCATGAGCCAGGCATGCAAAACTCTCCCATGGCTCTCAGTAGTCCAGATGTGGCCAGAAGCCGGCGCGCGCAGCCCTCGCCCTGCAGGCCGGAGCATCAGGGCCCTCCCCCTCCTGTCTCCCCCGCAGTGGTGTTTCTCCAGAAGCTGCGGTGGTCTTGGCACATTAAACATGTACAGAGACTGGAGGATGGATAGACGGAAGAGTAAAGAGATGTATTACAACAGTCCTCCTGACCAATGTATTGAAGGCCCCCTTATCACAGCTACTTTGCAGGTTGCTGATAAACTCATGACCAAATGGCTTAAGGGAACAAGAGATTTATTCTGGCTTATGATTTTCTGGTTGAAATTCTTTGTCCAGCTTGGCAGGAGAGTCCACACCAACACCAGGGGACAAGGGAACTGGCCACCCCGTATCTATCCACAGGACTACTGAGAGAGGGACCATCCCTATTTGCCAGATCATCATGCCTGGTGAAGTATACCAAAGGATGCCAACTTCCTCAGCCAGTGCCCTCCACCTTATTCACCTGTCTGGGGCCAATCCTGCCTACCAGGGGCTGGGTCTTTTCCAGTCTCCTGCAGCCTTGCTCAGAGCTTAATGCAACTAATTTTTCACAGCTGTGCCCAGAGCCCAGATAGCTATCAGTTGTCAAATTGGCAGCACTCTCTAATCATGATATCCCTGATCAGTGCATTATAACAGTCCCCTGATCGGTACTTCTGACTTCCCCAAGATCAATTCCTTGTGGTTACTCGTGGCTTCAGAATATTAAATAGAATCCCCCCAAAGACGTAATCCATACATTTTCAAGCGCGTCCTATTCTGGTAGCACTCTGGACTCCTTGGCTGTCAATCATCCCTTCCTCCAGTCCCTTCTACGGACACCATCCACCCACTGGTCACTAACAGTCTGCTCAGCGATCAGATTAACTGTGCTGGTCACTGCAATTGCCATCAGGTGCCCTTCATTTCGCTCACTCGTGGCCCCACGTGGCTTACAGAGGAGGATACAGCTTGGTTCTGCTCTAACCAGGCTTCCAATGGACTTCCTGGAAGGTGGACGTGTTGCCGGTCTGCATAGTCCACAGGAGACCTTTGGCCATGTGGCCTCCCGGGCAGTTGAATTGTGACTAGAGTGAGTGAGAAACTACATTTCAGTGAATTTCAGTTTGAACGGGTGCATAGTGCTGGCATGACCACATGAGAGGTCACGTGACTGGGCAATGCCACTCTAGAGAGATCTCAGCAGGGTGACTGAGAGGGAGGTGTGGTGCGTGAGATGGAGACGGGATCCCAAGGGCTTCTGCCCAGCGCCGCGTGATGGGAACTGACTAAGCGTGGGCAGCAGTGGTGATGGTTGGTGGACAAGTTAGCAAGGACATGGATGTGTCAGGGAGATGCAGGTAACTGACATACTTGGACGGTTGTGGTCAGGATTAGGACACACCTCAGTTCTTCACTCTGACGGCAGAGAGCTGCCCTCCATCAAGCAGAGGGAGATGCCGCCCGTCAAACGGAAGGGACATGCTGTCTGTCAGGTAGAAGGGACATGCCGTCTGTCAGGTAGAAGGGACATGCTGCCCGTCAGGTGGGAAACAAAGGAACAGAGATTAGAGATGACCATTTAACTTGTTACCTGATCTAATTTGTGTACCTGGGAGACTGGTCTCATTCCAGAGGGGTGTGGCACCCAGGGAGGGTCAGCTGGGACAGTGATGAAGGCTTGGGGACTCTCAGCACCTAGGTGCCAGCTGGCTTCACGGCACAGGCCAGGGATACATCCAGAGAAACAAACAACAGAAAAGCACAGGGAAGAGATAAGACCGAGGAGAACACTGGTATCGAAGGCAGGAATGAATGTCCCTCGCAGAGGAGGACGAGGAGAGAAGAGAAAACACACTCAGGCCGCACGCAGCTTCTCGTGAGAGGCAAACGCAGCGGTGACAGCACTTCGGCTTCTCCTCTGCAGCTCGTGTAAACACATGACCAAACGTCTGGCAGCAGCAAGGGTTTGTTCCAGCTCAGTCTCGGGTACAGTTCAGAGTTTGCAGAGTTCGTACCGACATCAGGAACGGCCACACGGCATCCACACGAGAGCTGCGAGAGGGCTTACTTCCGACTTACCAGTCTGCCTAAGCCAGAATCCCGAGCCGCCTCTCTCCTCTGATCCACCTACCAGGAGCGATCCTACCCGCCGTGGCTGGGTCTTCACACACCAGTTCCATGGCCTGCCCCACAGGCTTGTGCAGGACTTCCTTAGCTAAATGTTTCTCCACAAACGTGCTCAAAGGCTCAGTCGTTGGCTGTTAAGTTGGCATTTGGTTGGAGGGCTTCCGCGAGTGTGAGACAGATGCCTCGGCAAGGTGATGGTGGGTGGGCTTAGAGAGATGGGGGCACAGAGGCCAGCGGCTCTTGGGTGACTGTAAGGAGGACTGTGGAACCATGTGCACATCAAACTCGTGAGGTTAGCTCATCTCAACGCAGCTGGGAGCTGAGAGCAAGGGGCGAAGAGGAGGAAGACACAGGCACAGGGACAGTGCGCAGCACAGCAGGCTGGGCAAGGAGAAGCGGCCAGCTACCCGCACCAAGCAGTCTCGGATTTCGGCTTTCCACGTGATAAAACAGATATACAGATTCCATTATGACTCGGGTGTGTGTGTGTGTGTTCATATGTATGTGAGTCCATATGTGTGTGTGGATGTATGTAAGTGTTCACACGTGTGGATGCATGCGTATGAGTGTATGTGTGTGGGTACCTATGTGTGCTAGAGTGCATGTGTGTGTGTTCACGTGTGTGGGTGCGTGTGTGTGTGTTTATGTGTGTGGATACATGTGTGTGCATGTGTATGAGTGTATATGTGTGTGTCTCTGTGTGTAGGTGCATGAATGTGGGTGCATGTGTGTGTCTTCACATATATGTGCGTGCATGTGTAGGAGTGCATACGTGTGGGTCCGTGTGTGGGCGTATGTGCGTTAGTGCATGCATGGTGGCAGCCCTAAGATGATAATCAGGGTCTCCTCCATGGCTCTCCGTTTGCTGAAACAGGGTCTTTCAGCTGCACACAGAATTCGCCGATCTGCTGACTAGCTGGTCAGCTTGCCCCGGGGGTCCCATCTCTGCCTTCAGAGCACCGGGACAACAAGTGATCTGAACGCCTATCTGGCTCTCGTTCAAGTGCTGGGATCCGAACTCTGGTCCTAATGCCTTGGCGGCAGACAGTTTATCCACTTTGCCATCTCCTAGCATCTAGATTCCAATTTTCAAATCCCATTTTAAAAAAATTGTGTGTGCACAAGTAGCAGAGACTCACGTAAGAGACAAGCCATAGCATAGATTTTTATCAGTATGTTCTTCCATCCAGGCCTTTTGAGATACGCAAATTTAATTAAAGTGTGTCTGGGATTTCTGTCAAAACCTCTGATGCACCAGGGACTGGCTGATGGAGCCGTCTCTGAGCTTCTGAGAATCAGCCCATTAGCTGAACACAGGCCAGGGCTGACTTCCTATCCGCACAGCTTGGTGGGGGTCTGGATGTGGAGGAGCTGCCAGAGAGTAAGGCCAAGTCTACTTGTCCCAGTAGGTCCCCCACTGTTCCACCCTCTGCTCTCAACACAGACATGTGTGCGCATGCTCACACACATACATGGACACACGCAAGTTCACTATCACACTCACGCACTTGTGCACACTCCCCCATAGGTAACATGGACATCCCCATGGGCACACACATGTGCACAGACATGCGGATGCGGGCGCACACACACCATCTCCACTGTCACAAAGGACAGGAGAATAGGCTCCCACCTTCCTCATTTCCCGCTTGAACTCCAACAGCCACTAGCCAGGTAGGCAGCGCAGAGTCCCCGAGAGGCCTGCGGCAGGGCAGTGCTGGAGGAAGCAGGAGGGAACCGAGGGTTTGCAGGACAGAAACACACGCAGGAAGGGCGAAGATGACCTCTGAGATGCCTGGGGACACGGCTCGGTGACCAGTCCTGACACATCTCACAAGAGCTTTTAGTCTCGGGTGTGTCAGAGTTAGGGGGTGTTAGCCCCAGATCAGTGCTTGGCAGGCCTTTGGGGAGGGGGGCAGAGAGAAGGTGGCATGTAGTCTTGCCATTCTCTTCATTCTTTGCATATCCCATGGCGCCAGCCATGTTCCCAGTCGGACGCCGGGTTGTCTGTCTGTCAGATGGGTGATGGAGGGCTTCCCTTCTCTACCCGAGGCGCCCGTGGAGGGCTTCCCTTCTCTACCCGAGGCGCCCGTGGAGGGCTTCCCTTCTCTACCCGAGGTGCCCGTGGAGGGCTTCCCTTCTCTACCTGCACTGGACAGTGGCGGCCTGGCCCAGTGATCACTGGAGATTTCTAAGTAGGTGCCAAAGGGTGAGACCAAGCAAGGCAGTGCCAACAGCAGCACCAAGTCCTGAGTCTGCACAGAAGAGCAGTTCCGGGGCAGAGCAGGTTATTTCTATTGGGAGTTCACACACATACACGCTCATGCACACATACACATGCACTCATGCATAGACACACATACACACTCACACACACACACATGCACTCATGCATAGACACACACATACACACTCACACACACATACACATGCACTCATGCATAGACACACATACACACTCACACACACACATGCACTCATGCATAGACACACACATACACACTCACACACACATACACATGCACTCATGCATAGACACACACATGCGCACTCATGCACACACCCTCATGCACACGCACACACTCGTGCACACGCATGTTCATGCACACACACATTCATTCACACCCACGCAATGGCATGCCTATACACGTACACAAACACACACGAATGCACACATACATACCACACACATGCACATGTGCACACACATGCAGACACAGGCACATACACACTAATATTCTATTGGAAGAGAAAGTTTACAGATCACTTAACCTTTATCCTCAGGGAAGGAAATACGACCAGAGATGCTGAAGGAACTGCTCAAAGCGGCGGCTGGAGCTGACGCCTCACTGCATCCTTGCGTGCTGGTGGAGGCTTGAACTGCTCCCTAGGGGTGTCCTGGTGAAGGGGCTGGGTGGGAAGAAGCCCACCAGAGTGAACTTGGCGTTCACCTTCAACCACATGCAGTGACAGTTCACACACACACAAACACGTGCAGACAAAAACAAACATGCATATGCAAACATATATAAACACAGATCCAGATACACACAGATATAATATATACAAGCGCACAGACCTAAACCAGAACAGGGAAAAACACATATACACAAACACAGAGGCACATGCAAATTCAGACACAAACACATAGGTAGAAATTCACACAGACAAAAACAAACACATAGACACATACATATACAAATACACATATATGACACATACAGACATTTATACAGACACTCAGACACATACAAGCACACATATGCAAACACACTTCCACAAATAGAACAAATGCACACATACAAATATACATATACAAACATGCAGTCACTTATAAACACATATACCTAGATCCAACCTAGACAAAAACAAGTGTATGCACAAACACAGAACAAAAACACATGCATACAAACATGACCCCTACGTGAACACACAGATATATACAAACACAACCACAGAAACAAACGAATATACCAATACATATACCCACATATGAAAGCACACAGGCATGCTCACACCCACATACATAAGCTCACAGATACACGCACCCACATACACTGGTACACAGACACACACATACACAAGCACACAGGTACACACACCCACATACACAGGCACACACACAAGCCCACACACTCACACATGAAGCAGTCTAACATCTGGACTGCCCACCTACATTATACTTGTGTCCTGGGAACCCCAAGCATGAGGTGAATCCAGATTTTCTTCAGTGTGAAATGACTCAGAACCGATAGAGGTTCCATTGCTGGTTAGGGGACCCACACTTTGAGAACCACCACTGAGCAAGAGGTGGGTTCTGTGCTGAGACCCTCCCACCACTCCCACATCCCATGATGGGGACCTCAGTATCTATGATGTTTTAGGATTTGAAAAATTACTAATAGTAAAAAAAGCATGACTTCAAGGAAGAAAAATAGATTTTAAAAAGCGCAACCCCCAAATTACTGTCTTTCATTGTAAAACACATTCTCTGAGCTCATGATGTCAGAGATGGCTGGAGGCAGCAGGGACAGATTGGGTGCCGGCGTTGGCACTGGCAACATAGCCACCATCTAGAAGCCACTGAGAAACATTGGGGTCCCGGGTAGTTATAGCATTAATTCATGTGTGCAGAGGTCTCTCAGCCTCTCAATTCTTCTGTAGACACTTAAACATGCCCACCCTACACCAGACACTAGGAAACCACATGTGTTCTCTGGTCAGCTGGGGGTGGGGGAGAAACAGGAGTAAGATAAGGACTACTGGAAGCGCTTGGAAAATTCGATGGAGAAGCAGTCGTCTGGGCGGAGAGATGTGGAGCTGTTTTGGGCAGTGTGCTTGTAGCTGGTCATGGGGTACCCAGAGGACAGTTCAGGCAGGAGTTCAGGCAAGAAACCTGGCTTAGACTCGGCCTCCAGGTCCATTGGGGCTGTGAAATTCTCCCTGAGAACTTGTTGAAGTGTGAGAAAGGAGCTCTGCCTGTGGTAGGAGGAGCAGCGGCAACCGCTGAGCCCACCCTGGACTCCTGGAAACCAGAGAAGATGCTGAGCAGCCTTCAGGCATTTGGACGTTGCTGTCTTAAGCGATGATGATTTATTTACTTGAAATAAGACCTCTTCAGTAATTTAGTCAATATGCCCTGTGGGGAAAAGATAATATGCCAAATTACCCACGGCATATCTCAGACTTCCTGGTTAGAATCCAACCTCCTTCAGTATTTTCACATATTCTGATGTCTTATTTAAGTAAACAAAATATTGGCTTCCATAAACAGCGCCAAAGACCAATTAATAATTTTCCTGGTAGTTTCTTCCAAGACCATTACTTTTCACTCATTCAGCGAGTAGAAGTCATGTGTGGTAACAAACCAATGTCCATAGGTCATCTAGTGGTTAGTGACCTCATAGGAACTCACACACATGCACTTATAATGCATGTACACACGCGTTTATGAATATAACACACCCATGCATATACTCACCTAATGAGCGTACTGTCACATACCCATGCATATATATATACTCATGAATGTATATCCAGTCATATATCCACACAGAAGCACACTTGCATACCTGTGCACATACAGTCCTAAACCAGCAGGCATACTCACACACTCATGCGCCTACAATCATAACCACACAGGCACATTTACATGCACGTGCACATACACTCATACACCTATGAGCAGGCATGATCATGAACATACATAGACAACCACATGCCCATTCAAACACTTATATATCCATACACATGCATGCTCACACCCTCGCACACATACTTATGCATTCATGCACAGCTGTCCCTTTTCACACACATGTACAATCACACTCATAAGTACACACACTCATATACCCACTCATATTCACACTCATGTATACTCACACTCACAAGTGAACACACTCATGTAGTATATACATACTTATATACTAGTATATACATACTTACACACTAACAAATCATACACTTGTATGCCCACCTATACTCATATACGTACACATATATGTAGATACAAATTTATGATTACGCAGTCACATACACTTACACACTCATGTGCATACACTTTTAGGAGTGAGCACACACATTCATATGTCCATGCACACACATATCCATGCACACTCACACAGTCACACACTCACGTGCGTGCATCTTCCCATCTTCCTTGTGACATTGCCTCTCTACCCTTGGGTGCAATTCTACCTCTGAAGGTGCTACAGATCAAAGGGCAGGTATGAGAAGCTTGTCCGATCTTAAGTAAAAAGCACGGGGTGGTCCCCTTCAGACGTTTATGAATTCTGAACGCCTTTAGAAAGCACTTAGTCCATGCTCATGTACCGGGGCCTTAATGTGTGGTTTCTGTACTCGATGGAACCCCCACTTTTCTCCTCCTCTTCCTCTTCTTCCTCCTCCTCTTCTTCTCCTTCCCTCCTTCCCTCCTCCTCTTCCTCCTCTTCTTCCTCCTCTTTCCCTCCTCCTCCTCCTCCTTTTTTCTCCTCCCCTTCCTTTCCTCCTCCTCCTCCTCTTCCTTCTCTTCCTCCTTCTCCTCTTCCTCCTTTTTCCTTCCTCCTCCTCCTCTTCCTCCTCTTTCCCTCCTCCTCCTCCTCTTCCTCCTCCCTCTTTGCAATAAGTTCTCTGGGGCTAGAAGAAGTGTCATTCCCTAGTTAATCTGTGACCATTCGTGTCTGTCAGGATGTATGTGAAGCCATGTTTTAAACGGGCTGAGAGGGTTGTTTTGTGTTTTATTTAGATTGAAGCCTTCTGTTTGCTTCTGAGTTTGCTCTAAATGGTTTTAAAATACACATATAAGGTTAGCACGCATTCAACATGTGACTTCAGATCGTTATTCTAATCGCCACAGCGGATCTGCACGTGCAAAGTCACGCAGACGAGGTGCCACTGGCTCCGCTTGACCGGCGCTTGTGGGGACCGTGTGGTGTCGGGCCTGTCCCTGACTCTACGACGACGTGGTCCCGCCAGCTCTCCCAGCGGCTGCTGCGGATAAACAGCTGCAGCAGCTCGTCCGTCGGTGGGGGGTTACTCAGCTCCTGACGTCACTCCACTTAGATAAATCTCAAAGCCACGCTGAGTGAGCCGGGGATGTCGCTTAGAGGCAAAACACTTGCCCAGCATGCACGAGGCCCCGGGTTCGATCCCCAGCACTGTACCTCTGACCCAGCACTTTGGGAGGCCAGGAAAGAAAGATCGAGTTTGAGGTCAGATTGGACCATTCAGTAGGCACCGTGCCAGCCTGGAACCCACAGAGAACTACATAGTGAGCATGTGCCAGCCCAGAACTCACAGAGAAGCCCTCTCTGAAGAACAGAAGTAAAAGCAAAACTTCTGAGTGGAAGAAGGCAGACGTGAGAGTGAGCGCATGCGCTGCCGGATTCATCTAGATGCAAAGCCAGAAAAGAGACCTGTGCTGAGAGGAAAGATCCGCAGTGGCTTGGGTGAGGATCTGTCAGGAAGATGCACGAAGGGGTTTCCTGAAGAGATGTTCCACGTGTGGGATGAGTCCTTGCAGGGATATGTACAACTGACAGGCACATCCGCCATCTGTACACTGTGAAGGACGCATGTCACATGAATCACATTCAGCAAAGCTGGAGAGCAAATGGCTCATGAAATGCCACTGAGAGTTAATAAAATACGAGCTACAATAAAAGGGAACAAGCAACATGGATTAATCCTACATGCATTTGCTAAATGAAAGAAGCCAGAGGTAAAAAGACAAGGACCATGTGATCACATTTCTGTGACCTTCTAGAAGAAGCAAGGGACAGATTGGTAATATCAGGGCTTAGGTAGAAGGCTTAACCATTAATAAAGAAACACCCCAAGGTACTGTCCAGTGTAAAGGAATCACATGTGTCTTAACTACAGCCGAGCTCATGCGATCCTATATACTTGTAGAACTCTAAAATTTGTTATCCCAAAGAGTGACTTTTAGCACACATAAATCTTAAAATAAATTTAAAAATTTAGATGCCAATACCTACTTTGTGGGCATTGGAAATAAATCCAGCTTGTTGCTTTATGGCTAGACACACATACACACACATATACATACTAACACATTGACACACACACACTCTCTGTCTCTCTCTCACACACACACACATAAATACACTGTCTCTCTCACACATACACATTTTCTCACACACACTCATTCTCACACATATATTCATATTAACATATAGACACTGTCACAGACAACAGACACACATAAACCCACACATACACACTCGCATGTTCACATTCACTCACACACATACAGATACACAGAAATACACTCATATACAGAAGCACACATACACACTCACATTCATATACATAGTCACATTCACATACACACAGACTCACGAGAGCTGAATAACAAATTTACACAGACACATACACTCACATCTAGACAAAGACACAAACACATATGCACACACATGCACACACAACACACACACACATACACATTCTCACACACACTCATTCTCACACACATATTCATACAAACATAGACACATACACTCTCACAGACAACAGACATACACAAACCCACACATACACACTCACATTCATATACATAGTCACATTCACACACACACACAAAGACAGGAGTAACAGATAACATATTTACAGAGATACATACACTCACTCCTAGCACAGACACAAACACACATGCACACACATGCACACACACTCCTTCCCCAGTGCTCCCATGCATTATTTATCCGCTTGCGTCCTACTGCAGGGGGTGTGGCCGACGTCACGTGTCACCGCGGAGGGGCTATTGGCGCTTTCCTTGGGCCCCTCAAGTTTCTCACTCCCAAGAATCCTCCCAAGAGGGCTGCGCCACGTCACTGCTGACAGTGCGGGCGGTGGCTCCACTCTGTCAGACAGCTCAGGGGCTCCATGTGTCGCTTAGGAACCGCCCAGCAGGTACCTGGACGGGCATAAGAAAGATAAAAAGCTAACGGGCCCTCTTAGGGTGGGGGTGTATCCACGCTTCAGCCCTGTCTTCCATTCCTGTTTCCGACAGAACTTAGACTTCAGCCACACTCCTCTGGGAATCCTCTGTCTCCCCATCTTCCCAGGCCTATGGCTCCAGGGCCCCCCACGCTGGCGTTCAGGCAATAGCCCCGTGATGTGTTTTCCCCTCTGCATTGTACACGACGCGTTTTCTAATTCTTTTGCTCTATTCAGCGTCTGACCCGGACGCTGGGGGATTACAGCATTAACTCTCTCCCCGGCGCACATTCTTTATGCAGACTCTCCCTAAATACTGTAAGCCTGCCGCAGAGAGGACCAAAGTGAAAGCATGCCGTCCAGCCTTAAGCCGAGCATAGAGGGTCGTGATCCAATTGGAAGGGAAGCGGAATTTTGAAAAAGAAAGAGGTTTGACCAAATTTTAATCCGTGTCATTTTTCATTTCTCTTACCCTGTGGATTTGAGCGATTTTATTTACACTGCCAGCTTGAGTCTGGGGATTGGAAATCAGGCTTTCATGGAGATTATTAAAAGTACATACAGTCCACGAAAAGGTTGGGCTAACTGATATAGCCTGCTAAAAATATGAATGTGGATGTCCTGGTATTAGATGCCACGGGCGGCGTCTCATCCTCCTTAGAAGGGTATTCTAGGGAGCTAGGCTGCTGCAGCAGCCCCGGGCAGCAAGCTGTCAGGATATGGCTAAGAGGCAGCAAATGACCAGAGATGGAGATAAATTAGCATGACTCAGAAAAGGTAGGCATTAATTGCAATCACGGTAATCTCTTTGCCTTCTCCTAAAAGAGAGGGTGCACGAAATGAAGGGGTGGGAGGGGAGTGGGGAGGCAGAGAAAAGACTTCCTGGGTTTGCTACAGGATGGGATGAGTCATGGTCAGCCCAGCTCTGAGCCGGAGCTCATTCCCTCTAAGTGTCTCGGAGGTACTAGCAGCAGGACGCCGCATGGAGACTCGGGCTGTGACCTGGGTTCCCACCTTGAAGACCTCACGAGGACAAAGTGAAATGGTTTGATGGACTTCCGTGCACCCTGCACGTGTGTGCTCTAACAAGGCAGACTGAGGGGCTGTTTCACAAAAGAGCTGACTGAGGGATGCCCGACCTTACAAGTTTACGTACCGGGGCAATCTAAACAGGGTAACAGGCTGGCGTGGGGCTAGTGGTGTGCGTCTGCCGAGCGCTCACGAGCCCCCGCGCGCAGTCCTCAGCCTTAAATGATCATAATAGTTGAGACAAGTATGCAGGAAGTTAGTAAATGGGCTTCGGCAGGCTGGAGAGAGAGGCGTATTCTGGGGACTCGCTCTAAATCAGGGGTGTCGGTGACACCCTGTGCTTGCCTCACGGACTGAGGGGCAGGACTACTGGAGAGCACCCTGCCCTACATCGGGACCTGCAGGGTGGCACATGCCCGGCAGGCCTGCGAGGCCCGTGCGAACCCCGGCTCCGAGCCATCGTCCTCTCCATCGTCCTCTCCATCGTCCTCTCCATCAGCGCCTGACTTGCTCCTCATCTTCTTTTCGGCACATCTGACCACTCGGTTTCAGTCATGGCCTTCCCCGCTCACCCTCCACACCGGGCACTGTCTGTCTGAGACATTCATGGCCCCCCAAAGTTCCGCTCACCATGCCTGTGTTGGGTTTCTTCCTTGAGGCACACTGGGCAAACACTGTCCCCAACTCCCAGCTGCCCCCTGGGGCACTGCCCCCCAACACCAGCTGCCCCCACCTCTGAGACTGAATGGCTGTTACAGCCCAGGTGCGCTGTGAGGACCCCAGCCCACCACCACGGAAGATGTGGCACTTCGCCCTTCAGGATGGCAGTGAAGAAGCTGCCGACTCCGGCCTGGCCATGCCATTGGCTTCAAGCAATACAAACCTGCACGTGACGCTTGCTCAGGGTTCAAGGATTCGCTCAACAATCCCGTGAGCTACACCGCCCGAGAAACTACCAGCAACATAAAGGCCAGTCAAGTGACAAGACCCTTGTGACACCGCGAGTCAGCTCAGCAGGCCAGCACTTAGCCCGCAGCCTGTGGTCTCCAGGGATACCTGCTGGGTACCAGGGATGGAACGCGCACAGCCACTGCATACTAACATGTCTATGTGGATCCATGCGTGCATGTGTTTCTGCGTGTCTAAGGAATGCATTTCCCACTCTGGACTATGGACGGTCCAGCACTAGCTTTGTTCTTTGTGGTCTGATACTGGTTTTGGTGTCCAGCATGTTTCAAAACCTCTAAAGTGCTTGCAGCACACGCGTGATGAACACGACAGGAGGGTCTCGTCTTGAGCGAGGGAAAGAGCTGCTTCGGCTTTTCTGAACTAGCCTTAACTTAGGATCACGTTTCAGTTGAAATAATCGCCACAGTCTGCTCCAGAGCAGTTTCCACACTGAAGCGCTAACACCTCAGGCACGGACATTACTCACTTGGGATGTAGGTCTGGCTGGGCAGCTTGCTGGGCGCCTTCCTTCAAGTGGCAACTCCTGGCAGGCAGCTCCTCCGTCTCAACTCCTCTGCCTCCCGCTGTGTGGGAAGAAGAACGCGGAGATGTGGCACAGCCCACCCACCCTCTTGGCCTGTGAACGCCACAGCCAGCATCTCTGTGCATCCCACTGGCCAGAGCTCGGGACACGTAGTCCAACCATGGAATGCTTGGGAGAGGCGCCCTCCCTGTGTGCCCACATGAGACTCGAAATGGTGGTTACCTAAGGTTCATTTCCATATTGTGCCCTCAGAACCCCAAGAGAGCGGCCACGCCCTGTCCCCTGGAAGAGCGTACTCTACCTTGCCAGCCCGCCAGACTCCAATGAGGTCTCTCCATTGTGTCCCCTCTCCAGGTAATAATCCCACTTTGGCAGGAGTTTGTCTTCCGCTCAGTCCAGAGTGGGGTCGAGATACCCAACCTTGTTTTAACCCCAGGACAAATGTTTTAGCCCCATTGCTTCTAGATTCTTCGGCAGTGACTCACGGGAAACTTAGAAAGCAAGTGTTCAGCTCACCCTCAGTCAGGCCCAGGGCAAGTGACCAAAGTCCTTCTTGAGCTGCCAGTAGCACGCGCTGAATCTCCTCACATCTACACTCCTTTCTTGAAGCATAATTATACGGGGAAATCAAAAGTGGGCAGGCTACGCCGCTGGGCTGGGCACACCAAAGCCTTACATGCCTGAGAATTTTGCTGGGTTATTTATTACATGATGTTTAGCACCTATTTTACTGCTTGGGTCCAGAGCAAGTCTACAAGATCAACTTTTTGGACTTTACATTTTATTCTACTTCTGTTCAAAAACATAAGAATTCTTTCCTGATTCACCCCTTTCTTGTATCTAGTGATAATACTAAAATTCTATTGTCTAGCACGTGACTACTCTTGTATATACCAGGCATATGACCACACTTGTATATACCAGGCATGTGACCACTCTTGTATATATCAGACACATGACCACTCTTGTGACGGGTGGTGGCAGTTATAACAAATGCTCTATCACTGTGAACCATGAATTCTCCCTTTTTCGTTTTCTGTTTATTTTTTGTAGCTGCACCACAAAACCGATCATTACACATACTCAGCACAGCATGACCATCACATGACATGGTCTGTGTCCATCAAGGGCCCAATTCTGGTGCCAATTTCTGTATTCAAGGAATAAACATCGGTTGCTGTAAAAGCAATTTCTGATTTCACACACAGGGTTTCCCTCCTGTCGGTTTCTTGCACCCTTTGAAGGCGCTCCCAGAAGGCCCAAACTCCGTCCTGCTCCTGAGTCTTAGAGCTCAGTGCAAAGGGAGAAGACAAGCAGCCCCAAGGGCAAGATGGTGAGGTCCTAAGAAGTCACCTCGGGGCCACAGAGTATAGAGGCAAATGTCAAGGAGTCCAGACAGGGTTCAGCACAAATCCCAAAAGACGAAGGAGTCTCTACCTGTGACCCACAGCACAAAGGACACAGGGAGCGGCCGGACCTACCCAGCAGCAAGGGCTGGTGAGCTCTCAAAGGAAACAAGAAGACCCCAAACTCCTTCCACACCACACGAGGGTACCACGCTCCTGCTAGCGGACCAGTAGGAAGAGAGAAGCGACTGAGCGTCCACTGAGAGATGTTTTCATCAAGCGTAAGGACTAGCTGGTCCCCTGCACTCCCCGTAAGAGAGGGACAGGATCGAAGCAAGAGTGGAAACCAGGAACTGGGAGCTGATAGCTGAGCTTCCTGGTCCCAAAGAGGTAGCAGCTTGTCTCCTCAGATACCGGCTACTTCACAAGCATGACACACAGGCCGAAAGGTGGACTATCGTGATCGGGTAGAATATGGCCGCCAGCTAGAGCATCTTGGGAAAAGATGCAGATCTTTGAAAGATGCGAGTGAAAGCTGTTTCCACGGGGATTCTACGGAAGCAAAAGGGGCAGCGCAGGACCATGACTACCAGTGGCCAGGGGCAGAGCAGGAGGGCAGGCTGTGGAGAGTGTGGTCGACCAGCACCAAGTTTCCCCTGACACAGAAACATTACAGCTAACAATACTGTAATGACTGTGTCATAGAGGCTAGAAGGATGGATTTCAGCCTTGCAGTGCACTAGATAGTTGATTACGACACAATAACCCACGCGTCAGAACCCAGGAAGTACCTTCAGTCGTGACGTGTCCCTTAGAAACAAAATTGCTTGCTAGTATTCAGACATCACATCCTGTAGGGCATAAAGCCCATGGTGGGACAATTACGACGCGTTTTCTGAAGTCGTAGAAAAGACTAAAGATGGCCCATTTTTAAGGACATAAGGAAGACTAGGCACCGGGCCAGTGGAAAACAAGAAGTTAGCCAGAAAGAAGTGGAAACGTCTCCACTTTTCCTTACTGGCTCCTTTCGACGTGAACAGCCCGCACCACTTGCGTTCTGTCAGCCAGAGTCTTTTGTAAGGAAGCACCTCCAGGTTCTCAAGCCGGTGGAAGAGGCACAAAGGCTCCTGAGGATGCGAGGACGCCACCCTGTAATGGCCTTGGGAGTCGTGATTGCGGAGGAAATAGCATCGGGTTTTCTCTCTCTTGCCAGTGAGTAATGACACTTGGTTGACGAATTGGAGCTTCATTTTCAGACCATTTAGAGCATCTACTTAAGCTCCCTGCTTACCTCGTGGGCGAATTTTACCACAGATTAAGCGAAGCTGGTATCGCGAATAGCTGTGTGCTTCAGAGGGAGGCGTGGCTTTATCCATCGGATCACTAATTCACTGCTCCATCTTGACCTTTCAATTCCCCATGGTTTTTTCCCTTCTCATTTATACATGGGGATAATAGCACCTGCCATCCTTGACTATTAAGTTTACGTTGGGCAGAGCGTGTGCGCGTGGCCAGCCGCTGCTTTGCACCCAGAGACACCCTAGAAGTGCAGCTGTGTTGGTGACGATGCCAATGACCACTTTCCCGTTAATGCATGGCTCTTGGCTACTCTCTTGTATGCATAGCTTCTTACTCACATGCATGGCCGTTAGCTGCGTGGCTGCATGCACGGTTCCTGGTTTCTTAGTTGCACGCATGGCTCCAGGTTGTTTGGTCTCATGAAGGGCTCCTGGCTACTCGTTTGCATGCAAATGATTCCTAGCTGCTCTCTTGCATGCGTGTCTCTCAGCTACTTTCTGGCATGCAAGGCTCCTGGCTGCTTGGTTGCATGCGTGGCTCCCGGAAGTTGTCTTGCATGTATTTTATAGCTGTTCTCCTGCATGCATGGCTCCTGGCAGTTCAGTTGCATGCACGGCTCACTTGAGTCTCTAAGCCCTTCCTTCTTGCCACACCCATCTCTGCTCGCTCTCACTTTCTGGCCCCGCCTACTTCCCCTGGACCGCGAACAGCTTTCCCAAGTTCCACCTCCAGCTTCTCTTTGGCTCGTGCGAAAACAGAGAAAGTTGTTTGGGGCCGTCTGAGACTGAAGGGCTGCGCTTGGGCCTCCCCTCAGCACTTCCCCTGATTTCCTCTTTCTCCGGGCCAGACCTGGATAAACTCACAGTTTCCTTCCTTCAGGCTCTCTGGAGAGCAGAGCGCCACACACTTGAAAGCATGAAATCTTGTCATTTCCACCTTGAACTAGCGGCTGACCTCACCAGACAGCCTGGGAAATGAATCAGTGGCCTGAAGCCGGGCAGAATGCTAGGGCGACCCCGCTCTCCTGAGCAACCGTGCAAACTGTCACACAATACTTAAAGTTCCCTCCCCCATCCGGCCCCTTCAATTATGTCAAAAACTATGTCATATTGTTTTTGAAAAAGTTAATGAAATAGTAGGTAAAGGTGAATTGAGGGACGTGATTTACTTGACTTCCTCTGCACCTTCTGATAAGGTCCCTCTTAACAGGCGATTAAGGAAATAGATGATCAAGGAGTCTGGGCGAAAGTCTTCCTGGTGTATTAAAAACTGACTAAGCGATTTGAAAGGAAAAGTCACAGAGGTGGGCTGCTTCTTGGAGGGGAGGGAGGTCAACCAGAGCTGTCTCCAGCGTTGGGATTCGGGCTTGAGGGGTTCGAATGATTTGTCACAAGAAAGAGCGCCCGGGCGGTCAGAAACACAGCACTATTCCCTAGTTCCAACCCTCCAGGGGCCTTGGTGTGTATGAAAGGTGACGGCTGTCCATGGGGAAGGAATTCCCCTCAGGAAGAGCTGGTTCTACCCAGAAGACAACCCTCCAAAGAGAACCTTCCAGCATTGCGAGGAAAATGTCCTCACTGTGTGTGTGGCCTCAGGGCAGCTGGTCGGAGGCAGTGCTGGAGGGAGGGGGGCAGCCTGCAAGTCTCCCTCCCAGCCCTGCCGCAGATGGTGGCTTCAAGGCCATGGAAAATTAGAAATGAGTTCCGTGGGTGGAGAGGGTCTCGGCGAGCGGAAGACATTGGTCCCAGGTTTCCCTTCCCAAACTAGAAAACGATCCCGCTCGTGGAGGCAGCCAGAGGAATGTATTGGGGACTCGGGTGCTAAACGCGCGCTCTGCATCCATTGGTGTGCTTGAGCAGCCTTTCACCTCACCACAGGTCACAGAGAGTCCTGTCCCGCATCCCGTCAAGACCAGAGTGTCCTAGTCGCAAGAGCACCTGCCACCACCAGGCTCTCAGTCCCGTCTCCATCTGACAAACGTCTTTTCCTGTGCCCGGGCAGATGCCAGGGAACTTAACTCACGCACAGGTCACTGCGCGTCCCATAGGAAAGAATGTATTTCAAGAACTGGAGCATGAGCCGAGGTGCCGGACCCAGAAATATCCCTCTCTCAAACAGCCGCGTGATGGCCCCACACGGAGGCAGGCGGCTCGCCTCCAACACAGCGCCAAGAAGGTTCCGTGGACGGCCTTTCCAGCAAAGGATGCTGGGACAATTGGGGTTTATGAGGAGGGAGAGAGAAGAATAGAAAAGGAAGAAAAGGGAAAGGAAGGAAAGGAGAGAGGAGGGGAGGGGAGGGGAGGGGAGGGGAGGGGAGAAAAATGGAAGGAAGGGGAGGGGAAAAGGGTGAGGGAGGGGCGGGAGGGAGGGGAGGGGAGAGAGGGAGGGGAGGGAGGGGAGAAGGAGGTAGGAGGGAGGGAGGGAAGGAGTGAGGGAGGGGAGGGAAGAGGAGGGGAAGGGAGGGGTGGGAAGGGAGAGGAGGAGAAGGGAGGGGTGGGAGGGGAGGGGAGGGGAGGGGGGAGGGGAGGGGAGGGGAGGGGAAAGGAGTGAGGGGAGGGGCGGGAGGGATGCTAGTTTCCATGTTCCTGTTTCTGAATGTTCACAGGACCCAAACAACTTAGCTGGGCAGAGAGCTTTATTCCAGTTTAAGGTCTCAGAGTTCATCAGTTTGACAAGAGAGTTCACAGTCACATCAGAAGCCCAGGGAACTAGCCACACCACAGGCATTGCTGGGAGAAAGGTGCACTTTACAACGTGCCAACCTACTACCATGCCACCTGCCTGCCCAAAGAATGGTCCACCCACGGTGGGCTGGCTCTTCGTAACAGCTGGATAATCTCTTCCAGACTCCAGCAGGGCTTCCATCGCTAATAATTCTCTATAAGTGTGTCTAAAGCTCCAACTTCAAAGGTTAGGTTGATACCTGTGTCTTAACTGGTACAGAAGGGTTGAGGTTGTGACTCCTGAGAGCATGTGTTTGGCATGCAGTATTTATGAGAGAGAGAGAGAGAGAGAGAGGAAGAAAGGAAAAAAGGAAGGAAAGAAGGAAGGAAGGAAGGAAGGAAGGAAGGAAGGAAGGAAGGAAGGAAGGAAGAAAGGAGAGAAGGAGAGAAGGAGACAGGGAGGGGGAGGGAGGGAAGGAAGGAGATGAAAAAGAGAGGGGAGAACTTCAGAATAAGCTGCATCCAAAGGTTGATTCAAGCACCTCATATTCCTAATGTAAATGCAAATTTTACAATTATGCAACTTCTAGAAGAACTAACATTTAACATTAGTTTGGGCAAAAATTCAGAATGTTTCCACAGAAGACAGGCAGACAGAGAGGAGCACATGCGAGACGCTCAGCGCCGTCATCCTTCAGAAGACAGAGACCCGGAGAGACCACTGTGGCCCCAGTGCTTAAAATAGTTTCAAAAATTTGACCACAGCGAGTACAAGCACTGTGGACAAATGGAACACTCCAGAGATCCCCAGTCAGAGTTGAACACAATATGTTTTGGAAGTTTTTGATGACATTGTGGACACTGGTATCCTGGGACCCAACAGAAACAAGAATGCCTAGACTCACGTAAAATCCCCCAATGTTTATCCCTGAGTTATCACAATGCTTTAGGGCCAGAGGAAATGAATGGCGTGGTGCAGTGGGCGGGTGGAGAAACAGTGGACTACGGACTCAGCAGTAAACAGCAGCAAACCCAGCAGATGCAAAGGAGGAAGGAAGAAGCCAGATCCGAAAGGCTCCATGGCGTATAATGCCATCAATAGAACATTCTGGAAAAGACCTAGAAAGCAGATCAGCAGTTAGCAAAGGCTTGGAAGGAAAAGATGGGGTTACGTGTGAAGGGTGGCCTGGGAAACTGGTTGGAGCCAAGAAGGTTTGGGGGGGGGGTCCATGCTTTAATTGACAGGGCATACATCAGCGCCTGTCAAAACCTCTAAGGCACACAGCCAAAGGCTGAATTTTAGCGTATTTTTTAATAGCTAAGCCAATGCACCAAAACACCAAAACAAGCCACCTCAACACACCACCCACCACCCACCACCGAGGTTGCTGTGATAAAAGCTGCAATGAATTTCTGAGTGCAGGCTTTTTACCCGCTGCCCACCTAGGAGACAGCACAGGGCACCTCGCTTGTGTTTCCTGTGCGCGAGAACGCCGGCCACGGGCAGGCTGCCCTGTGCTCTGCGGGGTCTCTGAGCACCTCACGGAACAGGGGCCCCTCGGCCCGCTCATTAGCGCGGACACACCGAGGGGTCGTGCCGTCCTCCCCACGCCACCTAGACTCCGGCCGGCCTCCAGCTGTGGGAAGGAGCAGCTGGTGTGCTTGAAGATCGCCCCTCACCTTTAACTGCTCCTGCTTGTCACGTTGCTACTCGAGATGCTAATGACCACGGAGCATCTTCTTCGAGTTTAGTTGGAGACTCAGTCCTGAGAGAGCTACAGCCGTCTCGACCCCTGGGGTGGCGCTCGGGGATCTGCGTCTGGCCCACAGATGCTTTCAGGTTTAAGAGACAACCTTTCAAGTCGCACACACAAAGCAACTGCTGGGGATAATTATATAGTGAAGCATAGAGATATATATTTTCCTCAATACGATTTCTCCAACTGGAAAGAGGGAAAGATTCAGGAGACAGATCTCAGGGGAACCATAGTCTCAGAGGAAAACAAGCAGGGCTTGCTAAATGCTGCTTAAATAAATGTCCACAAAGGACCTGGTATCAAGCTTAGTCCCCACCCTGCAGTGCGACCAGGCAGGAGGGAAGGCCTGGTGGGAGGAAGTTAGGCTGTCAGGGTGTGTCTTTGAAGGGGGACATGCCCCTCTGCTTCTTGCCTGCGTGAGGTCAGCACTTGGTCCCGCCACGCGCTGCCTGCCTGTGCTGCCTTACCACAAGCCCTAAGGCAACCAGCCCAAAAGTCCAAACTAAGACCTTCTGACGCCGAAACAAACCTTTTCTCCTTATAAGTGAATTACATCAGGTATTTTGTCAAAGTGATGGAAAGCTGACTGATATACCAAATCTCTCCCCTAACACACACACACACACACACACACACACACACACACACCATGCACTATAGAATCTTTCAAATCACTCAGAAACTCAGAACAGATATCTGGTTCAGGAATCCTTAGCCAATGGCTCAGACCTCTAGATCTGAATCATAAACAGGTGCTGAACTAAGGCCAACCTGGCATGGAGAGAGGGTTAGGTGGGCAAAAAGTGTTTGCTACGTGGGTGTGAGGCTTGGTTTCAATCTCTGGAATCTCGTGCTTAGTTTTATTTGTCAGTGCTGTAAAAATACATAACTCAAGACCCAAGTATTTGGGGAGAGAGAGTTTAATTGGCTCAGGATTCCAGATTGCGGCCCGTCATCAAGAGCGAGTCACAGCAGAGGGATCTGGAGGTGCCTGTCACTCACACCCACATTAAGGAGGACTGAGGGGATGAGCACATGCACATGCCAGTGCTCTGCCTACTCCGAGCCCGAGGACGATGGTCCCCCACAGTCTTCCTGCATCAAATAATGCAATCGAGATGCACCTCACGACACCCCCAGAGATCAACCCCCACCTCAAGCAACCCTCTCAGATGAGCCCAGACCCCTCCCAGGTGTCAGGTGGACAACTGATGCTAACCATGACACCACCTGGGAGAGCTCTGTGCTGGGTGCGGTAGCACATGCCTGTCACCGCAGTGCACCTACTGAGAGGAAAGACAGAGAGAACAAGAGAAGAGAGAGAGGAGGGAGGCAGGAAGATGGGAAGAAGAAAAGGGAGATGGGAAGCAGTGAGAGACGGGAGCATGCAAGGGAAAAGGGAGGGAGGGAGGGAGAGACAGAGGGAGGGAGGGAGGGAGGGAGGATAGAAAAGTGGAAGAGAAAAATGGAAAGGAAGGAAAAAGAATGAAAGAGAGAAAAGAAGGAAGGGAGAGGGGAAGAATGAAAGAATGAGGGAAGAAGGAAGGGGAGGAAGAGAGAAGCATCTAGAATAGAGACAATGGCCCCAGGCAGGGGCAGTTGAACACAGAGAGGCGGCGCCAGCCCCGGGCTGGCCTAGTCACCTGGGGGCTGCTGCTCAAATCTTCTCCTGGACTCAAGACCGAGCTGCTCCCCCAAACCTGCCACCCTTTGTCCTTGGCGCGGCAGTGCCATCCATGCCGGGCACCGCTGTGCCAAGCCAGCAGCTGAGGCAGGAGGAGGGGCCGGGGTTGCTGGCTGGGTGGCCAGGCCCCCTCCCCCTGCTCGCTGCCCGGGTGCCAGAGCCCCAGCAGCCAGGTCAGGGTGGCGGGGAGCGGCTGGCAGGCCCACGGCTCACGCTCTCGCTTTCCAATGGCCTTGCCGGGATCGGGAGGGGCCGGGCGGCCAGCAGCAGATAGTGAGAACTTCCCTTCGCCAGAGCCAGCTGCTGGCCGCCATCTGGGCACGGGTAGTGCCAGTTCCCCAAATCTGCCTTCCCTTTGGAGAGCGGGGGGCTCTGTGCTGGGAAGATAGCTTCTGCTCCATCCCGGGCCTTTCAGCTAAAATCCCCACAAAACCAGCCTTTGAAAGAAGCCGGGTGAGAAATGCCACAGGCTGGGCTCTTTCCAGAGGAATCCGCTGCTCCCTCAGAGCGAGATCGTTTCTCTTACGCCACGTCCTTCGGCCCTGCTGCTCTGCATCGGATAACCTCTCCTTATTTTTTTTAATGAAACGTACGAATAAAAGGCTGGCGTGTCCTTCCCATGAGTGATCTAGGGATGGGATCGCCCACCACAAACTGGGAATTCCCTGCTCGCTGTGGACCAGGTTCTGTCCCTCTCTGTCCACCGGACCACCCAGGGCCTCATGGACTCTCTTGTCCAGTGCACGTTGTCTGAGCAGCGAATCCAGGGCAGTTGTATAAAGCAGGTCCTGCTCTGGCCTCGGAGCTCAGCCTGCAGAACGAACGGAAGCCTGCACTTGGGGTCCTTCTGACACGGAGAGCAGGTACCCCGCTGCCTGCTGATGTTACCCTGCTGCCTGCTGATGGCCCTGTGCGTGTCCTGAAGCAGAACTGCCTTTGCTCTGCTCCCACGATGCTCCCAGAAAGCAGCGCTCAAAAGAGCCGGCATCTGACAATCTGGTGCCAGACGACTGTGGGCAAAACCCAAACCCAGCCTGGCCCCAGAGTGAGTGGGTACTCTTCACGAGCATCATGGGTCCACTTCAGCCCGACGCATGTCCTGCGTCCTGGGCTGGACCAGTGTGGTCCTCTGCTCACTGAGAGGTCAACCCTTGAATTTGGGGTTGTCTTCCCTTCCCTGTCAGGTCCGTTATTCCTCAGAGTGAAGCTCAGAGCAACCCACCAGGCCTGCCCCCCCCCCGTTCAGAAGTTTAGCAATAATCGCCCAAGTGGGTGCAGGCAGGGTTAGGGGGAGCTGGTGCTTCATGGGGACCCCAACTTCACAGAGATCCCCCTGGGCTCCGCTTGGCCTCCTTGCCCGGTCCCGCCCGCTGTGAAGCCGCCTTGCACCCAGTACTCAGGGAGGCCTTGTGGGTCAAGTCTGCTCTCTGGCAAACACATGTCCCAGCTCTGAACCGTAACACTTAGCCTGAAAGCCATAGGAAACACAGGTTCGCGCAACCTGCACCCGCAGGAACAGCACCGGCGGGCGTTCAGGGGCTTCCGGAAGCCCCGGGAGCCGCGCTCGCTGAGCTGGCAGTGCCGACGGTCCCACCAGCCTCCCTGTCCCTGCTGTGGTGTGAGAGCCCAGCCGTGGTGGAGAGCTCGTCCCTGCTGGCACCGGGACAGGATGTGGCAGAGACACCAGTAGCCGGGCTTCCCGGCTTCTCCGGCAGGGCTGTGTCAATAAGCAAAGAATTCTCGGCTGGTGATAAGAACTCGCTTGAGAAAGGAAGACACTGGAAGGTGCGTGGGCCTGTCTGTCATCTCTGACATGTGGGGGAGCCTCTGGTCTGGAGCAGGGGTACCCCCTGTTCTGTGACGACCTAAGAGTCCCCTTGAGCTGGGGAGACTGTGTGGCATTTGCTACACAAGCAAAAGGACCCCGAGTTTAGATTCCCAGACCCCAGACAAAAGGCCGAAGAGGGGTGGAGACCCCGTAACTCCCGTCTCTGAAGGCAGAGACTGGGAATCCCAGGAGTATGCCAGCTAGCTAGAGGGGCCCTCTCAGTGAGCTCTGGGCTTGATCAGAGCTCCGAATCTAAAGAATACAGTGGCGCAGGGGTCAAGGGTGATTCCCAATGTCAGCCTTGCTAGGGATGGACACACGCAGACATGCATGTACACACACATGCGTCACGCAAACACATGCATGAAACGGAAAAACCAGAGTCTGCTGGAGCCTCTGCCGTCTCGCCCACAGGAACCAGTATCTCCCCCCCCCATCCTGAGGATGGACTCCTCGCCGCGGGGTCCACCTTGGGGGAGCTGCCGCGCACCACGGGGTCATTTGCGTTACTGTGTCATTTGTTCCGGAAGAGGTGACTTCTGCCCCCAGAGCAGAGGTGCCTCCCAGGACTGTTGCGACCGGGTCATGAGGACAGGTGCGCCTGCCTTTGCCCAGGACACACGGAAGCAAGAGGAGCCACGCACCATGCTGGCATCCTTCAGTGCCCACGGGACCCTGGACTGTTCTGAGTCCTTGACTTGAGTCTCAACGCTGACTTGTTTCCAAGCATCTGTAAGAGCTTCCAAAATAGTCTGTCTCAGCCACACAAGAACTGCGTGGGGTACCAGCTGGGTTTATCCTTGTTCTGTTGACAGGAAAGGTGGGACACTCACACAGTCACATACGCACTCACACACACACACACACACACACACACACACTCAGAGGAAGAAAATAACTTGAGAGAGAAAAGATTTATTTTGGCTCATGGTTCAGGGGCTAAAGCCCATCAAGGGGAGTGTGGGGGGCGCTTGGCGGTGGAAGCTGCTCGTGGCCAGGGCTGCTTTGCTGGCTTGTGAATGTCAAAGGGACATTGCTGGCCTTGGCACTCTCTCTCTCTTTGGTTTGCTCCCAGGCCTGGCCCTCAGGTGGCCTGTGAATACCTCAGGGGCATTCATAGCCCCTCATTTAGTCATCTCTGGAAACCGCCTCACGGACACGTCCAGAGGTGTGTCTTGCCAGTGCCCTGGCATCCCCTAAACCAACCACGGGAACCTGGAGCTTTCAGAAGCAGGGTGCTACGTCACTGTGACCTGCCGAGGGCACTTGAGATGCCCGGTTGGGTTAAAGCAACATCCTAATCGCACGTCACCTGTTCCTCTCCTCAGCCCCATCTGGAAACCTCTGTGCCTCAGACGCATGGGGAGGAGAAACAAGTGCACGCAACAAGGAGAAGGGGAAGGAAATCGATGCAGGGGTCTAGGTGAGCAAAGGAGCGGGGTACAGAATGCGGGAGGCCAGGAATGCTGGTCTCATTGGCCTGGGTGCTGCTGTCTACAAAGTTGGCTTCTAGATGGATCTAGAACATCCGTTGCTATCTTCTCTACAGATGCCTCCTAGAGAGACACCTTGCTCATAAGAAAACAGTCCCTCTTAGTCTTTTGCCTGCACTGTGACTTTCCGCTCTTGGCTTTGGCAAGTGAACAACATACCATGTCTCCTGCTGCTGCGAAGACTTTAGAAAAGAAAAGCACAAGGTCGGTGTCTCCCTTTGAGGACGTTCCTGCTGTGCCCTGCCTGCCAAGCATATCAGAGCCCTAGGATCTGACCTGCTTGTAAGCGGGGTGTGTGTGAGTCTCTGTGTGTGTGAGTGTCCGTGTGTCCGTGTGTCTGTGTGTGTCTGTGTGTGTCTGTGAATGCATGTGTGTGTGTCTGTGAATGCATGTGTGTGTGTCTGTGAATCATGTGTGTGTGTCTGTGAATGCATGTGTGTGTGTGTGTCTGTGTGTGTGTGTGTGTACCCATGGCAGTAGGCATAAGCAGACCCACTTTAAGTGATGGGGACAGAGGCTGTGGGGCTGCGTCCTCCTCAGGGTGGAAGCCCCTGGACCTTCACCTGCAAGCAGAGCTGGACCCGGCTTCTCAGACCAGAGAAGACACTCAAGGCCGCCCAGGACTACACAGACTGGGCCATGTTGGTCAAGTACCACCAGGATCAAGATGGCCCCAAACAGGAACATTTCTAGAACAGACCAAGGTCGGTGGGTATGAGGACAGATCCCCCCATCCCCGCCAGCCCACAGGCCTCCTCTATGCATAACAGACTCGTGTGGAAGATCCTCCACTGGACCATGCTGTTGATTTAAAAAAAAAAAAAAAAAACAACCTATGAGTTTTATCTCTTTATCGCCTCAGTTCAGGGGAGGGGGGGGACACAATCTGTCCTCCCAGCAGGACGTCCACCTGATTAGATGTCATGAAGCAGCACAATCCTTTAGTTAAGAATGGCTGGAATACCTCCGACCCACAGCGACTGGAAAGAAGAAGAAAGAGAAAAACTAACTACAGACGCGTTCCCTGGGGCTTCAGACCTGCTCTGCAATAATCTGTGTTGTGAAGGAAGCCTGGCCCCAAAAAGATAGTTTGAATGCAAAATAAAGATAGTTCACCGGCTTTGAAGCGGGTGCGGGCTGCGGTGGAAGCGCCGGGACCGTATTTTTGGGAGGATCATTATATTTCCTGCTTCAGACATTATTTGGGTCCCACCGTTCTTTTATACGCCGCCTATTTTTAGTCATCATAGGGCCTGACAGGCAGGGGCCCCAGCAGGCCGGGCTGGGCAGGAGGCACGAGGGTTGACGGCCCCAGGAGGCAGGAAGCTGGGCGGGCCTGAGGCAGGCGAGCTCAGAGCCAGAGAGCTGGGTCGGGACCTGGGCTGATCCCTGGGAACGATCAGGGGCGCAAAGTCACTGGGGGGACAGAGCTCGGGGGCCCAGAAGGCCGGGCGTTGTCACCAGGACGCCACACACAGCGCCAAAGGCTCCTGTGGCTCTTCCACGTGGCCAGCCAAAGAGTTATAGGCTGGGTCTAATCAAGGCCAAGGTGGAGGGTCTAGTTTACTAGAAGGTTCCTACGGTCAAGGCCTTCGGAAAGAGAAAGAAAGGCACGTTCGGTCAAAGGACGTCTCTGTCCTCTCTTGATGTGTCTGAAGCCCCTCGGGCGCCCTGACTCGTAGTTGTCGAAAAATCCTGGGGCTTAAGGGCAATTTTGGATAGAGTGTTTGACAAGGTCTGAGTTCTATCCACAGCACCCACGTTAAAAAAAAGGAATAAAATCAGGGCTAATAAGGAGTAATGTGGCACATGTCTGCGACCTCACTAGTAGGAAGACACAGATGGCACCGTCAGTCAGTCTAGACTAATCAAAGAGCTCCCAGATCTCAGTGAGAGACCTTGCCTCAAAAAAACTAGGTGGTCACTGACTCCTGAGGGACAACACTGCAGATGATTAACCTTTGGGCAGCGCAAGTGCACACACACACACACACACACACACACACACACGAATTAAAAAGATGGAATAAGGGCCCGAGAGACAGCTTAGCCAATCAAGGTGTTTTGCTGTATGAGCCTGTTGACCTAAGTCCACATAAAGGTGGAAGAAGAAAATGGAGTCCACACAGCATCTTCTGATCTCCATGTGCACTGTAGCATGTGCACACCACACACACGTGCGCGTACACACACACACACACACACACACACACACACACACATACAATGTAGAATAATGAATTTTTTTAAAAGACAACACGATGAGACTCCTAATTTGGAAAAAGCAGAAAGAAAACATTTCAGTAAGTTTCCTATGCGAGTGCCCAGTGTCCTGCCCGGGCAGCTCCACCTCTGTGACCGTCAGATGCAATGTCCAGTTAAATGTGAAGATAAATATAGAAGCATTTTCATCCTACCAGTCTTTGAAATACTGAAAAACTGGAAACTGGCTAAATGGCTAAGAAAAGGACATTATAAAAGTCAACCAACAGAACGAGGTTTCATGACTCGTAAGCACGTGGCCATGCCAGCCGGGACTCAGGGTGTAAGAAACCCGCATGTCACACAGAGAGTGAGGGGTGAAGACAGGATTCAAACTCAGGCAGGCCAAATCCAGGGGCTTTACTCAGCCGCATCTCTATACATAAATACAGAGAAAGAAAAGTCTAGAAGGTACATTCCAGTGTATCAATAAAAATGATGTGGGAGGCCAGGTTACTAAAGCTTTTGTTTTACTTTCTTTTCAGAGATTTCTAGTCTCTTTAGTGCAGATATAAAAGATCACCTCACTTGAAATGTGCAATCATTGCTTTTAAACAACCTGCAGTTTTATTAACAGATGCTCTCTCAGGTCAGAAGAAAGGCTGAGGTTTCCTAGCAGGAGTAAAAAGGCTAAGAGAAACCATGGGCCGGGGCCCAATCCAGAGTACCATATCAAAAGATACATTTCTTAGGCTGAGGAGGTGGCCCAGAGTAAAGCCTTTGTCGTGCAAGCAAATTATCCTGAGTTCCAATCACCAGCTCCCACGTTAAAAATGACAAGGGCACAGGTCAGTGACAATCTGCACTTCTGGCCCTGGAAGACAGAGCCTGGGAAACCCCAGAGCAAAGAATACGGAAGTAGAGCAATCCAGGATGATTCCTAAAGTCACTCTTGGGCCTCCTCAGGCACATACACTCCAGTGCCCCCTGGTACAAGCACACAACACACACACACACACACACACACACACACACGCACGATAAATTTCCACACTCAAAATCAGGAGAGAAACTTTCCAGTGAGTCTTGGTTTCTAGCATGTTCTGTCCTATGTCCTTCAGTCCCAGGCAATTCAAAGTTCCCATCTTGGGGATACTGCTCACCTGGACAGACCCAGGATGGCCCACAGTGGAAGGCTCCTGGCAGGGCCGTCACCACTAGAACACAGTTCCCACTCTGGGCTGGACTTAAGGGGACATGAAGAATTCAACCTGATCATTGACCTCAAAACTCGAGACTGCAGGGGAGACAAGCTGAAAGCTCATTTCAGAAACGACAGGTCCACGGGGGATGGTGGAGAGGTGGGCGTGCTCCCACCAGGCGCCCCCGCCACCCCACACTGACTTCACCGTCTTGCTCGCACACCTGAAGGCGGGTGCTTTCCCATGCGTCTGGCTGACCCCACAAGAGCTGCCTGCGTCTTACACTCTGGAGCCGCCCCCACCAAGGCTCCTTCCTCAGCCCCTTTGCCCAAACTCTGGCTAAGATGGCTCCGGAAGCTGCCGTCACGGATATAGGCAGTGAACCCCGAGAAAATGCAGCTGGAGGAAACCCGCTCTTGGCTGGGTGGACCCAACGACAGACGGAGCTGAAGCAACAGCTGGGTTTGGGCCGGTCGCGTGGGAGGGTGAGAGGCAGCGGGGGTGCTGAACGCAGCCAGCTACGGGGGTCTTTCCTTCACACGGACACCTTTAGGGTCGGTTTGATGTGCTAGGAAGGTTCAGACTACAAAGGGGCACCCCGGACTTGGTCCCAAGAAGCTGTTCTGATGAGACCATGGAAAGAAAAATTAAGAGGCATATTTGGAAGCCGTGGAGCCTGTTCAATGAGGAGACAGCTGCAGGGAAGAGCAGGGACCGGGTGGCAGGCACGGGGGGAGTGAGTGGCAAGCGTGAGGTACCCCGACTCCCATTTCTCCAGGCCCACCTGCAAGATTCTCAGGCGCACGAAACAGTTAACGACCCACGCGCAGTGAGAAAAAGGCGAAGCAATCGTAAGAACACAGCATCCTGCCCGTTCCACGGTGTGGGTCCCCAAGGGCTCACACCCCACACTCGTGTCGGCACACCCCCCTCCCCTAGGCAGTGACGAAGACATCCAGGCAGCCAGAGACGCACTCAGCAGCAGCGACGGAGGGGTGGGGGGGGACATTACAGAACCAGCATCTGTGGCTCGCAGCTGCCAAGCCATCTCCATGTGTCTCCACAGCTGTCAGCGTGGTCGCAATGGAAGACAGCACGGCAGGGAGAAGAGAACGCACGGTAACAGGCTCAGAGGTAGGTGGCCCTGGGGCTGTGGACCCCCACGCCCACCCCGACCCCTGTATCCTGCACCCTGGGAGGACTAGGAGGCTGTAGCTCTTCCTGGAGAAGGACTGTCACATGGAGCTCCGAGGTGACCAGTCCGTTCCTGGACTGCCAAGGGCAGGACAGAGCATCCGGCATTCACCGGAAGGCCAGAGAGACGATTCCACCGGCCTCGCTGGCTCCTCCGCCTCATGGCAAGTTCCTCGTCTCCGTCTCCAAAGCTGCCGCATAACATTTTGCATGTGGAAGATATGAATCAATTCTACATTCCGTGGTGTGGTGGGGTGCGAGGGCGCATCCCTGTAATCCTAGCACTCAGGGGGAGGTTGAGGCCGGAATTGCTGCAGCTCCAAGCCAACGGGGGCTACATAGCGAGTTCCAGGCCAACCTGGACTGCACATCAAGACCCCAAACAAAAGAAATGACAACTTAAATAAAATGGGCACCTGGATTGCGGAGTTCATGAACCTTTTCACTAGCAAATAAATGAAGATATGACTCAGATGTGGTCAGAAGGTGGAATTAATTCCGGGTTCTGACAGTCGCCTGTTGCAAGTTGTAGGAAGAGCCATGGCGCTTATCCATCCACTCAGCCACTGAGGATCCAGAAGTTTTGGGAGTAGCTACAAGATACATGGGAATTGGTGAGGTTTCGAAGCAGAGCAAATCAGCAATGCTGGCCCTGGGCTCCTTGCCACATGATGGGAAGCGGCCCCCGCCCATCGCCGATTTTCAACAGAGCTGTATCCAGCTTGTTGCAGGCTACGGATATTTCAGATCTCCGTAGCGCGCAGCTCTTCTGCTCCACCAGTCTCCTTGGGAACCAGGTGGGAAGACCAGCCATGGAAGACCACCCCTGCCCACACCCATCCTCCCTGGAGACCAAGTATCCATGGCCACACCCCCAGGAAGGAGCAGTCAAAATTAGAATCCCCATGTCGCTAAAGTCAGAGTTCAACAGTCTGGTGAAAACAGGGGCAGGATGTTAGCCCAGGGGCAAGCGTGGCGTTTTTAGCCACTCGGGTACGGAGGAGCAGTGGACCTAAGGGAGAGGGCCGATTCCAGGTGGTTATTGTAGTCACAGTGGCAAGAGCTTGAAGGGATCGTGTCGAATCCACAACAGAAAGCAAGGGGGACCTCTCTCCACCACCAGGCTGCCCCCACCCAGGGAAATGGTGCCTCTTATAATGGGCAGGGCCTCGGTTAACACCATCAACACCATCTTGCCTGCAGCTGTGCCCAGCGGCCTGCCTTAATCTCGAGAGTATCAAGTTTTCAATGGTGGAGGATGGGTCATTTTGTGTTGAGGGCTTAACAGCTGCTCAGTCCTCAAAGGAAATCTGGATTTTGATGAGTCTTCACTCTTGGTTGTGATAGCAGCAGACTCTGGAGTCGGGATGCCTAGTCCGTGACGACTAAAAGACAAGGCGGGTCCCTGGAAAGGAGCTGAGGCCAATCACTGTTTAGATGAACCGTGTTAGGAATGTGGGGGGCTGCAGGTCACAGCAAGCCAGGACGCCCTGGTACTGGAGAACCGATGGGGGTCCCTCTGGGGTCCGTGTGTGTCCAGGTTCCTGTGTTCTGGAGTCGAAGATTGAAACCAGCACACGTGTAGAGGACTGGGCAGAATTTATTAGAGGAGAGAAAGAACAGAACTCTCAGATACTAACCCATGAGGGGCAAGAGAGCCTGGGGATTCACAGCGTACCAGGAGGGGCAGGAGCGCTAAAGAGGGCTGCCAGGGTCAGGTATATTTATACACTTTTAGGCAAAGGGGGAGGGATGGCTTTTCCTCATTGGTTAATTCCAGTTTCTGCAAACCTGATTGGAGCTTTTGGTCCTCTGCATCTCATTGGTCTGTTCACATTGGCCCAACCCAGGTGATCTTGTGCCCAGTGGGAGGGCTTATCTGTAAGGGAGTGCTTATCTCCATATCCTTTCATGAACTGTAGAGTTGGAGGAAGTTGGCAACCTTATCTCTGTGAAGGGTTAGAGTCATGTCCTCCAGATCCACAGGGTGTGTTCCTTCCGAGTCACCTCAGCCCCAGGGACGACCTTTGAAGACCTTCAGAGACCCTCCTAGCATGGCTGCTCTAAAACTCCCCAAGAGCCCATTAGAAGAGACAGTGTCAGAGCCTGAGGCAACCACAATGGGTCTTTGGGGGCGGGGGGGGGGGGAGAGAAAGGGGAGAGAGAGACTTCCCTCCGATCCCTGAAAAGGAGCCTTCATTGAGAGAGATAGCACCCTGGATAGCATTGGGGGGGGGTGAAGGAAAGAGCCTTCACCCCCCTGGAAGATGAAGAGCAGAATTCTGCGGGAGGTGGGAGGAGCATCCCACCGCGTGACCTGGCCTCAGGAGGGCACTAGCTGTAAGCTAAGCCCATCTCTGGACTCTGAAGGGGGAAGGAGAGAACTCAGCTCTGTGAGGACTGTGACATCACAGCATGCTGACCTATCAGCTCTCAGTATGGGGACAGAGGCCACAGGAAGGGCGTGGCCTGGTTTCTGGGGAAACAGGCAGCTAGAAGTTCTGTGTTCTAAGGACCAGCTCAAAGGTCAGCTGTCTGTCTCTGAGGCGAGAAAGGTCTAGGCAGAGCACCTGACCACACAGATGCGCTCAGCAAGGCGCCGTCCACGCTTCCCTGGGCGCCCTGCACAGTGAGGGGCGGGTCCCCTCTGAAGCCTCCCAGCTTCCCCTGACACATCCAGAGGCTGCCCTGACCAACAGGATCTGCGAGCTGCCAAACAGGGAAGCCAAGCATTGAAAAGACTTGACAGAAGCAGGAGAAAGGATCAACGGCCAGGTACAGTCACGGACCGAGGCCCAGGGATCCCGTACCACTAGGATCACGGGTCACACGGGTGCCTGCTGGGAACTGGCTGCCGCCCCCTAAGTGGCTGCGAGCACCCTGAGTCTGGGCTCGTTCAGATAAGGCTCTCCTGAGACAGCCTCACGGAACCAAGTGGAAGTGCAAGAGCTGTTCTGGTAGGAAGCGGTTCGCGCGATGATGCTGAATTCTCCACTCAAGAGCCAGTAACGCCTGTCGTTTTTGCATGTGAAGACGCGTGACCTCAAGCTGAGCATGCTAACTAGTATGTCTACCTGCAGCCATGATGCGGAGCGTTCCAATGTGAGCATGCGTGAGTTTCCACCATAACGGCCCCTTGCTTTCTCTGATTGGACAGACACTGCTGTGAAGTCTCTCCCAGGTCCCTCCTTCCTTGTGTAGTGACAAACGACTCTTGGCTCCCCTGGTTCTGTGTCTTGGCTTTGCCCTTGCCAAGGGGCAAACCCATCACATACAACTGCGAACTCCAGTGGAAGAAGCCCCGGACTTGAAGAACTATTCACATGACAGTCCATGCTACTCTGGGTTTGTTTTGTGCAATAAAACTCATCCTAACACTACAAGCACCTCAGCATCTAGCCTCCTCTTTTCTCATCACCAACATACCCAGGGATCTGGGAAATGATTGTCACGTGATGAGACTCCGTGGGTTCTAAGTGGATCCTCTACCCACTTCCCTAGAAAAAGAATTCAGCCCCCGCTGTACGTTGTAGTAGGGACTTCTTTACTTTTGCATAGAGAACTGTTACCAAAGTACCCGAGGGAACAGCTCAAAGAAGGACAGGTTGGTTTTAACTCATGGTTCCAGTCTAAGTTTCATCTGACAGAGCACCATGGTGACAAGAACCACTAGAAGTAGAAGAGCCGGTTTACACCAGAGGAGACAGGAAGCAGATAGCAGGACAGGAAGAGACCAGAGGGCTCACTCCCAGTGACCTACTTCCTGTGGATGGATCCGACATCCTATAGTTTCCAGAGACTCTCGGTTATGTAACATTATCTGAAGAGACTCAAGCAAATGTCTGTCCATCCAAACAGGCACCAAGGATCAACCAAAGCATTGCTGCCATTCCAGTTTGCTTAGTGAGTTTATTGGGGGACAGTCATAGGGGTACAGGTGACTCAAAGCCAGCTTCTCCCTAGAAAGCCCCAAGCTGCACCTGTAACTCTCTTCAGGACTTGCTGACACATGATAGGAGAGTAGTTGCTATTGTTTGTACAACATGGAGAAAGGCCTTATGAACCTTGTAAATTTCAGGAGCTTCCTGGGCCATAAGTTTGTTCTGATTATTAACAAGGTTCCCTTCAATTGGAAATGCTTACTGTATACTCTCAAAATAGCACCTGATGAGGACCAAGTCACCAATCCTTCTCGTCTAGAGCCCAAGTATGCCTAAGAGAAGCAGCGTTTTAATATCATTATCAATTTTTATCAAGATAATTATCAAATAATATCAAAAAGTATCAAAATAATTTCATTTTTGAACCTGTGATAGAACTGAAAATGTTCCCTTCAGAAGGCAAAATAAAAGGTTTAGAAAGAGTTCTGATGCCATCAGAAACACGCAAGTTCATCATTTGTTTGAACTTGGCCTGGCGAGGCGGGACCCATGCAGCGAGCTGGGGGTCCTTGCTCCCAGCATCTGTAGTCTTGGCGCAGTCCTTAGGTTTGGGGCTGGCTGACCACCTTGGATTCCAGACAGAGTCCAGCTGTCTAGGGAGGAGTTACGGGGCTCAAATGAGCACCACAAGGTTCCTGGTACCACGCACCCCAAGCAAGCGCTACAGGACAAGGGTCTTGATCAAGGCAAGTCTCCCTCTTTGCCATCCTGCCCTCTGACCCTCTGGACACTGCTGACTCATGCTTTTCCTCTTAGATCTGCCCGATGCTGTGCTCCGTTGTCGTCTAGTGCCCAGGAGCGAAGGGTTGTCTCCAGGACCCCAGGGAGAGCTTCAAGCCACGTTGGGTGACAGAAAGCAAGAGCGTGGTGCTCTGGGACGGGGAGACACTGATGAGGGCTCTGCCCAGTTTTTATGTTACTATTAAGTCTCACACTCATGCTTCATTGCCTAACTCATGCAAATGAGGCATAAATCAAAGAGCAAACTGTCCGTCAACAGGTTGGCATAAATGCCAGATTTCTTTTTTTTTTTTTTTTATTTCTATGGAATAGAACAGACAGAGGAAGACAGCAGAGAAACACTGTGTCGTGTTGGGTTCCCGAAGCTGTGAGTTTCTGCTGCTTCTCTTCCTCCTGCAGGGACCTGGAGAGGCAACAGGATGAGGGTTTTTCGCACATTCTCCAGATCCCTTAATTACCTGGAGATGATTTCCAAATATACCGTTTGGATCGTCCTTTCTTTTCATGTGGATCCCTACTGTCAAGGCATAGCAGGTCTGAAATACTGGAGAAGGTGGCACCAGGACAGTATGGCTCCAGGAACAAGGTTGTGTCTGTCCATTCTGCAACCGGACCCAGAGGCATACTGTTCCTTCCAAGTGTACCCATGCAGCTGTGAGCACCGTGTAGTTGTGGGCACCCACGCAGCATGCAACATAGGCACCCATCAGTCATGGTTGCCTGTGCAGCCGTGGGCACCTGTGGCAGTTCGCCTGCAGTATTTCTGATAAATGACCATCAATGGCTTAAGGGAACAAGGGGTTTGTTTTCTTACTGATAGTCCAGTTACTCTGTTCCAGCCTGACGGGAGAGCCGCACCAACCCCAGGGCACGGCCGCACCATCACCACATACAGCTGAGAGAGGGACGATCCTTACTTGCCAGACCAGCATGTCTGGGCAAGTATACAGAAGGATGCCAACTTCCTCAACCAGCTCTCCGGATTTTATTCCAGGGCCTAGTCCCCCCACCATGGGCTGGACCTTCCCCATCAGCTAGACAACCTCCCGCAAGTTTGCTCTGGGCGTAACCCAACCACTAATTCTCTACAAATGTGCCCAGAGCTCAAACCCTCAACGGTCAAGTTGACACCTGTGCCCAACTATGACAGCCCATGCTAGCTGTGGGCACCCATGCAGCCATGCGCATTGTCAGCATTTATCTGCTCTGGATATCTGTCAGTATGGTGTCTAAGCAGACACATCTCATAGCATTCACCTTCCAGTCAACAACGGCTACAAACTCAAGGAAGCCTGGTAGTACCCGAGCTAGGAGCCCAAAGGAACATTTCCCAATCTGGGAGGAACCAAAAGAAACCGTGAGGTCGTGGATGGGGACAGAAGGCTCACCTGCCTCCAGGATGAGCGGGGTCACCCTGGAACAGTGAGGTATCAGAAGCAAACCAGGAGAACCGCTGTCTAAGATCTACTATCAGAATTCTTTTTCCTAGTTAGGATGCTCTTTGCTTAAGTTCAACGTCGTTAGTATAAATTTTGTTGTAAATGGCATTGATAAATTGTCTTTCTCTTTGTCACGCGGTCACTGGGAAGCACATCACAATTTTGGGTTCAGTGTTAACTGGGTAATAGAACAGGGTCACTGCTTCTGCATTTCCTTCCCAATTCTCTCTCACTGCCCCCCCTTCATGCTGTCTTTGCTTCTGTCCTGTTTTCATCCTTAAGACAAAATACATGTTTTCAAATACACTATATGTTCTGCAAGATGCCATAAATACTGTTAAACAAAGAAATAATAAAATGCATCCTCTACCTTCTGTGATATATCAAATGAAATGTAAATAGATTGTCTTTTTTCTCTCCTCCTCTCTCCTTTCCCTCCCCTTCCTCCTTCTCCTTCTTTCTCCTCTTCATCTTCCTCCTCCTCCTCCTCCTTCTTGGTATTGGCTCCAAGTACTACACATAGTCTTCAACATGCTGATTATTTAAACTTTCTTTTGTTGCTACATTACATATTTATAGAACAAAGCTTTTATTAACCTAGGTTAATTCTGCTCACTCTGTTTTACAACTCTAACTATATTCTGGATCCAAAATCATTAACTGTTTTACTTTGCCTTTTAATGCCCCATGTACAAATGATTGGCAGTTAGCAAGTTTTGACAAAGATGCCCAGTGAGCACATCTTCTAAGTCGTGGCCTCCTGTGTCTAAAGCTAATTTTGACTCTTCTCCATCCCTTTGCCTTAACATTGCCAGGATATTGCCTTTTTTTTTTCTTTTGGTTCTCCTTGGGTTAGTGTTTTCCCCAGAAATATCAACTGTCGCTGTCACTCCTGGCCAAGGAGATCACCTCATGGTTCCCGAGAGCCAAGCGCACTTCTTCACAAATGTTTTTAATCATGCAAAGTCTAGCCTTGGGCCAGATGCCACAGGCTTGATTTTTAACACCGGAAGCCAGAGGAGCAGAGGCGGAGGGTCATTTTGTTCTCCGCAGCTTCTCGTGTGTTCGCTTGTTCTTCTCTTCCATTTTAGAACGTGGAGAGATCAGTGAAAGGCTTTGTGTGGCGTTTCCTTTGTTTTTTATTTTCAATATAAGTGACGCTACATTTATTCTTACTAAATAAGGATGCTGACCTCTCATATTTCTATCAAACTCACTTGATATCAGTAACTCATGCCTTCTTTCAATAGCAGTGTGTATATATGATGTTTATGTGTACACACATGTTCATGTGTTTGAGTACAGGCATGTGTATGACACAACACGTGGGTAGAGGTCAGAGGACTTCAGAGAGTGATTCTGTGATAGTTAATCCTGGGTGTCAATTTAACACATCTGGTATTAACTAAGATCAGCTGAGACCACCTGAAGAGATTGTCTGGATCACTACATTTACAATACAAAGACCAGCCCTAGATCCCATTGGAACCTCCCTGGATCTCATTGGAACCTCCTAGTAGCAGACCAGATAAAAGGAACCACAGAACAGAAGACTGAGAAGAAGAGACTCTCCAGGAATCCACTAGCCTTCAGCCATCACCACTGGACTACTGGACTGAGCAGCTACTGGAAGCCATCATTGGACTACCTCAACCATATCTTACAAGCCAACTCAGTGAATTCCCTTTTTATATCTTCATTCTGTTGATTCTGTGACTCTAGAGACTCCTGGCTAATGCGGATCCTAAGCTTCCAATTGATTGAGACGGGCCTCGTGCTGTTTGCTGTGGACAGCACGCTGCGGGCAGGTTCTGTCCCTGCCTTCCGTCTCGGCACAGGACCACTGAGAACCTAGCTCTGCACTGCCTCGTTGAGTGTTCCGTGAGTTCGAGAGATTCAAATTCAGGTCCTGCACACTTATGTAACACATGCTTTATGCACTGAGCTGTCTGTCTCCCCAGCCCCTTTAATGCATTTCTTTATGCATTCAACGAATACCTATTCATGTGCAGCATTACACTCTGAGAACCAGGGAAGAGTAAAGCTATACTGTGGACGAAGTCACGGACAGAGAAATCAAAAGGCACTCTGGGAACCAGCAGGACGCCCCCCAAACCAGCACTGGTATACAGCAAGCACTACATAGATGTGGGCTGCACTCAACCACAGCCATGGCAACAGCTCCAGGCTTCTAATCCACACCATGGCCTATGAGTGCACACATCCGAGAGAGGGTCGCTCAGCCTGCAAGCTCTCAGACCTTAGCATGAAGGAGCCCATCTACCCTGGGAGATTGCTGCCTGGTAGTTGCCTCCTGTCTTTCCCCCCTAAAACTGAGATGCATTTTAAGAATGGAGGCTTTGGAACTACTAGACCATCCAGGTCAATCTTTGACATATAATTTACATGACGAAGAGCAGACACTCCAAGATTTCCAGCATTTGGTTCAATGGGTCTTAGCAAATGTCACAGCTCTAAAGCAGCCATTTGGACAAGCAGAGACGGTTGTATCAGTCCAGAAATCTACCCTCTGTCCTGTGTGGGTGATCATTTTCTGATTTCGATGATCATGAATTCACTTTAACCTGTTCTAGCAACTTGTGTGAATGAACCCCAGTGACACATTTGTTTGTGACAGGCTCCTTTCGCTCGCATAATATTAATGAGATGGTCATGCATTTACCCACAAGTTCACCCTTCCTTTGCCTTGTTGAATAGTGCTCCTTTACCTGACAAACCACTGTGTCTATGCATTCATTTATCAGCAGATATCTGGATTATTCCAGTCTTTGGCTATTATGACTAAGAAAGCTATAGTCACTTCTACATTAGCCATTTGTGAACATGTCATTTTGTTGAGTGATTCCTGAGGATTTGATACTACACAGAGTAGGTACCCATCCAACTGTTTGACTTTACCAAATAGTTCACGAATCATCCCCTCTCTCTCTTCATCAAGCAAAGGAAAAGCATTTCCCTAATTCTTCCTCTAACCTCTCTCTCAGCTTTGCTGTAGCCTTACTGAACTTGATGGGCTTCTAAAGCCACCTGTTTCTTCCAGGTCTGAATTAATGGCTTCATTCTTTGAATACGACACTTGACACTGCTGCTTATTGGCTCCTGTCCCAAGAGTCTGCATGTCTTCAGCCCAGACCTCCTTTTGCGCTCAAGACCACCCCTGCATCTGACCACACGTGTCATGCCCAGCCCGTTGCACAATCTTTCTCTAGTGTGCAGCACTCTGGAAGGAATCCTTCCTCCCACCCCTTGCGAGGGCATTCAGTCCCTGGACTCCCACCTCATCCCAAGCTCTGGACCAAGACAGCGTTCTGCTCTGGTACCAAACCTCGACCAAAGCCATTGACCAAGCCCTCCCCTGCCCACCCCTCAGCCCCTGACCTTGGTCCCTCGCTGTCACTTCTCCTCTAATGTCCTGTTTCAGCTTTGTCGTCCTCCTGTCTCCACTTTCTTCTCCTCTTCCTCTTCCACTTGGGCAGTCTCCCTCGTAGAATTTCTAGAAAGGCAAGATTTCCCAGATTTTCAATTTGAAATTCTCTTTACTTACAATGTTCAACCTAGATCTCCGCATATCCACAAAGCAGGCTGTTGGATTCTGAAATAGATCCGCTCGCCCGGCTGCCCTGACACTCTCACGGCATCCACCTGACTTCTTAAAGCCATATGGTACCCAAGCGTCATGGCCGCATCTCCCCGTAGGAAGAGAGTTGCACGAAGCCATGTCTTCCTTGGTCATTGGTATTTCTTCTGTCAGCAGTCGCTTATACTCTGCATCCTTTTCCACTCTCATCACCCTCATTAGAAATGCCTTCCTAGGTAGACTGCATCCATTTCTGCCCTTTCCCATGCTGCTTTGCAAACCTGACTTCACGCAGTCTGACCTTTTCTTCCCTAACCCACCTATATCCAGGCCAACCACAAAGCGACTTCTTTGGCAAATCCTATATATTTGTTTTTATTTATTTATTCATTCTTTCATTCACTTGTTTGGGTTTTATAGATGGCAAAAATTTGTTTAAATTCTTGGGTTCATCTCTAAAATGCAAGAGAATTTTACATTCTTTTTATTTTTTTAGTGTGTGTGTGTGTGTGTTGTGTGTGTGTGTGTGTGTGTGAGTGAGTGTGAAAAGCATTGTGTGTACCTGTGGAGGAGTCCTGTTGGATTGTTCTACCTCCTTATCACTTTGTTCCGCCACCATTTCTTCCCAGTGGGATCAGAACTCGGGTCCTTCTGCTTCTGAGGGCAGAGGCTGAACCCCTGAGCCATCTCTGCAGCCCCTATGTTTATTTCTTTTTAAGACAGGTTGTTCTCGAATTCACCAAAAAGAACTATGAGCTTCTGTGCCTTCTGCCCCTACCTCCCGAGTTCTGGGATTTCAAGCGTTAGCCACCTGCCTGTTTCATGCACTGTGGGGGCCAAACCCAGACCTTCCAGCCTACCGGGCATGTGCTCTACAAAGAGAGCCACCCGTCCCATCCCTCTGCTTACAAGTTTGTGCAGTGTACTTCTGCAAACTACTTATGCAAACGTGCCCACGGGACATCAACTAACAGACCAACTTCTTCTTGTTACATTTCAGACTTTGGTGAAGCAGAGGCAGCTGCTGACCACAGCCGACCACCCGAGCCCATCAAACAATGGATGGGGGACCCCCAGTCTGGACGCAAACCCTGACTGCTTCCGAGCCAGCCGGGTCTGGTGTTGCTCTCCCTCTGGTGGGGGCGTCAGCCTGATCCTCTCAGCCAAGTGGCAGATGGAGACATTGCTTACAGCAGAGATGAGAATATTTTATCAGACTTCCTACAAATGGGTCCACCAAATTTTTCATCTGCCAGCAAAACACTGTCAAAAAACAAGGAAAAGTCTCAACAGGACATCCTGTGAGGTCTCCTCAGGATCCGCATGTTTTCAGCCGACATTCAGGGGACAGATGGTAAACTTCCAAGGGCAGAAGAGAGACCCCCGGGAGAGACCTTCCCAGCCTTCCCGGGAAGGCCACGCGGAAGGGAAGCCTGGATCAGGATGGAAGCATGCACTTTGGACCTGGTTCAGGCTGTGACTCCTAGGTCACTGCCGGCTCGGGATGTCACCCATCTGCACAACGGAATGGACTCTCCTCTTCCCACCAACTGGCTTGTGAGAGCACATGGGAATTCACATGCCAGCTCGAGGGAGGACCAAAAGTTGTTTGTCAGATGGATTATCTTTTGTTTTCCCCCCTCACTCACAACTCCACAATGGGCTCTACGGGGTAATAATCGTCACTGCTGCCTATTGGACAATTACCACATGCCAGACTCGGGCCAAGCAAATATATGTACGCAACGCACACTCTGATGCACGTGGCATGAATTATCTCCTCCAATTCTAGTCACGCCATGAGCAGGGCTGCAGAGAAGGTCATCAAAGATCTATAAAAGAGTAGGTCGCATTGACAGACGACCAAAGGGTCTCCTATTTCAGGATCGCCTGGGGTCTGACCCGAAGATGCTTCCAGAACCAAGGTTCCACAGCTGTGTGTGTACAGGAGCTCAGGAGTCCCTTCGTGGGCATGGAAGCAGAGAACGGGGAGGGGGGCAACACAGGAGCTCCTCCTGTGTGGCTACCTCCCCTGATGCCTCGTCTCCTTCACACCCACGTGTCATGCGCACGCACAGACACACACAGCTGACAAGATGCCAGATATGTGCGTGCACACGTGTGTGTTTGCATATGGTGAGTGGGGGGTATATGTGCAGAGTGCACCTGAGTGTGTTGCGTACTATGAAGACCTAAGGGTGATATCTGCAATCATCCTCATCTTTTTCCTTCCTTCCTGTTGTGATTCTGGGTCTGTAATCAAACCCAGATCTAGCCATTAAGGCTAGTCTGGCAGCCAGCTTGCCCTGGGGAATTTGCAGGTTCCACCTTCCAAGGTCAGAATTACCGCGGCCACCACACCTACCCAGCATTTACATGATACCTAGGGATCTGAACTCAGATCCCTTTGCTTGGAGGCCAAGGCTTTAACCCTGAGCCATCTCCCTTTCCTATGGGGCCTGTGTCTCTAGGCCTGGATCTCTTCTCACTCGTTTTCTCATCTGTAACCGGCGTGTGCATATACGTATAATGTCGTAGCAGAAGCTTTACAAAAAATCCCCCAGAAAGGAAACAGCTCCTAGTAAATGACAGTTCTCAGCACGGAGACCACAGAGTCGGGGATATGTGCACATTAGGGTCCAGGCACAGGGACCTGGGGGGCAGGAGACCTGCTTCCCATTTCTACTGGGCCGTCTGACCTGATACCATCTCGCCTCTGAGGCCCCATTTCCCGGCTTAAGAAACAAAGACATCAGGCTAGGTGCTGCGTTTCTGGAGCGTCCTAAATGTCCACATGGGGAAGCAAGAGGGTGGCTTCGCGCGGTCGTTCCAGGACAGGCCTGGCCGGGCTGCTCTGGGATTCGGTCTCAAGCTGGCACAGGAGCGACCACAGGTGGCCCCGGGAGGTCTGTGTGCCACCGTTCTGCACGCTCCTCCGAGTCCCTTCCTGCGGCTCTCAGAACAGGCGGGCTGCGTCCCAGGCACCGGTTCCAGCCTGGCTCCTGCCTGCCCCACCATCAGGCCCGTGTCATTTACGCGGCGCCATCATTCACGGGCACCAAATGGCCCATGGAAGAAAAGTTGGTTACGCTCGAAGAACAGATGACAAGTGACAGGCTCTGCTCCTGATTTTCCACAAATAACAGAAGATACCAGCAACTGCCGTGTGGTCCAACACCCGACCATGCTTCTCCTTCCAGCCCCCTCGCTGCCGAGCCTGCTTCTCCCTGGGGACTGGGGATGAGCCCCTTGGGACAATCCTCTCCCGTGCTCACCTGGGAAACCCAAAAAAGCAACCAGCACTCTAACTTCTGACACTCAGTGCTTTTCTTCTTACAATTAAACACAACTCATTGTGAAAGGTAGATTTTTGCTGTTCTCATCACACAAAGTAATGCACGTAAGTGTTCACTGACTTTACCATTACCCGATATCTACACCTATCAAAACATGTCCTACATCATAAATATGATGTCATGCATCATAAATAGACATGATTTTTTTGTCCGTTTAAAGGAGAAAAATGAAAAACTAAAGCAAATCACTTACCCATCGGTAACTATGACAAGATAAACAGGCCTGGGAGAGGCTAAGAGACAGGCAAGACCAGGAAATGACAGAGAAGATGTGAACGTGGACGTTCTTGGCCTAGAGCATCCATGGCTTCCTGGGTCCCTGAACTCGCCATAGCTGATTGTCAGACACAGTGACTTCTGCACCCCCTCTTCCGTCCATAAAGACAAGTGAGGATTCCCCAATAAACGTCTGGACGCTGGCTCGGGTTGAGAAGATGAACTCAGTAACATCCAGAGCAAGCAGCAACTGTCGGACTTTCCTCGGCCTGCTCTGGGCAACCATTTGGTGCTAATTCCACTAAGAAGGCTGGTTTAGCATGTACGTTCACTCATCTTTAACAGGTGGGTGTTTTGTTTTAGTTCCGATTACTTTTTATTCTTAGAGTTTCATACAAGAATATGATGAACTGATGCTATTTCCACCCCGTATCGGCACAACCCTGTTCTCCTGCCTGTCTCCCTCCTACATTCGTGTCTTTGCGTGTGTGGCCCCACGAGCGTCATCTGGTTGACGGCACTGCAAGTGGCCAAGCACTTGCTGAGCGTGATGGTCTTGCAGCTGCTGTACCACCCAAGAAAGCATGAACCTTCACCCGTCTCCCAGGAAGTGTGTTACTCCCTTTAGATTTTAGATCAGTGGAAAATGGCTAAGAGGTGCCCTTGTTGACCAAGGGAAATGAAAATATCTTGCTCAACCTGGCATTCTGAGCAAGCCAATGTCCCAAGGGTCAGAGAGACAGAGGGGTGGCAAGCCTACGGGGCTTCCAGAGGAGGGTCCCAGGGGAGGGATTAGCCACCCATCGGCTGTACTTGATGCTTCGGTAGAGAAACGCGAAGGCGGAGTGGGGTAGATGTGCCCAGGCCGCATGCTGGGCAGGAGCTTGCTCCTTTCGCTAGCTAGGGTTCCAACACAGTGACAAGGGGCCCCTCCTCCTGCTCCTCAGCCTTTGGGGAGTAGCTAGCAAGCCCAGAATCCCAAGCGTGCCTCAGAGAGGGCGAGATCTGAGTCTGCCAACTTTGAGCGAGCCTCCTCGGCATTTGTTATTTTTATGGCCCCTGAATGCTTCCCTTGAATATTAATTTTCCTCAATTCTTTAAGTATATATTAGTTATTACATATTTTTGATTAATATTTGATGGCCGCTTAGGCTGCCAAGTGCACCCATAAATTCTCCCAGTGGAATCCGTCGCTAGGTAAGTGCGGGAGGGCCCTCCAGGGAAGCAGAGCCATCCATCATTTTAAGTCTCTGACTCCACACCTTAGTGCCCAGAGATATATTGCTAAGAAGCCCATAACACGTCATTAAAAATGAATGTCTTGTGGCCGTGTTCTTGCCTGCAGAATTCGGCGGGGGAGGGTGGGACCCTGAAACCCAGTGGAACCCAGAGAGCTCACAGAGTCTGTTTTCGGACATTCTGGAAAACTCCCTGTTCTTCCAGAAGCGGCTGCATAATTCTCGGGGCCCAGTGCACAGCAAAGTCCAGAGCCTCTGCTCACACATCTCCAAGTATTTTGAGGCAAGAACGTGAGTTTTTATCTGAGCCTAGAACCTCCTCACTGCAGGGTCCCCAGCTGCCTCTCGCCGCCCTGGCCTCCCTCAGCCCCCTCTGCCTGGATCTCGCTCTCTTTCTGGGCATTCGATAAAAACAACCCTAACAACAGTTTTTATTGAGCTGCTGTGAGGGGCAATCTCGTTTTCTTAGTTGGCGAGGCCAAGCCTGGCTTCTGCTCTTGTCGACCCGTAAGAAACACCACTGCCCCATTCTACAGAGGAGACCACTGAGGCTCGTCACGGTTAACTCTACGTGCCAGATTGACTGGGCAAGAGACAGTCCAGACATCTGACCAAGCGTGACTCTGGGTACGTCTGCGAGGATGTTTCTGGGTGAGATGAATGTTTAAATTAATGGAGTAAAATGGACTCCGTTGAGGGCCCCTGGATAGAACGGAACGGCTAGCCGTGCTGTGGGTGGGGGATGCCTGCTGCCTGCCCGCCTGCCAGCTGGGGCAGCGTTTCCGGCCCCTGGACTTGAGGGGTGGCAGCAGCTCTGTCGGCTTCCGGCTGCCCACTGCACACCCAGGCCATTCTACAAGCCAGTCTTTATCCTGGTGGTCTTTATGCACGTGCATGCATCTTCTGCAGAGAGAGAGACAGAGAGACATGATAGGTGACATAGAAAGATAGATGATAGATCTATCAATAGATAGATAATAGATAGATGATAGATCTGTCAGTAGATAAATAATAGATAGATGATAGATCTAGCAGTAGATAGATAGTAGATAGATGATTCACAGATGGTTAGCCAGACTGATATTGATAGATGATAAGTAGATAGATGATGGATAATAGAGTATAGATAGATAGATGATACACAATAGGAAGGTGTATGATAGAATTGATACATGATAGATGATTGGCAGATGATAGATAAAAATCTTGTCTAAAAGCAAAATGGAGTGGATGGTGGGATAGTGACTGAGGAACGGTACCCGAGGCTGTCTTCTAGCCTCCTGACACACATGTGCACATGCACCCCACACAAAAATACAAAAATACCCTCTCGCCCGCATATAGATGACACGTCCTTAGTCTGCTAGAGCCGTGTCTTCTCAGGCTGAGAAGAGCAAGACGCAAGGAGGGACCCTCTTAATGACCCTGACTCATGCCAGTCCCTAAAGGTGACCTGCAAGTTACGCCATCTCTCCTGATCCTTACGACATGAGGCAGGGACCCCCTCCGCCCCCCTCCACACGCGGCTTCACAGCTATCAGAAGAATGATTGACACGCTTGTCACTCAGCCTCCGAGCAAGAAGCAGCTCAAAGTCAAAGCCAGGCCTCCCGCTGCATCACAGCCCCTGGAATGACCTTGCCGCAAGGTCAGCTCCAGACGTGGAGTGGGGCCTGGCATTGGTCTGCACGCTTCGCACAAGTCCTGAGGCCACTGGCTTGTTCATCAAAGAGACTGGCGGCTGCTCTCTGCTTACAAACTCTGAACAAGTCAAGAAATGCCAAGTGCACTGCAGAGAGTTTGCAAGAGATGGGTCGCCTGTCCCCTCATCCTGAAGACGCAGGATGCATTTAGATTCCCTGGGTCATAGAGAGACCCGTCTCCCATTCTCTCAGCTCTCTGGCCTTCCACCTTTTTTTTTTAATTTTTTATTATGTATTCAATTGTGCACGTGTATATGTGTGTGTGCGTGTATATGTGTATGTGTGTGTAGAACCACGGACGAATTCGGGAACCACCATGGACCGCCTGCTCCTTGTTTACTCTGCCCCGGGAGTCACAGGCTCTGCCCTACCAGGACCAGAAACGCAGGCCGCCCCCGCTTCCGCCCAGCGTCTATACGTGGGGGTCTAGGATCCGAACTCAGGACCTTCCGCCTGCAAGGCGGAGGCTTAACCCCTGAGCCACCTCTCCAGCCCCTGGCCTTCCACCTTTTAGCTGGCCCTTGCTCTTTAACATGACCCAGAGTCCTGGGGACGATGCAGACACCGATCCTTTCTGTAGCCTCCATCCTCCTTGCCTCGGAGCTCTGCTCCCCGCGGTCTCATCACAGACGTGAACCTGAGCCGTGGGAACGAACCTAACATGAAGTGGCAGGCCACAGTCATTCTCTGCTCTGCGGACCACACTTCCCAAGGTATGTCACCCTCCCCAAAGCATGGCGTCCTTCCCCCCTTTCCTCTCTCTTCCCTACATTTAATTCCTTGGATATTACTTAGACTGCTGATTTCAAAACAGGGGCAAATTTTGGCCCCTAGGAGACAGCTGGCAATGTGTAGATAGTCTCGGTCAGGCATTCAGCTGCGTGACTACCATGCGCGATTAAGACCCCTCCAGCAATCAGCTGGGTCACAGTCAAGAACCCTGGTCTAGACCCAGGATGGGCAGATGAGAACTCCCTCCTACTGTGTCGTCCCCACCCTGCCCCTCCCCACTGAGTCCTCTGCTGTCACAACCGGTTGGTCAGGACATCGTTCCCTGAGAGTCCTGCTCTGAACCCAGAGTCCTCTCTCTCCACTCAGGGCTCCCAACATTGTCTCATGAGTGACAGGTGCTGAAACATGTGATGAACTGGATCAGCATTTTCAGATGCTTTCCATTGACACGGCCCAACCTTCAGAAGAGCAGACCATGTCGTCTGCACGCTAGTCTCAATGGCTCATAGATGAAGGAAGGAAATGATGGAGAGAGAGGAAGAGAGGAGAGAGAGAGAGAGAGAGAGAGGAGATGGAAAGTCAGAGATGGGCTAAGTGTGGAAGGAAAAGAGAAACGGAATCAGGAGAAACAGACTTCATAAGAGGCTGGGAGGGGGTGGATCAGTAGGTGAAGCGCTTGGCATAGAGCATGAGGACCTGGTTTTGATCCCAGCACCTATGTAAAAAGCTAGGTGTGGCAGCATGCGCTTGAAATCCCACTGCTGGAGGCAGAAACAGGATCTCAGGTCCCGCTGGCCAGCAGCTAAGTCTAGCTAATTGATGAGCTTCAGGATCAGAAGGACCCTGTCTCAGTAGTAGTAATAGTAATAATGATAATATAATAAAAGATGGAGAGGGATGGAGGAGGAAATCCAGCATTGACCTCTGGCTGCCACAAGCACATGCGTGTGCGCCTGCACCAACAGGCACGGCTCACGTGTACACACACTAACCAACCGACTGACTGACACACGTGCAAGAGCAGCGTCCGCGGACTCTTAAGGAGACTCTTCGGGACAGAGAGCCTGGGGGGAAGGATGGCGGTCATCGCGCTGAACTCTCTGCTCCTGCAGACGGTACAGCGAGCTCAGACCCACTACAAGGACCGTCGGCTCCTTCCGCCCCCCAGCTCCCGATCCCAAACACAGAGCCCTCCTGCCGAGTGCGAAGACAGCTTTCACTGAACAGAGGTCTTTCCCAGGAGCCATGTAGCCCCCTCCCCAGGGTGCTGGATTCAAGTCCTCCGTGAAACGTTTGCTGGTCTCTTCTCGGGGGGCAGCACAGCCCCAAGCAAAGGCATCTGTCCCAGTGAACGCTGCGGAAAGTGGCCGACCACCCTGGCGGTCCTTAGCTAGAAGAAAATCCCAGCCAGAGGCTCTTCATTGACAGAATCTTGACGGATAAATTCCGAGTGTTTTCATAGCTGAGATCTTGGAGGAGATTTTGGCAGGCCCTCGGTATCTCAGGGTCCGGGCCATGGAAATGACACAACCACATGTCTGTTTTGAATTTTTCCCTAAAAAAAATGAAAAAAATAAATAATAGCAGTACTTCCCACGGATGCGAAATGCCCTCTGGAAAGCACAAGGCTCGCTAGCGAGGAATCAAAGTGATCAATTTGTTGGGGGGGGGGTCCTCTTAGGAGGCACGTATGGTTCTGGCACGGTGCATGTCGGGAGCTTTCTCCCGCGACAGCGTTGCCAACTAGAAGCCCAGCACCGTCTGCGTCTCACACACTTTCACGCGACTCTCCACGCCGAGCACACCCCGTCGAAGGTACGCGGCTCCCACAGCGGCGAGACGTGCAGCCCCCATCCACTGACTTTTTTTTTCCTTCTTGAACGCATTCCTGCGCTCAGAGTCCATCTGTCAAGTCTTTTCATAGGTAGCCATGCAAATTTCCACAAAGGAGTCCCCTTTGCCGGACACAAATGCCAGGGTTCCCATTTCCTGTCTGCGAGGGCTGTTTGGCTGTGGCTCCAATCCCCGGGGAGGGAAGGAGGAGGAGGAGGAGGAGGAAGAGGTTGCCTCTTTATGGGTTCCCATAGCTTTCTGCAAGGGGCAGGTGGGACGGAGCCACAGGTGCGACACCACAGAGACATTTCCTGAAGCTCCAAATTAGGGTTTGGTCCTAAGCAAGGCCTCCATGCAAATGCTGCGCTTTGCACAGCCCTAGCATGGCATAAGACCCCCCGCGTTCTCTACCCCGATCTGCAGAGCTCTAGGTAGCTTTCTGTGTGTACCCCTTGACTTGCAGGCACCCCATCCCATCGCCCCGGTGCACATGGTCACCCTGCGTTTGCACGACTGCCAAGCCAAAGCGCCGTCCACCATCGCTGCTCCCGCGCAGGGCAGAACAGTTCTGCTTTCCCTAGCTCAACAGCTCAGGGTCTTGCTAATCCTGCTGAACACTTCAGTTTTTCAGATGGTATATCAATGAGGCATTCAAACAGAGCAGTTTATACACAAAAATTCTGTCTGCTTTGTAAAAGATTATCCTTTTATAAACACTCTGCAGAAAACATAAAAGCAAATAGGGGACAACACAGAGAACAGGAAAGATGTTAGCAGGGAGATTAATACTGAATGGGCCGAGATGAATGGCGCGCACTAAAACGAGGTCCAGATACTTTGGCTGCAGCGAGACATAAATAATGGGAATGACACATCGTTTATTCGGGATAATGAGTTGATCCAAAGTGGAGGCCCAGGACAAGAGATTAAAGATTAAATCTCCATCTCCTGATGAATATCACCGGCCAGCTTAAACCTTTTCCTTCCAAAAGTGCTGTTTTCCTTGAACACTATATGTGCTGTGTGACAGTCCAGTCCAGCAAAAATGACAGCTACCACGGTTTGAATCATACAGGATCCGGTGGGTGGGGGGGGACATGACCTGCCCCCGTCTAGACTCTGGTTAGCGAGGTGTGCAAAGCAGGCTGCGTTCAATGCAAGCACGTTGAGACGTCTAGCTCAGACATTCTTCTCGCACCTCCTCGTGCAGTCACTGAATGATCGGGCAGCTCTGAAGAAAAATGTAGCTGGCACTCCCCAGAGCAGGCCCCACAGAACCAGCATGCGCTGGAGCTTCCAGAATCTTCTCCTGCCAATTCCTCTCCTCTGGGTGAGGAAACCGAGGCTTCCGGTGATGTCCCTGACTCTTTCCTTCCCACCTTGCTGCCTCCTTATTCATCAAGTTGGAATACTGATCAAAGCAACTCTCCACAACTCGGCAGCTTGGAAATGCTAAATTAAAAGCCTTGGTTCATAAAAAATAAATAAATAGTCAAATGGAAGCTCTGAATAAAGAAGATCTAGAAACCAAAGTGAGGGCAAGAAAAGTTGGCCTAGCCTGAGAAAATATAAAAGGATAGTAAGAGGACGTGAGTCTCCCTAGAGGTCCGAGGGGCGGGACTTCCGGCTCACCCAGCTCTAAGTCACTCTCAGTGGGAAAGGGGGGCTCAGGGGAAGATGGGACGTCATGGTTTTCCCGTTTCTTGGAACCAGCGACTGACTGTCGATTGTTCATAGACCCAAAGCAGGAAAGTGTTTTTGTGACTGGTAGGCACCAGTGGAGTGGGAGATTGAGACTGAAACGTGCTTTAGAAACACAGGATACAAAGGACATATTAACCAGGCCACCAACCAGGCACACGCTGGAGACCACCGCAGTCCTGCCGCAGAGACTCGCCTGTGAGAGCAAGGACCAGGGTTTGGCTAGCATCTTGGGATACCAGTTAGGAGGCCTCTGTCTACCACCCGTCGCAGTGGCAGACCAGCACGCATGCTCCCTCGGCAGGCTGTCTTCCCCCCGCGGGGATGTGAGGCTTTGCCTGTGCCCCTTGGCCTTTGCTGCTTCTAGGGCAGGAGGAGGCTGCTATGCTGGGGAGACGCAGGATATTTCAGACACTGTTACCCACACCTCGGAGGTAGGATGAGAGCCCACCTTCCTGTCCCTTTGGTTGAATATTCTAAGCTTATCATAACGGCAAAAATAACGGAACTACTTCCTTCATAAGAACAGCAGTACTGAGATTCTGGTCTTCCAAATAGGAAAAAATGATTTTTGATCGATGTGTAACTCAGTGTATGTTCCGGTGGGAGAATCAAAAGGAAATTCAAGAGAGTCACAAGGTGTCCACTGGCCGCTTTGGAAGAGGATAGGCGTGGGAAACAGAAAGCTTACTGGGGGTTGGGGTGGATGGAGGGAAAGCCAGAACTTATTCAAACCTTTTGAACATTAGAATACTCAGGGCCCTAGAGGAACGCTACAACCCAGTTCCCTAATTAGAAGGATATAGTTGAGGGAGACCCACAGGTATGTTTTTTTCAACATATATCGATACATATATATAAATTATGATATAAGTAATTCTGTAAACAAAAGGAGAGCAGCTGGGGATAGGGGGATAGGAGATGATAGGAGATAGGAGAAGAAAATGGTTGGATTCCTCCCCAAAGAAAAATACAAGAACAGCCATTTCCCCACACCCGTCTCTGACTGATATGATTGTCAGCAGTGAGAATCTCAAACACAGGCTTGTGCTAGGAATGACATCACAGAGAGGGAGAGATGCCCCAATGTAGACCCGGGGCTTGGCAGCAAAGAACCTCGAGTTAAGCCCCTGCCCGGTTCCCGGTTCCCCACATCCCTCTAGACCCGACCATGAAAACGCTTCGGTCCGTCAAGTAGGACGGCTTATGTCTTTATCAGCCGAGAGACGACTGTGACATCTGGAAGCAAAGATGGCTGCCCTCGAATGAGCCCCATCTGCCCGTGGAGGAGAGTCAAGGAAGGACATTTCCTTCAGCCGGCCTTCAAAAACTTCAGCGGCTGTTGGCGGCTAGCTGCGGGGGCCTGGCAGGAATCCCCTTTCTCAACTTTTTTTTTTCCCTCGGATTATCGAGTTAACCAATTACCTGACCATCGCGCTAGCCCACCCATGCCATGCTGATGTCATTGTGGGAGGACGCTTGTCGTCCAGCCCAAAGCTGCTGGTAGCCATGGGGGCCTTGGATGGCCACATTCCTGGTTTCCTGACAAAACTGACAGAAAGACGATCTATTCTTTTAGGACTGAAACAAGCCGTTGGTCCCTTAGCACCTGAGTGGGTACGTTTTCCTAATTCCAGGCCTGCCTTTTACAAATGTACCTTGGTGAACGTTCTGGAGGCTTCTACTTGTGTCAGGAAAGTCAGTCAGCTGCACAGACGGACAAGGGGCTTGCTCTTTGCTTAGGTGTTACTGATGTGTTTATTCCTTCATTCGTTTGAGACACAGCCTCACTATACAGCCCTGGCTGGTTTGGTATTCGCTGTTTAGCACGTGCTGGCCTCTCGCTGAAGACAGCATTTCCACCTCAGCCTCCCTCGTGTTGGTTAGGCACGAGCCGCCGTGCACAGTTGAGAAGCTAAGTTTCCTCTCCAGTCATTCTGCTCATTCACTCGTTAGCACCCCAGCGTCTCCACAACTTGGACCGACAAGATGTCGCTCCAAACATCACGTCAGTGTGACAGGGAAGAAGGAAGGAGGGTCAGAGAACTTTGAGAAAGGCAGAGCACAGAGGGCAGGCAAGGGTCTCATGCATACCAGCAAGGACCTCGAGATCTTAGTAGGACCACAGAAGGGTCCTACCTCTCACTCTGGCCACCCCCTTCTACTGTGCTCGCACCCACTGGGCCTCAGCCAGGGGTAATTGCTTAAGTAAACATTTTAAAAGGGAATGCTTGGGGCTGGAGAGATGGCTCAGGGCTAATTAGAAATCAAAGATCTCAACAAAAGTAACCTGACATACTAAATGCTACGTGAATTAACATGACCATTATGGTTAGTTGTATGTACAGACACTTGTATATAAACAGCTACCACTACCACTCAGATGAAGTCAAAACCAGTGGGGGAAGCTCAGTGGCTGAGCTTGCTGTGCAAGCTTGAGGACCTGATTTCGGATCCTAAGCAGCCACGTTAAAACTGGGCAAGGTTGAGTGTGATTGTAACCCCAGTTGCCGGTGGGGGCGGAGTCAGAAGATGGGGGAGCTGCAAGTGCCTCAAACTCGAGCCATCCTCCTAACCCCATCGTCCATCCTTCAGATGAAAAGACAGGCAGGTTGCAGGAGGGTGGAGTCAGGGTGCCAGGTGCGAATTCCACGTGCCCCAGGGATCGGGCCAAGGTCTCCAGCGGTCTTTGGTTTTCTCTTGGTCAGAGCCTTGTTAGCTTCCGGTGACTGTACCAGACAGCTAAGATAATCTTCTTAGGAAGAGAAAAGGGTAATTTTGGCCCCAGGGCTTGGGGTCATGATTGGTTGGCCCTGCTGCTTTGGGCCTGTGGTGAGTGTCATGGCAGGAGCACATGGTACAGCGAGCTGCTTGCCTGGTAGCGAGAGTGGACGGCCGAGGAGGACCCAGCATCCAGCTTTGGGGGTCCGCCTGGCCCTATCCTGTAAGGTGTCACCACCTCCCAATGACGTCATCCCAAGGAACTATCCTTGAACACCTCGACTGTTGGAGACTATTTAAGACCCAAGTACAGAAAGGCTGGGGGGCCCCAGCCTGTGTCTCCTGGGTCAACGATGGGAGAAGTGTGCTTGCGAGGCTATTTCTTAGCCACTCTTCCTATTGGTTAAACTGAGCTGGCACAATTATATCTTGAGTGAAGCAACCAAATTATGAAGACAAAGAAAAACACCGTCACATCTAAGGCAGCATCATGGCCTTCGGTATGGTGCTAACCCTTCCAGCTTCCTGAGACTCTATTCACTTATGATTCAGGCTTACTTTAATCTACCATGAAGGCGAACTTGGTGGGCATTTTTACATCAGGACCGCATGTGGCGTGCTTACCTGAAGATGACAAAGGAGAGAGGTGAAGGACGCGGTCCCTGCAGATCTGGGGGGCTGGTAATCTCAGGCAGGAAAGAGTGGCTTCACTGAGCATGGAACAGTTAAAAGACAACCTGTGTGAATTGGAGGCTCCGTGTTTGTTTTCCTTTGAAACCTTAAAGTTATCCAAATGGAGTGTTAATTTAAAAAAAAAAGAAATGTTTTCTTGGGAGAAGACAATATTTTGAAATGTTGTAATTTATGAGAGCCTGTTTCCCTTGGTTCCCCATTGCTGTATGAGGTTGAACAAATGTTAGCTGCAACTAATTAATTAAGTTTGCAGCAAGCAGCAGCAGGGGATTGGAAACTTGAAGTAGAAGTGAACATTTTGACTGTCAACATGCCGCCTGCCTGAGAGACTATATCTGGATTCAGCAGTTGCTGAGTTATCCAAAGAAATGTAGGGTCTCTGGGAAAGTCAGGCTTGGCAGAGAGAGAGAGAGAGAGAGAAAAATTAACAATAATGACTCTCGTTGGCAGATCTGTTCATTTCTTTCGCCGGTTCCTCTCCTGCGTCTTGCCTGATTCCTGGCACACACAGCTAGTCTGCGCCCTGTCTGTGGGTGAAGGTGGCACCATAGTTTTGTTCTTGGCCGAAAGGGAGCTCACGCGTGCTGCGTATGTTCTCTGCGCCAGGCTCTCCGCCAAAGGGTCTAGGAGCTCCCACATGACCCGTGCATAGGAACGACGCTTCTGCCTTTGCAGCCACGCCCAGGCAGTTGGACAGGCGGAGCCGCAGGGAGTCCTGGCAGTTTCTTGCCAGGAAGATGCCCAGAGAAAGATCTAGAGCCATGGAACATGGGATCTTCAGACCACACCAGAGAGACTCTGCCCAAATGGACTCGGCACGCTCCTGACAGCTCCTTGCTTCTCCCAGGAATTCAGATCCAGACCTGACAGCAATACGGAAGCAAGAGATTTTGGTCGTACACAGTCGAGCTGTTCCTGAGGCCGCGTAGGCTGACATCTACAAGTTCCGGATACCACGACCTGCTGTCTCTTCCAACCACACTGGCTGCCACTAAAATCCCCGGAGGAACTTTTGAAGATTTCCTGTCTGGGTTCCACCCCATACCTGTCTGTCTTTATCAGAGATCTCCGGTGAGGCTTGATCAGGATATCTTACGAGCATCCTGTTTCATTTTTTATTTCTATTTTTGGCATGCATGCACACGTGTGGGGATACGTGTATGTATAGAGCAGGACACTTGAGTGTGTTGCTTACAGAAGCCCAAGGGTGACACTGGGCAATCATCTTGGATTGCTCTACCTCCTTATTGTTTTGCTCTGGGGTTGCCGAGACTCAGCCTTCCAGGGCTGGAAGTGCAGGCCACTGTCATTTCCGCCTAGCCTTTTTACACGGGATCTAGATCTGAACTCAAATCCTTCTGCTAGGGGCAGACCCCCAAAGCTGGATGCTGGGTCTTCCTCAGCCGTCCACTCTCGCTACCAGGCAAGCAGCTCACTGTACCACGTGCTCCTGCCATGACACTCACCACAGGCCCAAAGCAGCAGGGCCAACCAATCATGACCCCCAAGCCCTGGAGCCAAAATAACCCTTTTCTCTTCCTAAGAGGATTATCTTAGTTGTCTGGTACAGTCACCGGAAGCTAACAAGGCTCTGACCAAGAGAAAACCAAAGACCGCTGGAGACCTCGGCCCGATCCCTGGGGCACGTGGAATTCGCACCTGGCACCCTGACTCCACCCTCCTGCAACCTGCCTGTCTTTTCATCTGAAGGATGGACGATGGGGTTAGGAGGATGGCTCAGAGTTTGAGGCACTTGCAGCTCCCCCATCTTCTGACTCCGCCCCCACCGGCAACTGGGGTTACAATCACACTCAACCTTGCCCAGTTTTAACGTGGCTGCTTAGGATCCGAAATCAGGTCCTCAAGCTTGCACAGCAAGCTCAGCCACTGAGCTTCCCCCACTGGTTTCGACTTCATCTGAGTGGTAGTGGTAGCTGTTTATATACAAGTGTCTGTACATACGACTAACCATAATGGTCATGTTAATTCACGTAGCATTTAGTATGTCAGGTTACTTTTGTTGAGATCTTTGATTTCTAATTAGCCTTAAGGTATTGTTCATGTGTGCATATATATACAAATTCCTGTTTAAATATAGACAGATAAAGCATTTCTGTGTAAACACAGATTCAGAGACACAGATATAGCTTAGTCTATCTTTCTGTTTCCATCTGTATAATAGACATACATAAAGTATGTCATTTTGAAGATTAAAAACTGAACTGTTTAGTCAGTATTCCATAATCTGTATATTCCATACCTGTGACTTCAGCCCTGTGTGGACTGAGATTATTCAGGAAAACATTGCACATACACTTAATGTACAGAGGTAATGCTCTTGTCATTGTTCCAGCATAGGGTGACAACCATTCCACATGATACGCATAGCAAACCCATATTGCAAATAATCTACAGAGGCTTTGTCACAAGTTCAAGACCAGCTTGGGCTGCAGAGGGAGATCCTATCTTCAGAAAACAAAAGTAATCTAGAGATGACTTAAAATATGTGGATGGATGTGTATGGGGCCACATGTAAATTTTATGCACTGCTTTACATATGGGAATTATTCATCCTTGGATATTGGTATTGTGGGGGATTCTAGAACAAGTTCTCTACAAGAATTCATAGATGTATGTACATATACTTCTACATGTATTAATATACACATGCATGCATGAATATATAGGCAATGTGCAAACAGAAAGAGATAGAGTACAGACAATGAGCTGTTGATTACTTACTATGGCCCTTTAGTAAGATGGTGCTGACTTTGCTAGGATAGCAACATGTCGCGGAAATTACGTTTGCAGCAGTACTTACTTGCAGATAGGAGTGGCTGTATATGTCACTGTTCACATGCAACACAGGTAGAGACCATGCGTGAGACATCCCAACAGGCAAGTCAATGCGAGCCTCACTCACTTCTGCCTGGAACACAGATGCCCCGCTGAAGAGGTTTGGCATAACCAATCTACACTAAGGAAAACAGAGGGAAAATGGAGAGAGGAGAGACCTGGTCTCTGTTCTTTCTGAAATATACCGTTTGGCTCTGCTTGTGCCCACACATCTCGTAATCTGGGAAAAATAAAGCTTCAACTTAAACCACTGCTTAAGAGCCTGTGTCCTGGGCAAACATGATTCCTAATTGGTACAAGAGAAATGCTGATCGTCCCCCTCAAGGCACTTGGAGTTGCACTGTGAGAACTCGAAAGGCATCTGTGTTTGACCTGATTAAGCAAATAGACAAAGGTATGATTAGGCACCTATATAAATAGTTGAATCTGCAAATGCTGCATGAGCTGAAAGAGAGAGAGAGAGAGAGAGAGAGAGAGAGAGAGAGAGAGAGAGAGAGAAGGAAGGTATGGACTAGAGTCTTGCCAAACCTTCTGAAGACATGGAAAGGACTCAAGCTGGTCCAATAGCAAAGAGAGTGGTTAGCAATTGATTAGTAACATTAGTACCCAAGGGAAGAGTTTGGGAGAATTCAGTACCCAAGGGAAGGGTTTGGGGAAATTCAGTCACATTGTGTGCTGACTGACAGGTCAAGAGGGATCTAAACTCCACAGCAGCTGAAGAGGAGATGAATTCATTGGGAGAGCTAGGTGACAATAGCCTTGAAAATCAGGCTATGAATTTGGGCTGGCAGGTGGTGCAAGCTGTTTGGTATCAATTATTCACGTCTTCTCTTGGCCTTTGGCTACTCCTTAGTCTCATGTTTCCAATTGCTTGTAATAGCTCCACTAGACGTCCCAATCGACCCCACGCTGGGCTGCTTGGTCTTGGTTGTTGACTTGTTTGGACTGAGAAGTGCCTAGGAGATTAGCCAAGTACATTTCCAGGGGGGTCTGTAATTTGCTAAGAGGAAAGACCGTGAATGTGAGTGGTAATACTCTACAGACTGGATTGCAGTGAGAGGGAGAGAGAGAAAGAGAGAGGAGAGGAAAACAGGAAGAAATGCAGAGAGGAAGGGAGAGAAAGAGGGAGAGAGGAAGGGAGGGATGGAGGAAAGAAGGAGGGGGAGAAAGGAAGAGAATAAAAAGAGATAGAGAGGAAGGAAGGAAAGCAGAGAGAGGAAATATATATACACACACATATGTGTGTGTGTGTGTGTATATATATATATATATAGAGAGAGAGAGAGAGCAGACATTCTCTCTGTTTCCTGGCCACTGTGATGTGACCTGCTCTGCTTTCATCACATTCTCCCCACCCTGACAGACTGAACCCTCTGAAATCCTGAGTGAAATCAACCTTCCCAAGTCCTTCATTTTGGACAATCTGCGCCAGCAATGGGAAAGATCCCTAATATACAAATTTAGCTCACATGAAATTAGAGCTCCCCACCAGAAGATTAGTGCCGTGGACGGCTGCCCAGCTTTGTAGGGTAGAGAGTCAGGAAGTGCCTTTGACGTGTATCCCCTCCCCTCCCCTCTATTGACTCTGCTCTCTAGCCCATCCTTCCTTCCTCTAAAGAGTACACTCCGTCATGTTTCTTTCTCCGTGTCCACTGTTACAATCAACAACTCTTTTACTTCAGCATCTCTCAACAATCCTTCCTAAATGTCCACTTTAATAGCTTCTTCTTGTTACAGACATTGCTTCAAAAAAAAGAATCTTCCCACATGGCTTTTTAAACCACATTGCCCAGAGCTGGAGAGGTGGCTCAGTCGAGGCAGGAGAGGTGGCTCAGTCAAGGCAGGAGAGGTGGCTCAGTCAAGGCAGGAGAGGTGGCTCAGTCAAGGCAGGAGAGGTGGATCAGTCGAGGCAGGAGAGGTGGCTCAGTCGAGGCTGGAGAGGTGGCTCAGTCGAGGCAGGAGAGGTGGTTCAGTCGAGGCAGGAGAGGTGGTTCAGTCGAGGCAGGAGAGGTGGCTCAGTCGAGGCAGGAGAGGTGGTTCAGTCGAGGCAGGAGAGGTGGCTCAGTCGAGGCTGGCCTGACAAGCACAAGGACCTGAGCTCATCTCCAGGACCCATGCCAAAAAGTCTGCTCATGGTGCTGTGGACTTGGCATCTTGGCACTGGGAGACAAGTGATGAGCAGATCACTGGCAGATCACTGACCGTAAGCCACGTTTCCATGCAGGCCGATGAGACCCATCTCAAAGAAAAGATGGTGGCTTCTAAGGAATGATTCCCAGGGTGCTCTTGACTGCCACAGATGTGCACCTGAGTGCGCGAGCACATACGCACATACATAAAAAGATACACAAATAGAGTCGCATTACCCGCCCACTCTCCCTGACTTCTTCGGCGCTTGTAAGACCTTGCAATAGCTAGCTGCCAGTTGACCCTGTTGCCCATGGGAAACTGAAACCAGTACTGTTTCCCCTCAAAGAACCACTGAGTACTGCCAGTTCACACTGGCGGTAAAGTTCGCTAGGTCTCTTTGGAAACTAACACCCATCTCCCCTTTTCTCAGCGCCATCCCTGTTTGCAGTCAGGGCTGCACAATGACTTATTACTGAGATGTTTCGTGCGCACCACTTGGGCAAATCAAAGGCTGTCAGGATTGAGAAGTTATGAGACACTTGGGTCCGAGGGAACAATAGACACTATGTCCTTCCTCTGTATATGTTGTCCAGTGTCTGAGAGAGAAAATTCGATCCTATATCCTTCAACGCAGCCAATATTCAACAAACACCATTCAGGTCTAATAATTGATTTCTTGCTAATACGATGATTAGACCAACAAAACATTAATAAATACTTATTGATTGCTTGAAAGATCAACAGGATAAGGTTTTTCAGTATCTTAGGTACACAGATCACCTTGGTTTCTGTGCCCACCATTTATTATTATTATTTATTCAATTGTGCGTGTATGTGTGTGTTCTCATGCACGCGCGCATATGTGTAGAACCACGGGCGAATTCGGGAAACATCAGGGACGCCTCCACCTCCTCCTTGTTTACTCTGCCCCGGGATTCACAGGCTCCGCCCTACCAGGACCAGAAACGCAGGCTGCCCCCGCTTCCGCCCGGCGTCTATACGTGGGGTCTAGGATCCGAACTCAGGACTTTCTGCCTGCAAGGCAGAGGCTTAATCCTTGCGCCACCTCTCCAGCCCCCTGTGCCCACCATTTTGACTCTGCCATGAGAGTTGTAGATACACTAGGCCAGTACACAAATCAAAAAAACTAAGCCTCATTACTGAATAGAATTTATCATGGTTTGATAACACTGAATATACTTTGCCCAATCCCATTCTTAGATTCTTAGACACTTTAGATTGTTGGACAATTGGCTGCATCATTGTCCAAAAGACAGCAATTACCTCTCCTGAAAATTGAAAGATACTGGAGCTGACCCAACAATGTCCATCCAAAATTCCTAATGAGATCTGAAAACCTGCATCATCCGTCTTTATTTATCAGACATACTTATACGATTGGAGTTTCCCCTTTTTTGATTAGAAAGAATCAGTGGTTCCAGTAGCAACACAAAGACAGACATATTTAAAGGTGAACAGCAGAAGAAGAATCGCATCCATAGAGAAATAACTGATAATCTCCATGTAAGAATCGGTACACACAAAACAAGTAAGGTAAATAATTAATAAATAGATCTTTAAACTTATCACTATGCCAACTGCAGTATACTGCTTTGTTTTAACAGGTCGTATGACACGTCAGAGAAAACTCTAGATAATGTGTTTTTAAATTTTTCCTTTTATCTTGACATCATGAATGATTGGGAGTATTCTTCTCTAGGTTCTCTAATGACAATATCCTTTTCTTTACAAGTGGCTTTGAAGTCGCCTACTGCCTATTGCAAGTATTTGGATATTTCCCCAGCAAGAGTGGGCAGAAAGCCAACCCAAGCCTCCAGGTGCCAATATTACACCTGACAAATCAGCCACACGACTGGAAAAGGGTGGGCCCATCCTCTTGTGGGAGTCTCATTTCCTCTCATTTTCTCATGAACAGGAAGTCATTGGGATGGGGAAAAGCTTTCCTTAAAGGCTCATATGACCACAGGTCTGCATGGTTAACTCCTTGCTAACAAACCACATCATGAGACTTCACTTGTTCCTCCCTGTGGGTGGCCTACGCTGCAGGGTGCTATGGTTTATTTAACACTCCGGGTGTTCACAGAGCAGGTGGGCGTGTCTTCCATTGTCCACTGAGGAGGCGGGATGCCTGCAGCTCCGCAGAAATCTGCAGACCGAAGCATCATAACAAGACAGGTCTGAAGACACAGCGCGGGAGGGACCACAGCCTCTCAGTGTCACCCAGTGCAACGACGTGGAAAGAAACGGAACAAGATAGAAGGAAACTGATCGGAATCCAGGAGGATTCCATAAATACGGCTCTCCATTCATGTAGTACTGGATGTGGCTCCCCGACACAGCTGTACCCTGACAACCCATCATGAACCCCTAAGAACGGTTCACAGTTTGGTCAGTGTAAGCATAATTCCAAGAGCAAAGATCCAAACTTACACTGCCTAATGTAGCCTGAGAGATACTACAACAATATGCCTCCAATTATGAAAATCATTTGATGTACTTTTGAGAAATATTACAAAAATTGACAGAATAAAGCAGGAAATGTTCTAGAACATGCCTTTTGCCCCCCTAGCAACGTCAGTCCTTTACAGCCTATGTGCACTATATTTATGAACTGAGCACTCCAACCAATCCTATACCTTCTTGCCAACCTGCTGGGCAGAAAGAGGAGGTCCCCATGTTTTGCTTTGCATGTGTATTAGGATTAATGAGCTGGACTCACGTTACAAATGTTCCTCCTTGTCTGCCTATCTTCTGAGAACTATTTATTTTGCTCATTTTGTGTGTATGTGATTTTGTGTGTGTGTGTGTGTGTGTGTGAGAGAGAGAGAGAGAGAGAGAGAGAGACAGAGCACTGTGTGACCCTGTGGAGGACCAAAGGTGACACTGGAATCATTCTGGATTGCTTCTGCCTCCATTTGGCTTCTCTCTGGGATTTCCCAGGCTCTGCCCACCAGGACCAGAAGTGCAGGCTGTTTCTGCCTGGCATTTTTTACATGGGACCTTGGATCTGAACTCAGAACCTTCTGCTTACAAGACAGTCTTAACCCCTGAGCCATCTCTCCAGCCCTCCTCGTAGCATTTTTAACTGGGCTCTGGACTCAGGTCCTTTATCTTGTGAGGTATTTTGCTCATTTTTTGAAAGCAAATTAGTTGTATTTTTCTCACTCATTTGTAGGTTCTCTTGAATCATAGATCAAAACCCTTCTTGCAAGGTGTAAGTCAAACCTTTTGTCATGGTCTGTTACTCCTTCAACTTTTTAATGATTTTTTTTATGAAGTCAAATTGGTCAGGCTTTTCTTCACATCCTCTGGCTTTCCCTCCTTGCTTAAACAACCTCTCTACCCAAGATTTTTTTGTCTTAAAAAGATTCACTCATAGTCCTTCATATGCATACAGATCTGAGTTTTCTGTCCAGAGCTCTGTCCCATCTGGAAGTTACTTCTGTGAACAGTGTGGTCCAGATGGAGAGGTCCCTGAGCCGTGTATCAACGGCCCTGCTCAGCCGCTGATTGGAAATGTCTCCGTATCATAATCTCTTGTGTTCCTCCGCAGGCCTGCATCTACTTCTGGATGCCAATCTTTTCAGCTAATTGATTCTCTATCACTCTGCTCTGTGCATTAAATTGTTTAGAAAGTCTAGCTTGTCTGGATAATGGCTAGAGCATGTCTGGGCTCATGCAATAAAGAATTGGGGCTTATGATGATGTCCATGGTTTCTCAGTCAAGTGAGCTTCACGCTAGGTTGCTATATGCGCTAAAACTCTCATTGAGTAGGGGACGGTGCTTCAACTTTGGGTGCAGCTAAAAGAGGCTTTTCATCTTCAATGCATCTGATTGAAACTCAGTGAAATAGCATATTTTACAATAGTTTAAAAGTTAAATCATGATAATAAATGGGATATACTGTTGCCATTACTGGTATATCAATATATGGTCTTTTAAGGGTAGAATGGAAATCATTTCTTTTGATTAGCTGTTCATTCAACCCAACAAGAGCTTATTCTCCGCTAGGAAATTGTAGCCTATTTTGTGAGGACACAGAAATATACATAGGCCAGCCCTTGTCCTTGGTCAGTTAAAGCTTAACAAGAAGACAAGATAATCCACGCGTACAGAAGCGCCAGGATGCACACACCTTGCTTCAAGTCAGCTGGCACGGAGCATCAAGTGAGTCGCTGAAAACGGCAGTGGCCTTAAGTGAGCAGGGTCAGGAGATTCAGGGTGGAAGTGCCACCATGTCCTTCCTCTTACAGAGAGGAAGCAGAGGCCCAGACTGCTTAAGTCAGGACTGAGCAGTCCCCAAAGCTTTCACATCTGCTGGAGCCCATACAGGACAATCAGTCTGCAGCATCTAACTGCTTCTCGGTATATTCTTCGTCGACTCTTCTAGAAGGATCATGAGACCTTCCACTGTGACACAAAAGATTTCCTTAGAAAAGTCCCATCGGTTAACTGTCAGTTCCCCCCAAATCAGTTAAAATGGAAAAGGTTGCATTCAAGCAACTCTCCTACTCACATTTCTTTTGGTCTTTGTGTCATCAGAGCTAATGATGCCACACTTTCAACCGATGGTTTCGATGCCAGAACACACTATGCCTGTCAAGGGAACAAGAGGGGACAGTCTTTGGCCCCTGAAGGCAACCACCCCATGCCGTGGTTTAGGGCCCTGGAGTATTGCATCTGGCGTCTCGCAGGAATCTTTGCACCTGTGGACATGTCAATATCACTCCACGCTCCACTTTCCTTTGAGTGTTCCTGTCAAACGTGAGGCAGGTAACATAGTTCTGCTTTTAAGCCATGAAGTGATCTCTCTTTCTCTCTTTTTTTTAGAAAAAAAAATTGCACTCACAGCTTTAATCTTCTATTGCCATGCGTATTGAGTTAAATGTTGTAAAACTATCAATTCTGTCAAAACCTAGCAGAGAGAAAACAAGCTACCATGCAATCTTAATGTCCAAACTGACTGGTGATTATCGGAGATTAAATGTGCAGGAATTCCAAATCTTTTTGATTTCAGATGTCTAGATAACTTTTGTTTTTCCATAATTGTATGAGGTTTCTACATAGTATTTAAGAATCAATTATATTGCAATTGATGTAATTAACTCTAATAATCCATTAAAAGTCAGTAGGAGGGCTATTCAAGTCAACAGAAAAGAAGGAGTGTATTATGAAGGTGTTATTAACCTATACAGAATTTTACCAGACACTTTCTTTTCTTACATAATAAATACACAGTGGTTAGGAAGGCTGTCATTATAATTTGGTGTGAACAATAGTCTATCACTTCTTTCCCTATGCAACCCTTAACTAATTCCATGGATTGTGCACAAGTAAAATGAAACCTTTTCTAATCAGGGTACAGTCATATCAATCATCTATTACTGCATGATTAGCAAAGAGGTCCCTTCACAGCTAAGTGGAACAGAAGGGGACCAACAGAAGTGTTAGGCCCACCTTCTCTTTCAGCTGACAAGCCTCAGCTTCTGACGGCTGTCTGCACTTAAGTCAAAGTAATCAAAGAGGAAGTTTGAGCAGAGAGAAAGTTCTGTTGATAATACCTGACCCCTTGCCTTTGGGAGTGACGTTGTGTGTTTTCTCGAATACCCAGGGAACTTTGGACGTGCTGATTCTTTGAGCCGAGGTGCAAGCCGCCCACTCTTGAAGCCTCTTGAGGGTGCAAGCTCCCTGCTCAGGAGTCTTACTTGGCTCTAGTGCTAGACCACAGGGGTAGAGCTGGCCTCCACATACTGGGTCCCCAGTTCAGAGAGAGTGGTGGGGGTCACAGCATCATTCCTGTCCCTCGTCCATCATCCCCAGTAAAATGAGAAGGAAAGAGAAGTTGGTAGTTCGCAGGGTTTTTATGGTGTGTGTGTGTGTGTGTGTGTGTGTGTGTGTGTGTGTGTGTAGGACCCGTAGGAGGTCCAAGAGTGACACTGGGAATCATCCTAATTGCTCTACCTCCTTATTACTTTGCTCTGGAGTTTTCAGGGCTCTGCCTTCCAGGGCCAGAATTGCAGGCTGCCTCCATTTCTGCCCAGCATTTTACATGGGATAAGAGCCCTGAACTCAGGTCCTTCTACTTGTGAGTCTGAGGCTCAAGCCCCGAGCCATCTCTCCAGCCCCATGGGAGTTCACAGTTTTAAAATGCAGGTCACAGGTGGGCCTGGCAGCAACAGAACTGTGACCTCAACAACATGGGAGGCTGAGGCGCACGAGTCCCAGACCTGCCCGGTCCATGCGTAAATCTGAGGCTGTCTTGAGTCTGCAACTTAGTAAGACCCTGTCTCAAAATTTAAAAAATTAAATATTCAGTTGAGAATGTAGCTAAGTGGCTGAGGACCTGCCTAATAGGTAGAAGGTTCTAGGTTCCATCCCTGCTACCTCAAAGATAAGTTATTAGTTATAGATCCCCACACAGGCTGCCCTTCACTGCAAGGATTTCTCACCACTCATCAGGTTCTAGTTGAGCTTTTCCAGCTTGGTAATGAGCAAAAATGTTGTCATGAGTATCATTCCAATATCTTAATGAAAGGACACTTTATTTGTACGCTCAGTCACTTAGCCCACAATCGACCACACCAGAAGCACAGACGGTGAAGGTGTCTACTGGCTCTATGTAGGTGTCATGGTGACTTCTCTCCCAACTGTACAGGCAGCCAGCAAGGCTGGGTACCACCCTCTACACAAAGCACAACCACACTGGACCGAGATGTAAGTCCACGGAGGTTATAGCGGAGGGGGCATTTCAGCTGGCAAGGGAGCAAGGAGGTAAGGAGTGCAAAGTGTGTGATTGCTTTGTAAACCAGGTGGAGAAAAGACCCCCATATCAGAAGCCTAGCTTAAATTAACCCCATAAAACCAAGCTCCAGGTAGGTAAAATGTACAGGAATCCTTGCAAAGAACAAACTCCCTATACTCACCTGTGTTTGTGTTCACAGGATGAATCAAAGTCAGAGGAGTTTGCAAAGTCAGATGAAAGGGAGAAAACCACCGTTCTCAGCCCTTGTGGTCCATGGGCTTCGCCTTGGGAATTGTTTCCAAATGCCCAATCACTGTCTCCCAAGTGATTCTGATTGGAACTCCTGGCCGGAAGACACTTGGATAAGGGATTAGCTAGGAAGGGGTTCCGCTTCACTCCATCAGATATTAGGACCGTCAGAAGCCTCAGAGAATACAAACAATTACGAGATACTGCTCAGCAGTGTAGCGACTTCAGCGCTATGTGTCGTGCAGATGAACATCAGAAGACAGACTCGTGGTCCCTGGGTGCCGAGCAGCCCAGGCCACTGGATTCACTGCCTAGCCAGAAGCTAGAAGAGCCTCCACCTATCCCGCAAGAAGATGCTCATCTCTCTCACCGGAGATAAAGCTCCCGCTGTCTCCCAAGCCTTGAGCTTCATAGCACAGAGGCAAGATGGATCCCTGACATCTTCCCCGTCAGGAATCGGAGGAGGTCAGACCCAGCCGTGGAGGTGGTATCTCAGAGGGTTCGACTCGGGCATGGAAGGAACAAAGTCCCCTATTCATTCTGGAAAATTCCTATTTTATGGGGTTCAGGCAAAGCCGGAACAAGCCAGCCCCAGGCGTGGGCAGCCCGGTCTGCAGAAGGTGAGATTTCCCTCTGAAAGCCTCACTTTGCACCTCCTCAGTAAGGCCAGTCCCCGATAGGGCATTTGGGCACAGCAAAGCAGCGGTTTCAAAGTCACAGTAACTTTCGACGTGCCTGGGGGGAGATAGAGAATTGTCACCGTCCCTTTCTTCTGCAACTCCCACCATCTCTTTGTACAAGATCCCAAGAACACGGGAACAAAGGGCCTTGGTCCACTGTCAAGAGACCTGGCTTATCGTTCTGCCTGTAATGCACACAAAACCGTCCCTTTCTCTGGCCACGCCCCTTTCCAAAGCGGAACCTTCTGGGCACCGGCATCTACTCGACAGCGTCAATGCGAGAGCCACATGAAAACCTTTGAAACGGTAGCAACAGATCTCTGAAATTCAGGATATTAATGTGAAACCCAGAGTATCTGATCATGAACCTTGTCCCCCCTAGCTCAGGAGAGAACGTTGCATTCGCTACTCTGCTTTGAAAGCCAAGCTTTGCCCTCTGAAAAGTCACCACCACTGAGTCCTTTGCAGAAAAAGACTAGCAGCCGGGGTTGCCGGCCGACTGAATTCCCTCTGGCTCTGGTAGATGCGAACTCTCGCTCCAGGAGCACAAATCTGGAGGACTCCAAGACTATCTGACCCCAACCCCATTCATGTGATATCTGTGTTCAGGGCTAAATTGACTTGAGAGGGGAAAAAAATACCTCAACCAGGAAATAGATCCTGCACAGCCATTTCATCCTCCCCTCACGTGGAGCTGGAATATCGCTTTAAAGAACATTCTTGTGGTATTTCCAGTTCTTTTCCTTTCGGCCTGCAAACAAGAGTAGCCCGTCCAAGGGGAAACTGCTCCCCGGCAGAGCAAGTCTTCAAAGGGGACTTCTTTGGGCAGGAAAAGGGAACGGCTGATACTATGGCTGAATAAACAGACTCGTCAAGCCGAGAGCCAGATTGGAAAGCCAGGCCTCGGCGTCCGTGCTCCGCCAAGCTCAGAGTCTCACGTGTGCAAGAGCTCCGTCTGTCTCCATCCTTCTGTCTCTCTCTCTTCTCTCCCATTCTGTCATCTTCTTCCCCAAATGCCTTCACATCCCCCCCTGGATAATTTGTGTTTTCATCGCTATTAACAGGAACATTTCAAAACCCATGATACCAACGGATGCAACTCAATTTTTCTCTCAACGTGTCCGCATCTGTCCACAGCCATGAATCCTCCCACCCAGATACAGGGGGACATCGTACAATCCCTCACTAGGGAGGCAGAAGCAGAAGGAGCACCAAGAGTTCAAATCCAGTATGGGCTATGTAACGCGACCAAGGTTGTCTGGGTTACATAATGAGATCTGTTTCAAAAAATATAGATTGGTCAACTAATTAATGAATGATCTAAAGTCAGAGTACGTGGTTTACAATGTAGAAGATAAGCCTTCTATAGATCACTGAAAGAATTCTAAGCTTAGTAAGACCTCTAAGGTGACCATTTTAAACCATACATATAAATCCATACTCTCAGAACGATGCTTCTCTTCTCTGGCCTTGGAGAAGGTCCAGCTCCATTCACAGTATGGGCTCAGTGTCTCACAATCTGTAGCAGAATTACTTGCACCCAACTAACCTAAGTTTTTCCTATAATTTCTTTTTCCACTGACGAGCTGATCATAAGTGAAATTCCAAAACCACAGGTCACAACGGGGCGCCCAAGCTTAGGAGCCGGAACTTGTCTTTTCCGTACTGGAAAATTTTGGGTTTTCTTTCTGATGTTAAGTAGGCATGGCAGTAACTGCTGTGGCTGTTCAGGAAATGTGCGTATTGACAGCTCTGCTTCTGTGTACCTACTCTGCATTCCTGTGCACAGAACCAACTCTTGTGCATGTCCCATTTCACAACCTCGTCCCATCAGAGTTTTGTTTTTCAAGCATCCCCAATGTCTCCATCTTTCAGTACATCCTTCAGGGACAATGACCAGCATCCCTGGGAAGGCTCATGAAATGCTCTGGGACCTAGTTTTAAAATGAGAACTCATCTCTTGTGTGGTCCCATGCCGCAGCTACTGACTTGCTCATTTTTCAACTCCCTGACTGTTTCACACAAAGCATCTCCTTTCTTTATGCTATATATTTTCAGTTCCCATAGAAACAACGGTCAAGTTCAGCCCTAAACAGGACATCTAAATCACCCTCCACACCAAGGCTCAGAAACATCTCAGAAGAGGGAACAGGAGAAACGTCAGAGGCAAAGGGTTGACGGCGATGTTGCCAGATAGTATTTCCTGGCACCAATGAGCTCACTAGAGCTATGTTTCCATCCACAAGACCCGCACGGGGTTTGGTCTATCAACATCTCCATGGAAGGAGGCAGATCTCATGCGGTGCCACATCTTCCTGAGAAACTACTGAAGGTCAATATCAGACTGGGGAAGAGGAATTGTGTTCCTCAATGGTAAACCCATTGATGTGACATCTGCACTCCAGAGAACAGCCAGGCGTGTGTCAGTACAGGCAACCCAGATGAAACCCAGTGAGTCACACACACACACACACACACACACACACACACACACAAATATAGGAGGTGGACTAGTCAGGAAGAAAGAATAGGGGGATGGGATTGGTAGTATAGGGTGAGATGGCATAAATTCATTGCATTCATGTAGGAGGCTATCAATGAATACACACACACAGATGTGCACACACATGCACATATACACAAAGAAACTGTGGTCAAGGGTAACATGAGTACACGTTTGGAAAATAAGATGTCAGAGATCCAAGGCAGTTTTAATTTGTCCCCAAAAGTGTTTAATTTAGCCATGTTATCACATCCCACTCTGCCATCAGTTTTGACGCATAGGAAGTTGTCTTCTTAAAATCCAGTTAGAATCGTGCATGGTGTTTCACACCTGGAATGCCAACATAAGGGAGGTTAAGACATAAGGGTTGCTGTGAGTATGAGAGCAGCCTAAGGTGGTGTCATACTGTGTATGTGTGTGTGTGTGTGTGTGTGTGTGTGTGTAAAAATTAAAATAAAGTCCATGTGGTCCTGTATGATTAGCATGTTAGAGCCGGAATCTCTGGATGCTTGGCAGTAAGACCTGTACAGTAGTAATCACAAGGTCCACCCGGCTGCTTCCACTGTCATGAGCCACCGCCAGTAACAGATCTCCAGGTCACCAACCAAGCGAGCATGAATCAGTAGTCGCACTCTAGGGTTTTGTACTTCTGCACTGTGTTTTTCTTTGGAGAAAGAGCCAAATCCCTAAACTCAGATACTTGGAGGCTGTCTGACAGACACCCAGATAGTCCCCAAATATGTCATCACCAAATAGCTTTTTGACTTTGTAACTGGTTTTTGTATAGGCAGCATCTTCAGCTGCCTGCAAAACTAAAGAGAGAGGTCAGCGGCCATTTTTAATCAGTAAACTCTAAAGCAGGGCTGGATAGGCAGGTAGCTGGGTCAGTCAGGTGCTTGGGCACTTGAGCAAATGTGCAAGAGCTTGCTTTTGATCACCAGAAGCTATGTTTAAAAAAAGTCCAGGCATGGTGGTATACACTGTGTGTGGAATGTGTGAATCTGTATGTGGTGTGTGTGTGTACATGTGTGTCAGAGGGCACTTGTGTCCTCCCTGTGGAGGACCAAGGGTAACCAGGAATCATCCTCGATTGCTTCTACCTCCTTTTGGCTTCACGATGGGATTTCCCAGGCTCCGCCCACCAGGGCCAGAAGTGCAGGCTGAAGCCATTTCTACCTGGCGTTTTTATGTGGGACCTGGGATCCGAACTCAAGACCTTCTGTTTGGGAGGCAGAGTCTTAACCCCTAAGCCAGCTCTCCGGCCTGATAGATACTTTTAATCCCAGTACGAGGGAGGTGGAGAGAGACAGACCTCGGGGGGTGGCTGGCTAGTCAGTCTAGTCTACTCAGTGAGTTCGAGGACAGTCAGAGATCCCATCTCAAATAAAAGGTGCTTGAATCTGAGGGTGTTCTTTGACCTGGAGAGAGAGAGAGAGAGAGAGAGAGAGAGAGAGAGAGAGAGAGAGAGAGAGAGAGGGAGAGGGAGAGAGAGAGAGGGAGAACTCTAAAATGCTCCCTTTTCCATTTGGCTTGGATAATGTTCTCCGTTGTGCAACCATAGACACAAACATCCCCTTAGACATGGAAGAGGGACAAGGCGGGAGACATTGGTCCCGGTCACCTTTGACCAGGCTCTATTTGTTCTGCAGATAAAAACTTTGGACTTCTTTACCCAACCAGTCACCTTGCACACACGGTAAACTCCCTCAAAACTTTCTGTTCCCATCAGACTCTTGAGAAAACAGAAAGGCATGATTAGCATCTACTTTCTTCGGTCAACATCCTAACATTGAGCAATGTCTTGACATCTTAAAAGGGCTGTCCTGGCGCTGGACTGAGAGTTGCTGACCTCTGTATTGATCAAATGACCAGTCAGTACTGACCAGAGTCAGAATTCTGAGTTTCAAACACTTGCATCACGTCCCCAGTCCTCTCTCGGCATCATGAGAAATGTATCCTCGCTCACCTGCGCCCCAAGATCCGCATGGAAATTCAAGACTTTGTAGCTTTAAGTTGAGAAATTACATAAAGAAAATGCAAGAATAAAAACATGTTTGTCCCCAAGTCTTTGCATATTAAGACACTTTTGCTAATCATGATTTTATGAAAAGAATTTCTTTGGTGCATAAGACAAGGGAAAAATATAGATGATGTTCATCTTGACATGAGGCTGGAATATTTTTATAATTGCATTACCTCTTCAATGGAAATATTGATCCAATTTGCCAAACATTGCAAAACTGTCTACTTGACCCGAATTCCATGAAAGTAAAAGCAGCAAGAACAGGTCAACTGTGGAGAAGGATCTTTGGCAAGTGCATATATACAGACGCTGCACGCATGCACACACACCCACATATGCATATTTGTACACTTATGTGTATGTTTGTGCATCCAGAGAAGTATTATGGTAAAAAACAGAGCCAGTGAACACGTGTTAGCAGGATGAAGAGGTGGATATGAAGTTGAGTTATCCTGAACTTCCAGAGAATAGAGTTCAGATCTATACACTGGGAATTAGGAAGAAATTGAGCCTCCCAAGTCATGTCCAAGCATACAAGATTGGCAGGTGTGAGTCATGACGTTAGAGTTGGTGCCCACTAACTGGGGCATGTCAGAATTGCATTTTGCTCAAAACGTCCCAGTGGATGAAGCAAACGTCCCCTGTAATGTCCTCCCGTGCTGCATGGCACAGTGCAGGAAGGCACGTGACCACCACGGGCTCCCAGGAACTGTCCGCTCTTGTACCCTTCCAGGTACTGACCTTTGCTTCTGAAATGTCAAGGTATCGCTTGTCATCATGAGGCCATCCCCCAACCCCTCCGAGCGCTACCCCCGGACGGACGCAAACAGTGCCAGGAACGATAAGACCCAAGAACTGCTGAGCACCACGGGTTCTTGTGTCAACAAGAACCGAAACCTCCTTTTACTTCGCAACTGCCTGACCTGAAACCTCCTTTTACTCCCCAAACCTAGATCACCCTCCTCTCACAGCCCAAGGGAAAAGAACACCAAGGCAAGGTGGTCCCCCTTCGTGCCCCCCCAACACACACACAAATACATGAGAGACGCCGATGCTGCCTCCCATATTTCAACCCACCTCATCAGGGCCAACATCTGACTTGCCAACTTCTTTGTTGACCCCTGTTCTGAGGCAGAGAAGTCAGGTCTAGGGCATTTAATGGCCTGATCCAGCCACAGAGGGACACTTCCAGGTTTCATAGAATATATCCTTCAAACCTGTGGCCAGGCCAGCTCATCCGTGTGAACCACAAGTGAGGAATTAGATGCACGCCAATTTCTTTTTTATTTATTTTTAAGAGAGAGAGTGGGGGGGCAGGCGTATGTGTGGGTGTGTGCGTGCACGTTAAAGTCAGTCACCCACTCAGCTAACTTTTAGGTCCCTTAATACATGCAAATTTCTTTGTCTTATTATTGAAAAAGTCAGCTTCGGTCAGACAGCTGCTTTGCCAGCTCCATAAGCAGAGAGCATTGGTGTTGAGAGTCCTTGCTGGGTGGTTGGCAGCAAAGACTGGCCGAGGCCGGTCTAGATAAGCTAGAGTATAATCGCCACGAGCATGTCCTGCTGACGCCTTGCTTCCTGAGTACTCCACATAGCACCCACCACGTGGAAGGTACTCATGGGAGGTTCTCGTTAGGATGACCGCACACAAACCATTGCCCTTTGTTGAGGAAGAATCTGTTGTGGTTCCTGGAATCTAGATTCACCTGGGGCCAGTTGGACACATGGAAGAAGTCATTTGCATGGTTTCCACAGTGAGTCTTAGGACTCTTTGGAATAGCCACCTTGGCTTCTTAGCACATTGTCTCTGGAGGAAATCAGTGACAGTATAAGAAACAGGAAGACCTAAAGGCCGATAAGTTCTAAAGAAGCCCACGCTAACTGTGCTGAGAGACTCCTGACTGACCCACTGAAGAAACCTCAGAATGGCTCCCACGTCAGCCTCCATCTGGCTGCGACCACGGGAGACACTAGCAGGTCCTACCCTACTGAGCCGTCTACCCTCAAGGTCCACGAGTGACGATACCATTTTCTTACCAGTAGATTTGTAATATTTTATTAGGGTTGGAGAGCTGGCTCAGCGGATAGAATTCTTGCCCACAAGCATGAAGACCGGGTTTGGATTCCCAGAGACCAGGTAAAGCCAGACATGGTAGTGTATGTCTATAATCCCAGAAATCCTGGGGTGGGATGAATGCCCAGCCACACACAGGTCAACTAGCTGGGTAACCACCACCACGGACAGGACACCCTGTCTCCAAGGAGATGGAAGGCAAAGGAACTACTCCCACGGCTGCTCTCTGAGCTCCACATGCACAAATTGACACATGTATGTCCCCACTCCCACACATGCAGGAATTAAATTTTTAAAAAGCAACACATTATTTTCTTAACAGTAATGTTAGGTAAATGGAATAGTGTCCAATATGTACTGAATAAATACCTAGACAGTTTTAAAAGAAAAAGCACAAGGCATAAAGGGTCACCGAAAGAATCTAACAAAATCCTCTAAGTAAATTATTTAAGTGATGTTAACAACAATAAAGACCATCAGAAAACTGGGCACCCTTGGCGACTAATTAAGGCCAAGAGGAAATCCGTTATAGCACAGAGGAGGTCACGTTTCTGCGAGTGGAATTTTCCAGATCCACCAACCATCTTAACAGTACTTATCAGATGATTGCTCGGTGCCCACACCTTTTATACAAGGCAAATCCCTGCCTGCGCCAGCCGGGTATGAGGCACAAAGTAGAGGAAATATATTAACAAGGAAGGGTTGGCAGCAATACAAAGAATAGATTTTTGTGGGGCTTCTCTGTGTTCTTTTAATTTTGTAGAATAAACTTTGGTCCAGGTAACAATGAAAAAAAAAAAAAAACCAACTAAATATGGCCAGAGATAGAGGTGAGTGGGAAGGGAAGAGGGGCTACATGCTGGGCATGGTGACGTGATACCCCATAGCTGTGCTGCTGCGGTCACCCTTTATTGTGACAAGGTTCCTTATGGAACGGTCCCCATCTGTCATTCTCTGATGGCTCTCAGTCAGTCACGCCACCATCCTTACCAGAGAAACAACAGCTTTAGCTTTGGGGGACCGGGGCAAATCAATATCAAAAGCATGGAGCTAATCTTTGTGCTTTGTCGAGTAAAATCAAGCCACGGTCTGGCCTTCTTGTCCTTGGTGTCTCATGATGAGATGGTCCTTCTGGTTGCACAGACCCCAGCATGTCCTTATCACGGGACACTTTCCACTCTTCCCCATCATCCTGTGTCAGTCGCCTCGTTGAAACATGATCATCATATGCGATACTAAATGGCGTGCCCTGCGAGATGCCCTAAACTAGTGTGGCATTGATTTTGTGGCCAGGTAGTGAACTGGTGGAAGAAGGTCTTTCATCGTGGATGACTGAGGTCCGTCTCATGCGGCAGAAAGGCATTCAGCACTTTGCCTCTATTAACTCACGAGTAGGTCGTATGACTGCTGAACTTGTGAAAAACACCCTGCGTGAGTCGTTGTTGGCAGCTTTGGACGATGTCAAAGATGCATATGAGGATCTCGGGAACTCAATGGAAAGGAAAGAATTTAGAGCAGTTGTCTCCACTGGAACGAGTAACTGTGTGGGTCGGTGTGACTCGCACTTGCTGGTATAACGAGAAACCCTCAAAAGCCGGGTGACTTAACACCTGACAATTTGTTTCTCACTCACCAAGAGTCTAATGTGACTTCTCATCTGAACAGTGATTTCTCCCAAGGATGGGACTGCATTTTCGAGGTATGGGTGGCATCTAGATTATGGCAGTATTGCAGAGACAGATAGCAGACAGCCCTGGGCTAAGCGCCTGAGCCCCCAAAACACATTTGCACCTCTCCATTGCTTATGAGCTGTCTTCATGGGGCCGTAGTCTTGGCTTTTTACTTTTTTCATTTGTTTTCAGTGTGCGTGTAACATATACACATTCACATGTGTGTAGGGACATGTATGCAGGTGCATGTATGCATATATATGTTCATATGGAAGCCTGAGTTGGACATTGTGAATCTTCCTTGATTGCTCTTCCATTCACTCTTTTGAGACAGGGTCTCTCAACCAAACCCAAGCTAGTGAACACAGCTGGTCTCACTAGGCAGCCAGCTCTGGCAATCCCATTTCACCCTCTGAGCCTGGAATTATGGACAGAATGCCATGTCCACCCAGCATCCATGTGGGATGGGGGGATCTCTAGTCCTCTAGGTCGTGTGGCACAGGCATTCACCACTAAGCTAATCGCCCACTTAGCTTTTCTATTTCTCACAAGGAAATTTCCTTGCTCTGACTTGTCTTGAATTTACTGCTGACTATACGTGGGTGTGTGCGTGCACACAAGAAGGTACTATATGTGCCTGTGTGTGTGTGTGTGTGTGTGTGTGTCTGTCTGTCTGTGTGTACAAGAGGGCACTGTGTGTCCCTGTGGGGGCCCAGAGGTGACATCAGGAATCATCCTGGATCGCTCTACCTCCTGATTGCTTTGCTGTGAGGTTTCCAAGGTTCCACATCCAAGGCCAGAACTGCAGGTCATCACCATTTCAGCCTGGTGTATTGATGTGGGATCTGGGATCTGAACTCAGGTCCTTCTGCTTGTGAGGCAAGGGTTTTAACCCCTGAGCCATCTCTCCAACCCTAATAAACATATTTATTTAATCATCACGTTCTGCCCCTTCCTTTGGCCATTTCTAAGTGTTTCACATTCTATGATTTCTTCTGATCTTGTTCTGGATTTTGATTTAGTTTTACAAGGGTTGAATTATTTTCTCTTTGTTCAATCAGAGAGGAGAGAACTCATTGCTGGAGAAGATGGGTGAACAGAATGAGACCATGTTCAGTGGTTCTGTGATATAGTGGTAAGGTTTAGAGATACAAATGTCAAACTCTCATCTAAGGTAGTCAACTCAAATAACCAGTCCTCTTGCTATAATCTGTCTCTTAGGAACTTAGGGCAGAAGAATAAGTTTTAGTCTCCATAGTTTCTGCCCTTCACAATGATCAAATGTTCCAAGTTCAAGATCAACCAGACATTTGCATTTTCCATTGTGGAAATTCCTCAAATGTTAAAAGCAGACCTTCCCGTGGCACAAAGGAATACAGAGCAAAGAAGACAGGGTATAACGGAAAAGGCCTTGTAATGCTCTTACCGCAAGCCATAAGCTGTTAGCCAGAAGGGCCTTAAAGGACCCCTAAGCAGTAGAGACTTTTTACCATTGCTCTTGGTTGCCCTCCAAAAGCTGATTGTAAGACCCTGTTGCTGAAGATGCTACACACACTGATCAAAGGATACGGGACAAACAAACTGGAGCTGGTCTGTAGCCTCCACAGGCAGATGGTTTTCATGGTAACAGCACTGCTCAAGCTGCCGAGGAGAAAGAGAATCAACCATCTCTTTCACTTGTGAAAGCTGCAAACTACCATGACAGCCACTTGGGCAAGAGGTAACCAGCAGTGTAACAGTGACATGAATGTCAACGGCATAACCAAGAGCTTGGGGAAGGGAAGAACACAGACCCTAAAAGGGGAGAAAACTGGTAAGTTTAGCTATAAAGAATTTATGTCAAACTGCATTCTAAGATGAGAGGGATCCAAAGGAGTCGGTGAAGGGAGGGGAGATGAGAGAGGGAGGGGCGAGGGAAGTGAGGGGGCAAGGACAACTGCCCATTATGTTTGTAAAATTAGAAAAAAATACCTAAAAGAAAAAAACTGCCTTCTAACATCTATAATTACATTAGAGGCACGCTCAGCACTCAGCCTAGAAGATTTACAATGCCAAAAAAATCCCAATAGGCAAAAGTGCAGAAAATAAGTGCTGTGAATTGCTCAGCGCCAAACAGGACATCTAATCTACATCCCGCCCTAAGGCTCAGGGCGCAACTATCCCTCTCACTCAGAAGAGGGGGCAGTGGGAATGGAAGAGCCTGAAAGGGCGAGGGGCACAGCCAGGTGGCATCTTCCTAGCACCTTGCAGACAAGACCAAGCTCGCCACAGCTGGGTCTGCTCCCATGAGACCACAAGATTTGCCTGTGTACTTTAATCATGAAGGGGGACAGACCTGGAGAGGCCCCACATCTCCCTCGAAGACGAAGGATGGTCAAGGCTGGACAGGAGAGAAGGGCAGCGAGTCTGCCCAGGAACACGCCCACTGGTACACTGTCCTCACTCCAGCGGGTGCCCAGTGTCACTCACAGGTCCCCCGATGGGACTCGGTGAGCCAGAGACGCACAGAAGGACGTGGGAGAGGAAGGAGATAGGCGGGCAAGAGGAAAACTTGTGGCAGGGAAAACTCGAATTGAAGTTGGGTGACAAGAGGTGGAAATGATATGAATATCTGTAAAATCCCGAAAGAAGAAAAATAAATATTTATTCCAGTAAAATCCTGGAGAGGAAAACAGCAGACGGCTCACAGGGTTCAGCGATCATCTTTTGAGGACACATATTTAAGAAAATTAAACAAGGATGTCAGCGTGACGTTTGCGCTAGCATGATTCACATTAGCTGTACATCGATGACTGAAGGGGCAAAGAGGTTACAACACATGTATCTCTGTAGGTAGCAGAGGTTCACTTGGACTAGTCAATTTCCATAAAAGTGGCCCAAGGAATCGGTATAATAGTCAGGCTTCATTATCAGTAGAAGATCAGAAAAATAGAAATTCTCACAGAGGTTATTCGTAGCAATATTAATGATGATGACCAGCATGCATTGAGCACTTACTGCATGCCAGGCCCTCAGCCTTCACAGGACCCTCAGCCACCCTGAGCGCCATGTTGTGATTCCTTCCTTGCCTCTTTGTGGATTTCTTCTTTCAGATAAAAACAAGAGCCAGGCCACAGTATCACACAACTGGCAGTTAGAAAAGTATGAAATAATTAAAATAAGAATATAATGGACCCACAGCTGGAGAGCTACGTGCGAGTGCCCCTTGCCCAGCACACACTCTGCGATCCACCTGCAGTCGGAACTGTCCTAGGACAAGAAGACCGCAAAGCCCCGGCCTGGCCCCTCCCTCAGGCTGAATGTCGGTGCTTTGGACGACGCACATCCCAGCGCAGCCCCTCAGCATCCCTCTCTCCAGCCAGGGCGCCGGTGCCAAGGAGCTCTTCTGTCCTTTTGAAAGCAGAGAATGCTTTCCTCTGAAACAAGTACAAAGAGCAAGCAAATTTAGTCAGTTTATGCAAAACACAAAATGGCATCTGCCAGCTGGTGGGACGCACCAAAGCCGGGCGCCGTCAGGCCCCTCTCAAGACTTTGGCATCGAAAATCAACGTTTTTTAAAGTCTGAAAGGTCCACGTGAACCCCCAGCTTCACTACATATGATTCCCCATTCTTCCCTTCCTGCTTCTTGCTCCAGTCTGAAAAAGAGGTAGATGAGAGATGATATATGACAAACGAATAGATGGACAGATACTAGAGCAATGATAGATAATGACAGCTAGACAATAAACATAATATATATGACAGAGATAAATGACAGAATGATATATGACAGATTATAGATGATGATAGATGGGAAATAGATGGATAAATGAAACATAGATGATAGATGAGCAGCTACCTAGCTAGATGATGATAGTGATAGATGGTTGAGATGACGGAAGGATAGGTATACAGTTAATGGAAGGATAAATAGATACTAGATACACCAATCAATCAATAGATATATGATAGAAAGAAAAATGATGATATAGCAATAGATAGAAGATAGATAGATAGATAGATAGATAGATAGATAGATAGATAGATAGATAGATAGAAGACAGACTTTTATCATCTCGGCGTTACGAAGATGTCTGAAAGATTCCTTTATTAACACAGAACTATTTTTAAAATAAGACATCAAGGAAATATATTATTGAGACAGATATGATGGTGCTTTCCTACATCCACTTAGAAAATCATGAATTCAAGGCCAGCTCAAGTACATGGTGAGACCATGCATGACTCAAGGAAAATAATGAAAGGAAGGGAAAAAGGAAGAAGGAAAGAAAGAAAGGGAGGAGAGGGAGGGAGAGACAGAGAAAGAAAGAAAGAAAGAAAGAAAGAAAGAAAGAAAGAAAGAAAGAAAGAAAGAAAGAAAGAAAGAAAGAAAGAAAGAGTGAAAGGAAGAGAGAGTAAAAGAGAGAGAGTGAAAGGAAGAGAGAGTAAAAGAGAAAGAGAAAGGAAGAGAAAGAGAGAAAGAGGAAAGAAGAGAAAAAGGAAGGGAGAGAGAAAGAGAAAGAGGAAGAAAGAAAGGAAGGAAGGAAGAAGGAAGGAGGACGGAGGGAGGAGAGAGTGAGGGGGGATGGAGGGAGGAAGAGAAGGAGGGAAGAAGGAAAGAAGGAAGGAAGGACAGAAGGAAGGAGGAAGGAAAGGGTGAAGGAGGGAACGAGGGAGAGCGGGAGGGAGGGAAAGAGGAGAGAGGTGATGGGAGGGAGGGAAGGACCGAGAAGGAGGGAATGGAGTGAAGGAGGGAAGGAAGTGAGGGAAGGGAAGGACGGGGGAAGGAAGGAAGGAAGGATAGGAAGGCGGGAAGGAAGGAAGGAGGGAAGGAGAGAAGGAAGGAAGGAAGGAAGGAAGGAAGGAAGGAAGGAAGGAAGGAAGGAAGGAAGGAAGAAAGGAAGGAAGGAAGACTCCCTTATACAATAACCTTCCTTTCAGTTCCTACCCCCTCTAGACAAGCCCTTTGCCATCTGTCCTTTGGGCATTGGGAACTCACCCCCCACTGACGTCCAGAGACCTAAACTTGAGTGTTGTCATCTCATGACCAGGAGCTTCTGTCTGTGCCAACTTCCAGGACTTGGAATGGACGAGCGCTTAAAGGGCCGCCTGGGCTCTGCCCTGGTGCCAGGTGCAGTAAACAGAGAGAGAGACAGATCCAGCAGGTGATAGGAGGGAAAGCAGATAAGATGTTGGCAGTGCCTATGTAGAATTAGGGGCAAACGGACAGGAGAGAGACCAGAAAGTCCACCGCCGGAGCACCTGAGGAGGCCGAGGAGGAACAGAGCTTCGGGTGAATCAAGAGAATTGGGGCTCAGAAGCAGAGAACAAGACTAGAACGCTGGGCAGAGCACAAGTGAATGTGCTCAATCTCCTTGTGTTTAGCAGATCGCAAGTGTCCCCACAGTCAAAAGAGGGAGGAAGTCACACAGGAAGCTGCAGGGTACAGATGGGCGGGGCAATGCAAATGTAGATTTTGTGACAGCATTGCAGGGTAAAGACAGTATACTTAACCTACATCAGAAAGATGCACTACGGAGCTATCAATGTCCCTGATGTCGGGGTTTGAATGTGAACTGTCCCCCAAAGCTTTAGTGTTTTAGCTTCAGCCCATATGGATGACATTTCCAGGAGATGGCAGGGCTCATTGGCAAAACCTCCGCCCCGTTCTCTCATCGCTTGTTCAATTCACTTCCCGTACACCCTCACATGGAATCCACAGGTGACCCCACCTCTCCTTGCAGTTCTCGCCACGATGTTTTCCCTCGCTGCATGTCCAGCGTCGGTGTGGATGGACTTGGCAGGAACCGTGAGCGCGCATTAACCTTCCCTTCTTAAGCTGCTTTCCTCAGGTATTTGCCAACTAACATGCCCGGGCTCTAGAATAGCAAGTGGTTTTGATTCCACTCAATGCATTGCTCAGAGCCCTCACCCCCAATCTCTGTCTTATACCAAAGGACAGCAAAGGCTGCTGGGAAAGGAAGTTAAAGCTTAAGGACGAACAAAAGGTGAAGCTCATGAGGAAATCTCTCTTTCCCTGGGAGCAGATGCAAAGCCAGCACTCGGCAGTCAGGGTGACCAACAGCTGGCGTTCATCTCTCGGGGTTCAGACCCAAATCTCCCTACTCCCCCTGTCCAGGTTAGAACACTGGAAGCTCTGTTCCCAGGCTCTGCTTGTTGGGAACGGAGGAGGCGTCGTGGGAGCCGAGGGGCTGATCTCATCAGAACATCCAACTCTCCGCTTCTCTTAGTACCATCCAGTCATGCGTCCTGTCCGACTCACTCGGGCCCCGTTTAGAAGTCCCTGCCACAGGATGTTTTTAGTTCGCAGATGGCACTGGTTTGCCACTCCCCCAGAAGCAACATGAGTTTGGAAACCGTCAGACCCCAGTCACAAGCCTGCTCTGCCATTCAACAGTCACGTGAGCGGAGACAGCTGATGCCCCTTTCGGGCGCACAGTTTTCTCATCCGCAAACCGTAAGGTACCAGGAGAGTGGAACTGGTCCAGTTCATCATCTCCGTGAAGTTCGATGCAGTCCCCCACGGGTTCTAGCAAAAGACCCAATCCTGTCCCTCCTGCAGGGTTGCCCCCCTGTGCCGGAAATGCTGGGACCGTGGTCTCCAATCTGTTAGTGGGGTGACATTCACTCTCCAGGGGCTGAGGTGCTAGGTTCGATCACAAAACCCCCTTTAGTCCAGACTTTCGAGTGTCATTTATACCAGTTTGGAGGTAATCTGTCTGCTCGCCCTTCCGGCAGAGATATCATGGTGGGCTGATGGGAAGTGATGACAAGGAGAAATGAAATGACGGGAAGAGAGTTGAAGTTTGAGAGAGAAAAAGAGAGAGTGAGCCTTGTTCTTTGGGGGAATGCGGGCGCTAAGCATAGCGTGTTAAATCGTGCGTGTCAAGTAACGGACTAATTAAGAATCTTCATCCGCTGTGTCCCGTCTCGTTTTTCGTTGTCCTTCGAAGATGGACTTTTAAAATTAGCTCTGAAGCATTCAGAACTGGTGCTAACAGGAAAGAAAAGGAAACCTTGTCCATCTTCCATGTGAAAGATCGACAGAAAGAAAAGGATATAGGAAAGGAGGGGGCTTGTGGGAGATGTTGGGAAGTTTTATAATTGTAGCAACAACTTCTTGAATAATGGAATTTAATGGCAGACAATAAACTATGGTCCCAGATAACTCCGCTGCAATCCCACTCATTGTTCAAGCCAGAGAGACGAAGGCAGAGTTTATCATGCCAACACACTCCTGAGGCCGAGGGGTACAGCAGGGGACAGACAATTGTCCCCCGCTGCCTACCTCCTCCCTCCCAGAGGGCATGTGGTCCTTGCTCTCCCAACACTGAACCAAGTCTCCAACTTGCAGTGACAAACCCAGTTCTAGGACGTTAAAGTCACAGAGATGCAATTTTTTTTGCAATCAACAAACTATTGTATTCAGCAGAGAACAGAGGGGTGACTAGACACAAAGCCACCAATTAGGTTATAAAGAATAATAAGTAATATGCTTTCATGGCAATGCCAGAAAGGACGAAAACCTATAATAAATTTAATTGGGCACGCAGGCGTAAGCACTGTTTTTCTGCATACATACTTCTGCTGTATTAAGCTAGACTCCAAATACAGAAACACATTTTTTTCATTGTTATTGAAAGGGATGGTTTTTCAGTTTGTTCTAATTCAGATCATTTTACCAATGTCAAAAAAGGGGGGAAGTGTAATTAGGGGAAAAATTATTTTCTCTGTCGTTACTCATTGATCATATTTAAGCATTACCATGGACAAAGAAATTAGAGCAATTATCTGGATAATGTGGGTCTTCCCCAAAACAAGGTTAGAGGTGTCTCATAAAATCATATTGTCTCTGCCTGAATTATTAACGTAATAATCTCAGCTTTCCACTGTGTTTTGGGGATGTGAGTTTGTCTATTGACCAAAAAAATCCATGGCGATGGCTTTTAAGATTTTTTCGTGTTTTCCTGACAATCAATAATATATTTGGTTGATACATAAACCTCATCTATCTCAGAAACAAGCCAAAATTCTACAGGACACTCTGCAAAAACAGCTACTTAAATGACTAAACCACAACAGCAACAAAGTTTTAAGAAGTACGTCTTTTCCTTACCTTGAAAGCACTGTTTGGGGGCAAAGGAGCTTATAGGGTAACGCAGTAGACGAGTCTAAACCAAGAAAATTAGTACCGTGCCACGGCTATGAGCAGCTAATAAAGAGAACACAGCTAAAAGAGATTAAGGTTCAAATTAAGGTCAGAAAAGAGACTGATTGAAAAAAGCTGCCATGTCCCAGAGCGTGGCGGTTGAGACAGTCCCTCTGAATCGGTCGTCGGGTGAAAAATTACACTGTTGGGGTTAATAAAGAGACCAGGCATTTGTTTGGACTGAGACTTCAATTAAAATGTTATTTGGGGCAGCCAGAGCTAATGTCTTGCTTAGAGGTAAACTCAACTGCCTTTTGAAAACATGAAAAAGAAAAAAAAAAGAAAAAAGAGAGGGGGGAGAGAGAAAGAGAGAGAGAGAGAAGAGAGACCACCTAATCTGTCAAAGGGTCTTGAATAACTGGCAAGAGGAACCGTTCGCTGGACCCATGCCCAGCTCGGCAGCGAGTATTCTTAAGGGTTCTGTAGCACCATTGCAAGCAGCTGAGGTCTTCCGAGTTTGTGATTTGTGCTGGGTGAGGAATCCAGTGTTCAGCTGAGCCTTCTTTGAAACAAAGAAAAAGAATCTGGCTGAAGTAATATGCCAAGTTTTTTTTTTTTAAGCCACAAAAGGGGTGGTTTCAAGAATGCTGGCTCTCTTTCTCACGTCCCCAACTAGGAGACCAAAATTGATAAATACAGTTAACGGAGTTTCTCAGTCCATACCGATTTGCTCACAGATAGACAAGAAGCCCTACTGTCTAGTTAAGGGTCACTTCTTGAGAGTGAGTAAAAAAATCCCCCAACTTCTCCTCCCCATCTTCTTGTCTCAGCACTCATCCCGAGACCCCACAGAAAGTTCTAGAGGTTTACCCTGGCCAGCAGTGGGTGTTCTGGTCCACACAGCAGACGCGCTCCCCGGCTTCTATGCAGATCGCATGAAGGAAGAAGGGTCATTCGACACATTTGAAATAATGCCCAACTGCCTGGAGAGAAAGCTCGGGCTGCACTCCACACAAAAGGCCAGGTGCGCTTATAAACCCAGTGCCGGGCAGCCCGAGACTGGGAGATTCCCGGGACCATTTTGTCTTGCAAAACAAAGCAGACTACTAGTGAGGGATGACTGTGTGTGAGGCCTCCGCGCCTGTGTATGCATGCGCAGGCACACAACTACACACAGAGAAGATGTGTAGTACACAGCGAGATGGACAGATTGTGATTCTTACTGGTCAGGAAGGTTTTCGTGGGATGCTGGACCCCAGATCAAGCTAACACGTCAATGCTTCTATCTCCCCAAATCCTCCAGAACAAAATAAATTCGCTATCCAAAGATACTTAGTTTTTAGAGTACTTTTTGTGTGTATATAATGTGTGTGCATGTTCATGTATATGTGTGTGTGTGTGTGTGTGTGTGTGTGTGTGTGTGTGTGTGTGTGTAGGAGCTCACTGATTGGCTAGACTAGTGACCAGAAAACCCCAATTATCCTCAGTCTCTTTCCTGGCAATGTGATCACAGGTACGTGCTACCATGTCCGACGTTTTACATGGGCACTGGAGACCTGAACTTGTGTCTTCATACTAGGGTGCAAGCCCTTTACCTCCTGAGCCACTTTCCCAACTCCTAATCTTCAGCATATTCTTGAAGAACATGATCTTACATGAAAAGCAAAACGTGGTAAGCAGGGCCTTAAGAACAAGCCCCAGAGTGGCTTGAGGCGGAAGGAGAAGTCTTGGAGCAGGGAATGAGAACGGAACCATCTAGCTGGAGAGGTACACAGAGTCCACGAGTGCTATGCCTGGCCAAGCAAAGACGAAATCTGCCGGGTCCAGATTGGCTTCATTAGTCACTTAGAAACACGTATGTAGCGCACAGACAAAATTTGCTTCCTCCTCTCTGCAAAATAGTTGATCATCGGTATAAATAGAAACCAAACAAGAACATTGACTCTTCGCAGTGCGAACATTTCCCTCAGCAACCTGTTGTGATTTTGCCCGTGGTGGCTGTGAGAGGTGCGAGGGCTTCCAGTCAACAGGTAGGAAGCCAACAGGTAGGCACAGAGTCAGAGTGGATCAGGATTTACACTTCGATATTAACACACAGCCTGTATTGCTCCGGGTAAAGAAATCAGTGAAACGCAAGCGTAATTACATGACCCACTTAGTCTCCTTGCTGCCCTTAACTCCTTTGGGTCTAGGTGAATCAATGAGATTCTTTGCCAGCAAATACTTGTGGGAGCAGGATCCTCTTTCCTTAGCAACTTCCCCCTCTCTGTCTTTCCTAACATCCTGCCCTGGTTGGTTCCGCAGCATTTACATGAGCTGTCAGTGCACTAGGTCCATGTTTGCTTCTTGTGCATTGCCTCTTGGACAGGAAGTAAGTTCCAGGGGTCAGAGACTTTGATGTCCATCGAGACCACAGGAAGCCCCAAAGAATATGGCTGGATGGATAAATAGCAGCTGGGGCAAAGGGAGAAGCCAAAGGCAAAGCCGTCTCACTAGTTCAGTGGGTGGCAACATGGTTTGATGCAAGAACAAGGCTAAAAGCTTGGCTCCCAATGCCCATACCCAGTAAAAAAAAAAAAAAAATAGGGTGTGACCACACCCACATCTGTAACCGCAGGGCTGTGGCCAGTGGAGACGGGAGGGTCGCTGGACCATGCCGACCACTAGCCAGCTCCCAGCTCAGTACGATTAGACCCTGTCTCAAAGAAAGTGATAAAGCGGGACACCAACTGTGTCCTCTGGCCTGTGCCAGTACACACATTAGGTGCCCACACTAGCACACACACGTGAGCACACTTCACACACACACACACACCTACCACGTGAAACCATCGCAGGCTTGCAGGCGGCACTTTGTTGCTCTCCCTCTCTCAGCCTCCCCTTCCACTTTCAACTCCAGCAGTAAGAGGCTACCTCAGTCTCCCTAAATATGTCTTTCTCAGGCCTCTGCCCAAGACACCCCTCATCCTCCTCATTTCAGTCATGGTGGGTCTGCCACCAGGACCCAGACCGGGAACGCGACACCCACTAGATGCCCAATAACTACAGGTTGGACTCCTGTCGAGACCACGCTTCAGATGCTGCTCTTCTGCCTCTCAGCAGACCCCGACCAAGCACCAGGCCCAGGGCCGCATTTACTCTCACAGTCACCTGGAGACCGTGCCTGACCTGAACACAGGAAACTCTGCTCTGGGAGACACGGGGTCTGGCTTCTGACCTCTCCCACGAGGCTCTGGGGTCCTTGAAGGTGACCCCTGAGACAACTATCAGGATGCATGTGACGCGTGAGGGTCTAGTTGTACTCACTCCTCTGGGTGTCAGTGTCTGGCATGTGATAGGGAGGTAAATCAGTATTTTTAAAAGGTAATTAGATAAACAATTAAGTCCAAATAGGCTCCTTAAAGAAACAGATCCTTTAAGAAAATGCGTTAAGAGACAGGGAGATGTCTCGGTAAAGTACTTGAAGTACAAGCATAAAGGCCTCAGATTGATCCCCAAAACTCACACAGGGGGTACACGGTGCATGGTGGAACACGGTTGCAATGCCAGCACTGCACAGGTGGACACAGAGAGATCCTGAGGCTTGTGCCAGCCAGGCCAATAAGATACCATCTCAAAAAAGAAGGTGGCGGCTGGAGAGGTGGTTCAGGGCTAAAGTGCTTGCTGCACAACCATGAGGATCTGAGTTCAGATCCCCAGCGCCTCTGCCCAAGAGAAAAAATAAAGAAGCCAAACACGTGCTGCATGTTTGCAACCCAAGAGCTTGGGAGCAGGAGGAAGAGATGGATTGTGGGGATTCTCAAGGCAACCAGCTCAGCCACAACCATGAGCTCCAGCTCAGGGAGAGACCCTGAGTCAAAAAGCAAGGTGGAGAAAACAGAGGTAGATGCAGAAGACTGACCACTGGGCTCCACGTGCAGCCACACACAAGCACATCTGCACATACTTGCTCACACACACACACACACACACACACACAGTATTAAGAATTACATACAGATTAAAACTAATGAGAGAATCCTTTATTTCCTGTTCTTTCTCCCACCTCAAGGATCCTTTACATAATGGTTACTTTAGCACATTGCAATTTTAGCTCATGCTGAGCATGGAGACACATACCTGTAATCCCAAAACTCAGGCTCCTGAGGCAGGAGGATTGCTGCAATTTTCAAGCTAGACATGAGCTACATTACATAGTAAATTTGGAACTAGCCCAGTGAGATCCTGTCTCAAAAATAATTGGGAGAGGGGAGGGTCCTTTTCAAAATTGAAAATACCAGTATTGTGTTATGATTAAAAAGGGAGGAAAAATAATCTGGAAAAATATCGTTGTGACTACACATGACATAGCCAAGAGGGACAGGCAGCTGAGGGGTCCCCGGGAATGGCCAGTGGTCTCTGTTCTCTGCCACCTGCTTCTCTCACATAGAGAAGAAAAAAGTACTCGTCAACTCAGAATATAGTACAGGGAGTGTTTAACACAGGTTTACAAAAGGTGAAAATGTGCAACACAGTCACTTTTCAGAGGCTGAACTCGCCCCAACAAGACGTCTACACTCGGAACCCGTGCACGGCTCATAAAAGGCCTGTCGCCCAACAATTCGCAGGAGGGGCTCTGAGGAAATAACTCACCGTGGTGAAGTCGATGGCCAAATCAATATCCCTTGGGGAGAAAAATATTGCTCATTGATGGAAATTGATTTTTCTTTTCCTTAAGAAGTTCCCTAGGGATAAACAACAATTTTTCCCCCAGAGCGAATGCCACCAGACGAAACTCTGATAAGACCCGCATTTTCCCATCCTCACGGGAACAAGACCCAGAAATGATTATTAGCACGATTGTTAGTGCCTTTTGATCTGTTGAAAAACAGATTCCGGTTCTTTTTTTTTTCTTTTTTCTTTTAATTGCATTTTGGCACCCAAACCACAGGATCACGAGACAACAAGGCATGTGTTCTCTCTCTACTTCATCGCACTGCTACAAGTCAAATACTTTTTGGCATTTTAAAATGATAAAAATTCATATAAAAACTAAAGAAGATATGATCAGACTTTTTAGTTAATACATTGAATAACTTTAAAAAGAAAAATACTTCTCACTGTTTCTTCCTGGTCTTTCTGTTTCTTGCATGTATCCTAAGTCATTCAAAAGCCCAGAGCATAAGCTGGGGGTATTCTCCATCAGTAAAGTGATTGCCAAGCAAGCATGAGGACCTGAGTTCAGATCCCCGGCCCCCACATAAAACATGGGGATATTCACCCCATGTGCTGGAGTGCAGAGACGAGTGGGTCCCCAGAGTTTGCTGGCCAGTCTATCCGGTCAATCAATGAGCCCTGAATTCAGTAGAGACTCTGCCTCAAATAAGATGGAGGGAGAGCGATAGTGAAAGACACCCAAAGTTAGTCTCTGACCTACACATACACAAGTGTGTGTGCATATCCATGTATACATGCAAAACACAAGTATGCATACATTATACACCAACACACACATACCAAAAATAATAGGGCAACAATAAGAACGCATCTAGCATTTGATTCACCAACCTGGAAGCACTGCCCCAGGTTGTTCTGTCTACCACACAGATTCCCAAAGATGAAGCTCCCATCCATTATACCAAGGATCCAACCCCAAGGACAGACCTCACTGGTTGCCATAAGTGCAAGTCTATATCTGCTACAAAGATCCACAAGCCAGTCCACGGCAGACTGAACAGACAGGCTATTCTCACGAAAGGCTTCACCGACCCTTCCCCCCGAGGCAGCGCTCAGGAGGTGTCAGACTTGGCTGACTGGGTCTCTAAAGGAGCTACAGCTAATTCTTGACAGGTTAACCATTTACTTTATCTTTCCATCAGGAGCAGGCTCAAGACTCAACAGTTGGTAACGCACAGTCAGGGAGAACCTGTCTGCGTGCTTTCTCTCTTCCTCTGGGTCACTTGTCCCTGTGCTTCCTGTCTCTCAGAGTCAGGTCAGCATGGCCGTGCAGGCCTGGAACGGGGGCCCACACGCATGGCAAGTGGTATCCAGAGAAGCCCTGGGGAGTAGCCTGCTACAAAACTTTGCTGCTTCGTCAGTGTGTCTGAATCTTTGGGGCAGGAGCGGGCAGTGGCTTCTGTCTCTCACGGTCCTGGGGATTCTCTGTCCGTTGAAGACCTCCTGGCAAAGAGAGAGTGAGCACACACAGCCGGCCCAGCTGCCCCAGATAAGGGGTGCCCGTGTTAACACGCAGGCTTCCTCTGCACCTCCGCAGGCCTTCCTTTTCCAAACAGCCTCCCTTTCATGCTGGCCAGTGTTGTTTTTCCATTGACTCAACGTGAGCCTCTGGTGGCCCGCCAGTGGGGGAGCTGGAGCGGGGGCGGGGCGGCGGGCCTCAGGGTGCCCAGGGTGCCCAGGCCGCAGAGTGTGCCAGCCACACCTCCAAAGAGGCCAGACACCTGCTTTGGGAGGTCAGGGACCGCGCCTGGGACTCTCGCTTCCCTGGACCTAGATCAGCCCTTCATTCCCTGGAGTCCACGACAGAACCTCAGGTCCGGCCCCTCGCTGTCCTGTTCTCCTGAAGCCACGTGGACGGGGACACTCCAGGCATCCACAGCCTTTCTCTAGACGCACCACTGTGCTCGAGAGGAGGAAGGAGAGGTTATCAAATGACACTAAAGAAAGGAAAGAAATTCTAGGCAAGCAGGACTGAGGATTTAGCTCCCAGTTACAGGACCCCATGGGCATTCGCAAAGGCCTGGATTCGGGCCTAGCACCTCTCTTCCTGGAAAAAAAAAATTCTAGAAGAGAGAAGGTGGGAGGAAAGCCTAGGAACAGATGGGAATTGGAAGGGGAAACACAGAAGGGGAAAGGGCAGAAGAGAAAAAGAATTTAGTCATGGAAAATTCTAGAAAAGCGAAGATGGGAGGGAAGCCAGAGCGAAGAGGGAAACTGGAGAGGAAACTAGAAGTGGAGGATGGGAGAACGAGAAGTATCAAGGCATGGAAAATTCTAGAAAAGAGATGAGAGGAAAGTCAGCAAAGAAGAGGGGAAACAAAGAAGAAAGAAAGGGAAGAACTGGGGTACAGTAACAAGGCAAAGGGGAGAACAGAGGGGTGGGAGAAAGGGCCAGAGATGAAGGGGGAAAGGCCAGCCCCAGGCTGTGATCTGATCCCACCTCCTCTCCCCAGAAGCTGCTCCTGGAGCCTGGGACCCCATCTGGGCTGAGGATGGGGAGCAGGATCCACTGACCAGCTCTAGAGACCCGGTAACAGTGGTCACGTCATGAAGCGGTCCTTGCCCGCTTTCCTGCGTGGACTCTCCCTTCGCGCCACACAAACCTGGGGCCTCCTTCACAGAGTTAGATTCCATGTCCCCCCACAGGCTCCCCCCCATAGGACACATACATACCCTTTTAATTTTTTTACAATTCTCTTTTCAGCCATATAGAGACCCTTGGAGCCATCAGCTTCCTGCGGCACACACCAAAGCCTAAATGTGTGGTTTTCTCCCTTTACAGATTTTATATGAATTTTTAAAAAAATGTAATTTCCCTCTTTGATGATTTTTTTCTTTCGCTGAATAATCCTGTCATGTCCACAGCTTAAACGGGGGGGGGACTTTGACAATCAGAGAGGTGAAGGCAGAACCAGGTCTGTGAGCACAGGAGGCAGAGCCCAGGCCCTGAAGGACATGGGGGCCTGGGGGAGACTCTCCCAGCTCCGGCTGCAGGGCGTCCTGAGTTCCAATCAGGACTGCTTCAACCCAGTGGTGGGACCTACTCTGGCTGTCAGGAGAATTGCAGGTGATGTGCAGTGACCTCACTCTGAAGTCTGTCCTATTTGACCATCTTGTAAACAGGATGCCCGAGGTCAACTCCCTGCACTCCCAAAGGCCATGTTGAATTTCATGGTCTGTCTTACAACCAACGCCACTTGGGATGGGGGAAAGGAAGTGCGGGATACAGTGAAGGTGGTTTAGAGGAAACGACCACGGATGCTGCCAGGTGTCTGTGACTTCCTTCTGCTGTTTTCACTGAAAGATGGCTCTGGCCTAAAGAGAAACGGAAGTCTTCACACATCCGCCCCCCCCCAAAAAATCCAGGTTTTTCTAACTGAGGTTTCAGAAGGCGAAGCAGATCAAACGCAGCTACTGGGTGTTCGTGTGGGGTCAACACCAGGTGCGTCCAGCCCAGGCCCCTACAGGCTGAAAGGTCATAGCAGCCCCCCAACCACCCTCTGCAACCCCCCCACTCCAGCAAAGAATCTGGAGCCTTCGATCCCCGAAGGTGTGGACTGTGCCGCCATCGTGCAAGTACTTCCCCAGCCACCCAGGGCTTCATGAGAGAGCAGCTTCACAAGTCTAGGCGAGAAGCAGCCAGAAGCATCGCCCTTCGAGGGCTAGAGCTGCGGCCGAGCAGCCTCCTACTTCACCTGTTCTCCCTCCTCTTCCTCCCCACAAAGGATACGTCCACAGCCCCCTCGCCTCTGGGGAGTCCCAGGACAGTCACTGTGCCCGATGCCCACCCAGCTGCCCGAAGCCCCCCTCCCAGTTCCTTCCACACTCCCCTCTCAGAGCCCGATTCTCTATCTCATCTCCAGTTACACGCAACCCCACCCAGCACACAAGCCACACACACACACACACACACACACAGGCACCCTGACCACGCTCACCACCATGAGAGTTCTCCCCTTCCACCCTCTTCAACCTATACCCCATTCTTTCACCCCACCCTTTGGCTGTCTCCCCAACACACTTCTAAAGGAGTACCCCCACACCCCTCAGAGCCTCTGCCCCCTGCCCCTGGAAGTCGAGTGAGGATGGTGAGGGTCGTTCTTCCGCTAGAAGGGGCTAGGAAGGCAGACGCCAGAGCAACCGTCCCGGGCTCCAGGTGTCTTCGGGGCCTTTTGCTTTTGCCCCCTAGACTCATGGGTATTTGCCACCTGGGCACAGAGAGCCAGAGAGACAGGCACCTTCCCTACTCCCCACAGATCCCCACCAACACCCCAGACAGGCATGGGGTGCTCACACACATATCCTGGGGTCCACTCGCTGGGGCCTGGGCTGCCCCGTGGGCATCCTTTTCCGAGCCCCTGACTCTATGAGTCGTTGGCTCAGGTCTCCCAGGGGACCCGGACACCCCTTCTCTGGCTGTTCATGGAACCACTCGTTCTTCTGCTCTGAAAGGCCAACGGTCTGCCGGCTTAGCCGGTCCTTTCCTTGGCTCCCGTCCCTTGCACTGCACAGTGGCAGCCAGGATGGCACCTTCGCCCTGCTTGCCCACAGCTGTCATTGGCCACTCTCTCCTCAGTCGCCTCGCCAAGGCTCAGACTGAATGGTGTGTACATCATTTTTTTATGAAGGATTTTTTTCTTCCTTTACATGCGCTCCAGGGAGCTGTTCGCTCAAACACGCGAAGGCCCAGGGCAAACGACATGCATTTGTTTCTGGTTTACCGGGACCTTTCTTCCTGCTTGCTGCTTCTCTCCAGTAGAAGACTTTGTCCTGCGGCCTCCCACTTATGAAGAAGGGAAGGTGAAAGGACTCAGAGGGAGAAGAAAAGACAGATTTCAGATTGGGAAATGGCCCCCGTCTTCCAGCGGGTCTAATAAAGCAGGTTTTCTTTTGGGGGGGGGAGGCAAGACCAAGCTTCCAGACATGCACGGATTCTAATTTATTTTGCGTGTCTTAAAGACGCATATGGGGGCGGGGTCGCATAGAGGTAGCGACTTTGTATGAGCTATATTCCTACATCCATAGTGAATACATGCCCCGCACCCGCTCAGCTAGCTACGGCCCGACGTTGGAGGCCCTCAGTGTGAACAGACGTTTGTGAACAAAGGTTCTGCATGCAGAATGCCAAGCAAGTCCGAATGTTTCCTATGCAGAGTGATTTGGATATGAGCCCATTTTACAGGCAAAGAGAACTGAGGCTCACGCAAGTGGACACACCAATGTCCCAGAATGCCGGTGACTCCTGCAGTCACCCCCAGATTCCCAGGACCCCTGCCCACCTAGCAGACTTTTTTTAATATAAAATTCCTGTTAAACTCTACCCCCACAGTAAGCCATCCCCAAGTCCTGACACAGCCCTGCGTCTAAGCAGCTTCCTCCCTCCACGTTGGCTAAAGCATTTAAAACATATTTAAATAGCAATTTCGAAAAACTACGCAGCATATGGACTTGCCTTTTGATCTCAAAATGATGACAAACAGACACTTAGATACTTCATAAAAGAAATATTACCAAAAGAATTATAGAAATCTGGCTTTCAACTCGGTCTTGCTCTAATTTAAACAAAATGCAGCCTGGTAGAGCGTTGTCTCTACAGCGGAATAAATGCGAACTGCCAGCTTCCTCCTGGGTCCCTCGCTGCTCTGGCCTCTGCCGTTTATTTCTAGCCTGCCCCTCGTCCTCAGTCAAAGCTCCCCGGTCGCTTGTGAGTATAGGTGACTCAGGTCCCACCACCCACATCCTGAAAATGAGGTGCCTTCTCGGAATTCTCGGCCTCGACTCCAAAGACCAAAGAAAGGGCAGCCGAGTACCGGCCCCAGAGCCTGGGGCGGGAGAGAGGAGGTCCATTGCCCCCTCAATCGGCCCCCACCCCGCCCCTCTACGGTCCCTGGAGAGTCTAGGGTGTCGGGACCAGGGCGTGCAACGGGCGGCGACTGTCCCCGAAGCAACAGGCGGGCGGCGGGGGAGGGGACGCGGGGCACAACCGCTTCGGACGTTCCCGGCTCGGCGCCGCACGCGAGCAGGTGGTCGCCCTCCGCACCCCGGCGTGCGGCCTGGGGGAGAAGGCCAGGGCCGCGGGGGGCCCGGGTGGGGACGGGCCAGGAGAGCGGGCAGGTGGCCGGGGGACCTCCGCGGGGCTGGCGCTCAGCCGGGAACGTGGCGCCGCCGCGGCAGCAGCAGCATCTTCCATACGGTGTCTTCCCGGCCGGGAAGCAGGCGAGGAAGGGTGGGCGAGGGAGCGAGGGGACCCCAAGGAAGCCGCGGGGCCAAGGAGCGCCTAGCGGTTACGCGCCCACATTCCTACAACTTTTCCAACACCCGCAAATGTGTCCCTCGCGGGTTTTTGGCAGCCGCGGGTCTGCAGCGCCGAGGAGGCTCGGCGAACACGCACACGCACCCCGGCACGCGCGAGGGGGGGCGCGGGCACCCGGGAGACGTCCGACCTCTAGGGAGGCGGCTCGCGGCGGGAGGACAGCAGGCCGCCACCCAGCGACTCCTCCGAAAGCGACCGCGAGCGCCTGTCAACCTGCCCGGGCCCGGGAGGGTGGCGGTGCCCGGAGGCATGGCGTGGCTTTGCCCACTGCGCCCCTGCGTGCAAAACGCGCCCGCTCACGCTCACACCGGCACCCACGCAGATCCGCGCCGCTGTGGCCCGGGCTGCCTTTGTATGTCTCCGGCAGAGAAAGACAATCGGATCTGTGTAATGGGGGGTGGAGGGTCAATCCCACTCTCTAGCACCCCCAGTGACACGGGGGACACCCCGTTTCTCCTGCTGGCATGGCCCGTTTGACCCAGCGCTCAGGCTTCCTCACTGTTGTGGACTGATTGGCGGTTCTTTTCTTTTTCTTTTCTTTTTTTAAACGGAAATCGAGTCCTTGTGCTAAAAGCCAGGTGGGGTTAGGGACAGGCAAGCGATTTCGGAGAACAAGAATACCCTCCCCACACACGCACCACACACACACACACACCCATGGAAGGAGCCCGCGACCTGGCGGGCGCCTCTGCAGGCTTGGAGCGGCAGGCGGAGTGGCTGGATTATGTAAGTGACAGCCCTCCCTTTGCTCCGCGCCATCTGTTAATATCTTGATATTGGGAAGTTCTTAGCCTGAGGCGAAGCCAGAGCTGGCCGCCAACAGTTCCCGGGCTACTCTTTTTAGGTCAGGGAATACCCCCAAGTTTGACAGTCTACACTACTTCCCTAAATCGACTACAAACCTCTGAGGCCCGCAAGCTGGTGGGGGGACCAGTGATAGTCTCGGGGTCTCCTTGTGATAATGGATCCTTCCCATGAACTTCCACTTTTATGACAATTTTGTGCCCCTGTATTGAAAGCAGAAGACTTTTTCGGCTATGTGTGTATTGGGGGGGAAGCCTTATTATTTTTAAAAAATTACTTTTTCTGCCAGCACACACAGTTTCCAACTTCTTTGGAGTGAGTGATTCGCTGGTGTTTACTTTGAAAGCTGTTGGTTAAACAAACACCACTGGAGGCTTCTCTGCGGTAGGATCCCAGGAGAGAACCGCCACAGCTGCTACTTGCTACTGATCTGGTGGCATTTCACTCTCCCCCCCACCAGTCAGAGCTGATCCAGGTTGGGTTTGGCGTCAAGCGGACCCAGGGGAGGAGAGCCTAGAGAGGCCGAGCGCCCCTCTACCTCTAGGCAATCTGCAGCAGGCAAGTCACTCTGGGTTGCCTTTCTTTCTAGTCCCTTCCTAGGTGGGCGGGTGGGAGGCTGCTGACGACCTCCAGCATTCTTTCCCCAGACCCCCTTCCACTTTGCCTCCCCACTGGATCCAGCAGAACCAAGTGAGAGGCTCTGAGGACCTCCGGTTTATTAGGTTTCCGCAGGCTCCGGCCCCGCCCCCCGCCCAAAGGTTTTAAGAAAGGACAGAGTAGTAACACAGAGAGAAGGTCACGGCCAAGTATTTAGTCCAGAAGTTGATGCACCAGCGATAACTCCGCTGGCTAATTACACGCAGATCTCCCTGCAGATAAGCCAACAGATGCAAGGCGCGGAGACCGTGGGTCTCAAGGCCGGCCAGAACTTGCGCCTATTCTCCAGTCACTGGGAATGCGTGGGGCGAAGGACGGGATCGCAGCCCGTTGACCCGGGTCTAAGCTGCTGGCTTCCCAGATGGTGCAATTTAATATCTAGGAGACTTGAAGTCTCCGGACTCACTGATCGCTTCTCCCCTATTAGAAAACAAACCGGGAGTCGTTGGAATGGGGACCTTGGGCCTCACGCCTCGCTTCAGGGCGCCAGAAACCCGGGAAAGCACCGCAGCTCTGGCAAGAGAGCTGGCCAGCAGCCCGGCCCGCGGGTCTTCACCGCAGCAGGGGACAGGACAGGGCTCGGAGTGGGCAGTTCGTAGAGGCCGGCTGGCAATGCCAGCTCGCTCGCCCCGGCTTGTGAGCGCTTCGATTGCAAAGCGCCGCTCCTGCGCCCCAGTGCGGGCTGCGAACTGCCTTGGCCGAGCGTGGCGAGCCGCGAGCCTCTGCCGCGCAAGCCGGCTGGGGGCGGAGAGTTTCCTTGTTTACCCAGAGGTGACCCCGACTTCGGCGGGGTCCTGCTTCACCACCCCCACCTCCTGGCGTGCGGGAGGACTTACTGGGGTGTGCAGGAAACTTTTCCCGCCGCTAGATCCCAGAGGCGGTGTGGCCAAGCCTGCGTCCCCAATGCCCGGTGTGACTAAATCCAGCCGCGGTTCTCTCTAGAGTCCGATCCCTAACTCTGTCCTTGCTGCCTTTCCTCCCTGGTCCTTCCCGGGCCTCGCTTGTAAATGTCAAACTGAACAGATGGTTTTAAGGTGCGGGTGGCATATTCTTTGCTCCCACCAGCTTATCTCTGGGCTGGCTCTAACTTACATGAGCAAACAGATTCCTAAAGAAAAGAAAATGGGAGGAAGAGAGGCAAAGACGGTCGCGTTCATTCATTCTCCGAACCCCGAATTTCCCAACTCAACACACCCGCTTACCTCGAAGGGGCTCAGGCAAAAGAAGTCTCATTTCGCCCTGTCTAAGGGACATCCTGGTAGATCATTTTAAGTCCCCAGTCTGAATAATCAAATACGGACTAGAACACCTGATACAACAACCCCGGATCGGAGGTATAAGGGGTGTATTGGGTCCGATCACTCAGCAGTGGTGTTTCTGAAACTAAAAGAGGAGTAACCAGGAAGGGGGCATGGAAGAAAGAGAAAAGAAGGCAAGGGATGCTCAGCTACGGTTCTTCTGATTTGGAGCTAACTAACCTAGCTGATTTTTAACTCTTCTTTCCCGATGTTTGATTTCTATGCCAAAATGTCCCACTGGGCGTAGACTTCAGACGTCAATAGGTACAGACACTATTCTCATTCAGAAAGACTTAATATCCTCTTCTCAGTCTGATGAATTGGAAGTTAGCATTGTAAAAGCCCTAGAAGCTACCACACGTGTGGCAGAAATGGCGTGTCTGCAGGTGGACTTGCAACGCCCTGTGTGCGTTTCTGTTCCACCACACGTCTTCCATCACTGATCTGATGAAATTGGAGGGACATGGGAAAAATGCTTGTCCCATCCTACCTAAAAATGAAAACATAATGCCCAATCCCCCTGCTTTGGGTGTTATGCCCCCAGTTCCTTTGACCCCCAGCCTTGTAAAACATGTTGTTAAGTAATTCACCGGGCTGCGTCTATCACGCTGTTTAAACTGTGCCGGGTAACAGGGACTTCAAGGAGGCTCTTCAGCATTTGTTCCAGAGTGTTCTCTAACAGACACACCGAAGAAATCTGTCTGGCTACTTTACATCTAAGAAAAGTCAAACCAATGTGAATTTTTTATGGCTTTATGTTAGAACCTGAGAAATTGGTGTTTGAAATTTCTTGATCTAATAGACCTTAACGTTGGTTACCTAGCGGTCAAAATTGTGTAAATCCTATATTGGACTCTTTCCTCTGGTCGTCCAGGAGTTAGTGAGTCAGGGATAGATGATCGGAGATATGTTTGCAACATACATGTTTTCAATGGCTGTTCTGCCCACAAGCCAAATAATATTTGTTAAAGATAACGGGGTGAGTATTCTTCTTCCTAAGAATTCTGACGTGTGGTTGGGATTCTGCCAGTGCTGACCTTTTACTACCGGGGACAACCGACCCCCCCCCCAGTGACACCTCGGATTGGGATTATTTTAAATCTAAACCTACCTGTATTTTATCACCAGCCTCCTCTTCAAAAACGAGCCAGGTGACAGGTGTTCAGATACTATCTGCGATCTCGTCGTAAAAGTGGAATGATTTGTGGATCCCTCACCCCTGCCTTTTATGCCACCCCACCCTAAAACCTCGACTTTTTTTTTCTGCATATAGTTGTCTGTGCCCTCCTACTCAAGTCCGGGAAGCGCTCCCTGAGCCCGGCCGCAGGGCAACCTCGACCAGCTCTCTCTGGGAAATGGAAAGGGAAAAAAAAAAAAAAAAAAAAGACCTGCGTCCTGGCGGAGCGAGCGGGAGCCGGGCTGGGCTCTGCGCTGCGCCCGCAGATGGACTCCTGGAGGCCGGGGCGAGGCGATCCAGGCTCCCCAAGAGGAGGCAGGGCGGGGTGGGGGCCGGGGATGGAGGCCGGGGCGGGGGAGCGCGGGGCCCGTCTCCCCTCCTCTCCCCAGCCCCTCACCCCCACCCCTGATATATACATATATGTGGTTTTTTTTTCCTCCCAAGTTCTCTTGCCTCGCTATCCCCCCTTGAATCCGAAGGCGCCTCGCGATTGGGTGCTGGGGCCGGGTACGTCAGTGGGACTGTGACGTGCGGTCTTCCTGTTTCCTTCAGCTGTGTCTTAAAGTAAATCTTGTTGTGGAGCGGAGCCTCAGCTGAGCGAGCGCCGGCCGAGCGTCCACCGCTGCAGCCCGGGAAGCCGCGCGGCGCACGGGAGCCCCGGCCGCCGCGCCTCGGCTCGCCCGCCGCCCCCGGCTCGTGCGCGGCTCTGCGATCTGCCCGCCTCGCCGCCCGGCCCGGCTGCCCGGCGCTGCCCGGCTCGCCCCCTCCCCGCCTCCTCTCTCCCCTCGCCGTCCCACGCGCTCGCGCACCGACTCACCGTCCCCCGGTCCAATTATCACAGTCATCACCCGCAAGCCATCACCGCGTGTGCGCGCGTGGGTTCCTCTCGCTCTGCGCGCAGAGAGCGAGAGAGAGAGAGCGAGCGAGAGAGCGAGCGAGAGAGAGAGAGAAAGCGAGAGAGAGCGCGCGGCTGCGTCCCGCCGCTGCCCCCGACACCGCGTAAGTACCCTCGCTCGGCCGCTGTCCCCTCCCTCTCGCAGGACCGCTCGCACGGGCTGGTTCGTGAATGGAGGGCGAGGACGGGACCTCCCGTGACTCACGCCCGTGTAAACATTCTTTTTCCAGGGGGAAAGATGATGTTATTTACATGACTCGCTTTCAAATAGCCTCTAAAACAGTTTTGTAAGCAGGAGCCTCGGTGGAAGTCGGCGCCCCGCTCCTCCCAGTGCCTAAGAGTAAGTGACCCCCGGCTTTTTATTTCTTTCTCTCGCCTGCCGGCGGCTGGGGTGGCGTTGGCGATGGAAGGAGGTGGCGTTGCTGGACTTGTCGCCGATCTTGTCACCTTTGTGTACTGTGCGTGGCGTGCGAAGAGGCGCTAGCTTCCTCCTTTCTTTCGACCTCTCTTTTCAGAAGAGGGGGACCCGCCAAGGGGACCGGGGCGCTTTTTTGTTGCGACGGTCCTTGTCCGGCCGGAGCCCGGCTCTCGCCCACCCCATCCTCCCTCCGGGAGAGCTTGAAACTCCGGGCCGGCGCTCGGTCCTCTTCCCTTTGTCTTGTTTATTCTCGCTGCCTTTCTTCCCGACTCTTCCAATTTGCTTGTCATTTGCTTACCTCTCACTTCTCTTTTGAACCCGGGGCCGAAAGCCGGCCCTGGGGAGGACCCCGGGGGGAGGGGGTCGCCCTAAGACTTTCCTCTGGTAACGCGGCGGCGGCTGGAGCGGTTGAGCCCGGCTGAGAGCCGGGAGGACAGAGATGGGTCCTGGGGACCGGCGCCCCTCCGCCCGGCTCTCGCGCCTCCCGGAGTCTGGGGCGCGCAGAGTCGGGTCAGGCGAGCCGGGAGTCTCGGGGAGCGGGGGGTCGAGTGGAGGGGGGATCGGGGTACGGCGCAGCGCGGAGGGTCGGGCTGGACGGCGGTGGGGCTGTGCTGGGGCCGCCGGCTGGCGAGGCGAGGACGCTCACAGCCATTACTGGCACGCCGCGGCGGTGGGCAGCTGCGCCCTGGCCTCGTCTGCTTGCAGCTACTGTTTTGCCCCAGTTCGGAGAACCCGGAGGGAGGAGAGGAGAGGAGAGGAGAGGTGAGAGTGCTTGTCGCCGGGGAAGAATAGCGAGGAGGGCGGGAAGAAGGGGGAGCCGCTATCTTGCCCGCACAGACCGGGAGAGGGACGGGGGAGGGGGCGGGCGACATCATCCAAAGTCCAGTTGAGCAAGTAGCTGCCGCCGTGCGCTGCCTGCCAGCCAGTCCTGCTAAAATTGAGCGTCAGCGTCGGCAGAGGGAGCGACGGGAGGGGGGACCTAAAGGAGAGGTGATCCGCATTCAGGGGCTCCCGCCCCTGACCGGTTTCTTTGGAAGTTAAGTCCTTGGGCCAAGTCAGAGTAGGGGCGACGGTCTCAGCGAGCCCAGGAGGCTGGTTGGAGTGTGGAACTGCTGTTCTTGGCAGCCCCGAGTCCTACTTCGCCTGGGGGAAGGCTGGGAACTCACTTGCTTGCTTTCATATTTCCAAGAAGATCTGTGTTGTCTCCTTAAGCGTATTTAAAAAAAAAAAAAAAAAAAAAAAAAAAACAGCAGCAAGCACCGAGTGTCCTCCTCAAAGTCAAGGCTAACAGAGCCTCTTGTCCCCTCCCCTCTTTCTCTCCTTTTCAATCTTCTTCTTATGTCTCTCTCACAAAAAAAAAAAAAAAAAGGAATCATTTCCTTTCCTGAACTAGACAGGCACAAGTCTGTTAGTGAAGTGCTCATGGGCAGGGCCGGACAGGTGTGTTGTGTCAAGAAAGACAGGTGCGGTTCCCTGTGCCCTGTGTGTGTCTGCTCAGCCCCAGACCACAGGCCTTGCTGGAGGGTCGAGGAGGTTTATGAATTTATGGCTGTCCTGGCTAATGGGATTGCAGGGGCTAATGGGACTTGGGCTGTTGTGTATCTGCTACTATGAGGGTTGTGGGGGAGGGGGGCAAGTTGGTGTGGATTTGTTTGTCTTAAGGATGTTGGCAAGCGACTGCCAAGGCCGGCTCACGGGCTTCTGTCTGCCAGTCGGCCACACTTCACGGCAGCAGGTGAAAGGACCTGCCTCTTCCTTTGCTTTCTGCCAGTTTATAGCTGTCTCCTAGGTCTGTGCTTGGCAGAGAGAGAGAGAGAGAGACAGACAGACAGAGACAGAGACAGAGAGACAGAGACACACACACCACACAGAGAAAGAGACTGTCTTTGTGTGTTGTTGGACAGCCACGGGTGATTTCTCACTGCTCGAAATACCTAAGTCAGTTTCAAAGTGTTACTGGTGTCAAAACTTATCTTTGTGGTGTGCCTGCTCCGTCCAGAAAGAATAGGTGTGTGCACACATTCTATCAAGTCCTGCATTCAATGCTCTCATAAAGTAGAGTTGTGGCTGTCATTATACCAGACACGTGCTGGGTGTCCACGACAGGACTTTGATGGAGAAGGTAAACCCAAGTCAGTCGAGAGGTGACCACGCTTTTCCATTGGAGGAAGCTTCAGGCATTCAGTTCGATGAAGAGTTTCTTGCAAGAACTTCTGAGTATTTTCCAAATGCAACGGGCCGTGTGCAGGGAAGAAGAATGGGGTCTGGTGACGTGTGCGGGAAGATGCTGAGAGCAGCGTGAGTATTCTCTTTACCTTCTTCAGCTTTGGCCTTGGAAGTGTTTTCTTGAAGTTGGCTACATCTTCCAAGTTGTGCAAAGTTGTGAGCTGTGCAGGAACAGGTCAGGTGACGAATGTTTTGTGGGCTTTATGGTTTTTGCTGTTGGGGCGGTTAGCAGTGTGGCTTGCAAATGGGAAGGTATATGAGAGTCACTTTTTATAAACATCAAAGCCCCCATACTCTTCCCAATCCATTCTTTGTGTGCTTTGGAAGATCTTTAGTAATTAAAAGCATTGTTTCTGGCTGTGTTTACTTGCTTTATTTTTAATAGGGCTTTTCTTATGTGCCCATTATGCAGAATTCTAGTTTAATTGCTGCCTTGTGGGGGAAAATGTCATGTCTACATGGCACACACCTTTGTTCTTGCTTTATTCATTTGCAAGCATCGCTCCAACAGCAGCAAAGAAAGTGTCATTTTCAGACTGGAACCCCCACGCTTCCTTAAGTTGCAGGGCTCACTCTCTCCGTGTTCAAAGATTTTTTTTTAAAGAGGCCTTCTCCATATATTTCCCATATCATTTTCGAGCATTTTCTCAGTTATGTGATACAAATATACTGATCAAGATTTGAAAATAAATGACAAAATGTCATTGATGTTGCTGCATGAAAATGGACGTATATGATGTGTTGTTAAAGGATTCTAATTATTCCTATAAATTGGAAGGGTCATACATAATTTTCTCAAATCATATAGCTTATTGCATTCTAAAGCCTCAAGAGATATTTAGAATATTTCAGATTTCTGCAAAAGGGGTGGGGGCATAAGTGCATTTTCTTAAGATTATTTCTCAGACTCTCTTATTTACCCAATCTAGTGAATGATTACTTTTAAAATAAATGGAAATCAATATCCTAGGCAGTTCTCAGAAAATGTTCTAAGTTCATTCTTCAAGTGAAAAAAAATGAATGGAATTTTAGATATGGGAGAATTGTAAATTGAATGGTTAAAATTAGAACACTTATTGTGATAGGAATTTAAATATTTGTCAATGCAACCTTAGCTACTCATAGTATTTAATGTATGCCAGGTAGGCTTTTCAAAATAAATATCAGAGACTTTCTTGACCTGACAGCAGAAGTATCTCGAAAGGAGAAGTTGCTGGTAGCAGATATGAGCTCTTCCAAACAGCCGAGGGGACGGCTTGGGAACAGTTACGGAGAGCATCTCATTTTTTTCCCTATCGAATCACAGATTGTCAGATTGATTCAAAATATTGTTGAAATTTCATAGCCTGCTTCACTCATGAGAGGGGCCTTCGAAGATGACTTTCTCCAAGAAATAAAATCCGAGCAATTTCTTCAAACAGTTTTAGCAACCAGGACAGATAATCTAGCTCAAGAGGAAACCATGCCAACCTGACACTGTCTCATAAAAGATTTCTCTGAACAGTCCGGATAATTACCATAATGAAACACTTCTTTGTCCAGAATCTGGACTCCAGATAGATGTAGTAAAAGTCGCATCCCTGTCCCCAAAATAACTTTTTTATTAAAGTGGAGTTCCAGCCACTTTTTGCTCATGGAGGTTTTCTTTGGATTCTTTCTCGAAATTCTTTTCTCCTAACAGGAGTGTCAGCGTCCTTAGTGTTCTCCTTGTTATATAGAATTTAAGCTGATTCTGAGGGGGAATCTTCTGGAATATTTCAAGTCTGAGATGCCCATGTCTTGAAGTGTGTTTTTGGGGGGGTGTCTTTTTCTGGGGGAGTCTGCTATGCTGAGCTAGTTGCTTGCATAGGTGCTATGTGAGCATTAGTATGGAGTAGGTGCAGTTCCTACAACCAATGCTTAACAATTGAGCAGTTCTAGAGATTTTCACGTTAAGTAAAGAGGGGCTTAGAAAGCGTGTGTATTTGACTAAGAATCATGTAGGTTCAAGTTCTACCCTCTGTTGCTCTCTCTTCTTGCTGACACCATCTTTCACCACGGCTGGATCAAAAGACTTCATGCTTCCAAGTTGAACCCAGAATTAATGCTAAGAGGTTGTAAAAGCCAATAGCAATCATAAGTGAAAAGTCATGGTTTAGTACACAGGCTAAGAGATGTAAGAGGTTATGGGATGCCTCAATGGGCCCGACAGTACGGAGGGCTCAGTTACCCTATTGTCCTTTATCCTGTGGGCCCAGGCGCAGGGAACACTGGGAACCTTCTCCCGTGCTTTCGTTTCCACCTCTGTCATTGGATGGTGCATTTTCTCATGTGGTGAACACATGCATTGGCACATCTCATTTTTGAAATATGATGCAGTGAAACATCAGCTCAATGAGCTGTTATTATTTAATATTGTCTCTAAGGTCCTGGAGCACGGTCCCAATGTGTACAGTCATTATACCTTTATGTCTCAACGTAGACCTTAAACTAGGTGGAAAAACATTATCAATTTGTGCTGTGAAGATAATGCCTTGTCTTGCTGGGCTACATCATTTTTCTTTTGCTCCTGGTTTCGTCTTGCTTGCTATAGCTCAGCTGGACATTTTACAGGGAGACCTTAAAAGTATCGGTATTCTCTTTGCCCCTGACAGAAGAAAATCATGGTTCAGTCACTTCATCTTGACGTGTTATGCATTTGAGAATTACAAAAAAAAAGGAAAAAGGAAAAAAGTAATCAGTTTATAGTTTGATGGACTTAGAGGGAGTTGCAGACTCTTCTTCTGAGCAGACCCAATGAAACTCGGTCAATTAGCATTTCTTCTTTTGATGAAGATGAGAAAGTGGTACCTTCCCACCTTGGGAAGAGCCTCCTCTTGGCTCTGGCTTGAGGCGGGGATGCAGCTGTTGCTCCCTAGGCTGGAGGAGAGGCCGTGCAGCTGACGCGGAGTGGCGGTTACAGAGGAAGGATGCCTGGGACGACCTTGCGCGCATCAGCACGCTGGCATGTCCTCTGGGAGACGCTGCTCCAGATGTGAGCTCCGGGCTCACGATGGGAAGGAGGGAAGGCTGCACAGGAGGAGCACGGCTACTGTGGGATGTACAATGGGAGGCCCGTGTGCTTGGCAGGTGATATGAAAGAGAAATTTGCAAACACACACAAACGAAGCAAAAGGTTAACAGAGCAACGAGGTGTTCCGTCTCTGGAAAACTGTCGTGAGCATGAGAACCTTCCTTCCAGCTTCCTTCCTCCCCATCCAAGGGTTTCTGTGACTCTTAGAAATAATTCAGCCTTTTTCCTGTTCTGCCTCTGGTCTGACAGACACACCTGACTGGCTAATGGACCAGATCCAAAGTGTTGTTAGTGAAATATCTGCTGCTGAAGTTTTGCTTTCCTAAAACCAGCTGTATCATTAGTGTGTGAGGATGTTCAATCGTGCTGAACTTGATTTTGAACCCAATATGCAAGTTTTTGATATGTCTGGCTCCATCCGAGGCTCAGAGTATTTTACCTTGAAAACTGTTTCATTCCCCAAACCTACAAACATGTCCAAAAAGAAGCATTCTGTTCCTTCATAATGCCTGAAAGCAAGCTCTTTTTCAAAATGATGTATCTTCAGAGAGACAGAAAGAGAGAAAGAGCAAACAGAGCATGATGACATCTTTGTCTTTTTTTAAAAAAAATACTGTTGCCATGTAAGCATGAAGCATTTTTTTTTTTTTTTGCCTTTTACAGGGTATTTCATGCTGAAATCACGCCTATTTGCATGAGTAGTCATTCTTTAAAACTAGCCACAGATGCAGTCCCAGGGAGCATGGAGATGTTTTTACAGGTGAACCGAAAGAGATGGGCGCTGCGCCAAGCCCTCTGCACGCTGCCGTTGGCATTGGACCCTGTTATTGTGAGGATGTGTTCTGTTAAGCAAACGCAAAGTTCAACATCAGATAAGCCCCGGCATGAACAAAGTATTTTCATTTTCTTCATGAAACGTTAATTGTAAACAAAAAAGATATTCTCTCTCTCTCTGTCTCTGTGTGTGTGTGTGTGTGTGACATGGATACAGAATTTGGAGTTGGCCTCCCTAGTGAATAGGTGACACAATATGTCAAGTGCTTTTGGTGAAATGCAGTCCAGAATGTTTCCTTTCTATACTTTGTCCCCAAGAGCATATCATTGTATTTCTGTTTTTTTTTTAAATCTTCTTATCATTGATTTTCCTGTTTTGCTTTTTTTTTTCCCTTTTTTCTTCCACCCCACCCTAGGTTTTACTTGCCATGGGACATAAGCATCAGAAATGGTAGACTTCAGCAGAGTCAACTAAAACTGAAGATGTCTTTCTCCTTGCCTGCCTCAGTAGCATACTGCTCCACGCACTGCGTTTTGTAACTTCCTAACAATTAAAGCTGTCCAAAGGGCACTGGGGACACTTAAAAGTATTTTCATATTTACATGCAATACGTTGCAATAGGCACACTCTTTACATATTACATATGAATTCACCAGTAAGAATGCACAGCTAGGATAAATAATCTGAACTTAAAAAACATCAATATTCCTGCATTTCTTTCCATGCTTAATTGGCCATCACATCTGACAAAAATAAATATTTTAAAATTCAGCAATGGGGAGTGCAATCTAATGCAAAATATTGACATTTTTCTTAGTCTTCCCTTTGACATTAAAACATCGTCTCAAGGCAAGGGTGAGATTTTTTTCCATCCAAATCTCATGCAGCCTCAGAATCTAAACATGTTTCTTAAGGACAGCCCACTCTCTGGACTTCTCTTTATCATAAGAATCTCAGTTCCCAAAATTTTAATCAATCCCTTGTCCAGGGCTATATTCCTATCATCTGCTGTTTCTTCTGAAGATAAACAGTATCATTTTAGGCATTTGTGAAAGAGAATCATATTACTGGTGCTTAAGCAGTTTTTTTGCTGTTTTTTTTTTTAATCTTAATCCATCTTAAACCAGTGGAGCAGAAATATTTAAAAATGTTTCGTTTCAAGCAGAGCGCATAATAAATTTCAATAATTGTGGTGCGCCATAAATCCCAGAGCCTATGCATTTTGCATCTGATTCAGGATTGAGGTCAGGAAATTTGGAGAAATTTAAAGAAATGATTCATCAGTCCCTTTGTTCTGTTGGCCAGGGTCCCGGGATTCTTGAGCTGTGCCCAGCTGACGAGCCTTTGAAGATGGCACAATAACTGTCCAGTGATGCCTGACCATGACAGCACAGCCCTCTTAAGCCGGCAAACCAAGAGGAGGAGAGTTGATATTGGGGTGAAAAGGACGGTGGGGTCAGCATCGGCGTTTTTTGCTAAGGCGAGAGCGACCTTTTTCAGTGCCATGAATCCCCAAGGCTCCGAGCAGGATGTTGACTATTCCGTTGTTCAACACGCAGAGGGGGAGAAGTCGAACGTCCTCCGCAAGCTGCTGAAGAGCGCAAACTCGTACGAAGATGCTATGATGCCTTTTCCAGGAGCCACGATCATTTCCCAGCTGTTGAAAAATAACATGAACAAAAACGGTGGCAGCGAGCCCAGCTTCCAAGCCAGCGGCCTCTCCAGCACCGGCTCCGAAGTGCACCAGGAGGATATATGCAGCAACTCTTCACGAGACAGCCCCCCAGAGTGTCTTTCCCCCTTTGGCAGGCCTACTATGAGCCAGTTTGAAATGGATCGCTTATGTGATGAGCACCTGAGAGCCAAGCGTGCCCGGGTGGAGAATATCATTCGGGGGATGAGCCATTCCCCCAGCGTGGCGTTGAGGGGCAATGAAAACGAAAGAGAGATGGCCCCGCAGTCCGTGAGTCCCCGGGAAAGTTACCGAGAAAACAAACGCAAGCAGAAGCTGCCGCAGCAGCAGCAGCAGAGCTTCCAGCAGCTGGTGTCGGCCCGCAAGGAGCAGAAGCGTGAGGAGCGTCGGCAGCTGAAGCAGCAGCTGGAGGACATGCAGAAGCAGCTGCGCCAGCTGCAGGAGAAGTTCTACCAGATCTACGACAGCACCGACTCGGAAAACGAGGACGACGGCAACCTGTCCGAGGACAGCATGCGCTCCGAGGTGCTGGAGGCCCGGGCCCAGGACTCGGTGGGCCGATCCGACAACGAGATGTGCGAGCTGGACCCCGGCCAGTTCATCGACAGGGCCCGGGCCCTCATCCGGGAGCAGGAGCTGGCGGAGAACAAGCCCAAGCGGGAAGGCGGCCACAAAGACAGAGACCACCACGGGCCCAGCGCCTTCCAGCCCGAGGGCAAGCACCTGGCCGAGACCTTGAAGCAGGAGCTGAACACCGCCATGTCGCAGGTGGTGGACACGGTGGTCAAAGTCTTCTCGGCCAAGCCCTCCCGCCAGGTTCCTCAGGTCTTCCCACCGCTCCAGATCCCCCAGGCCAGGTTCGCAGTCAACGGGGACAACCACAATTTCCACACGGCCAACCAGCGCCTGCAGTGCTTCGGCGACGTCATCATTCCGAACCCCCTGGACACCTTTGGCAATGTGCAGATGCCCAGTGCCACAGACCAGACGGAGGCCCTGCCCCTGGTGGTCCGCAAAAACTCGTCCGAGCAGTCTGCCTCCGGCCCGGCGGCCAGCGGCCACCACCAGCCCCTGCACCAGTCCCCTCTGTCGGCCACCGCAGGCTTTACCACCTCCACCTTCCGCCACCCCTTCCCCCTGCCCCTGATGGCCTACCCATTTCAGAGTCCGCTAGGTGCTCCCTCCGGCTCCTTCTCGGGGAAAGACAGAGCCTCTCCTGAATCCTTAGACTTAACCAGGGATACGACGAGTCTGAGGACCAAGATGTCCCACCATCTCAGCCACCACCCCTGTTCACCAGCACACCCGCCCAGCGCTGCCGAAGGGCTGTCCCTGTCGCTCATAAAGTCCGAGTGTGGAGACCTTCAAGACATGTCCGAGATCTCACCTTATTCCGGAAGTGCAATATCCTTTCATTCCCCCCCCCCCACCAACATACATAAGCCAGAAGCAAAAGAAGGGCTCCCGAAAGGTTAGGTCTACACGTGCCGTAGGGTGACGGATGTTAGTATTGGGTTTGGGTTTTTTGGTGGGACTCAGTTTGGTTGGGGGTTTTGACGTAGGCCCTCGCTCCATAGCCCAGGTTGCTTAGCATTCACTATGTTGCTCAGGCTGGTCTTGCGCTCTCAAGTGCTCGGATTACAGGCGTGGGCCACAAGGCAGGGCTGCTCCCTTCTTAGACGCCCTCTAAGGGGCTGGGGGCAGCCGTGTGCTTGGCCTTACTGTCTGCAGAGAAACTGGCTCTGTGTTTTTGCAGCTCTGACGGGTAGTAACTGCCCCAAGAGTTCCTCCCAGACGCTTCTCCACCCGTCTATTTTAAGGTCCTTCTTGAAGTGTGACGTATTTTCAGAGCAGACTCAGAGGTGTGTGTGTGTAGGGGGAGGGATTATGCCTCGTTAGCCCAGAATCCTCTCTCATAGCTGTTTTATAAAGATGGTAAGTTTTATGACAGAGGAAAAGAGAAAAGACAGCTCTCAGATCCAGATCCCTGATTTGAAGAGGAAGAAACCTTACTTTCAACTGGCAAAGAGCCCTGGCCCCTGGCTGGCAAGGCCTGGTCCGACCTCATAGGAGTCCTTCATTGGGAGGACCCCATGCAGGTGGGAGCGTGAAAGGGAAGGGTGGGGAGTTAGATTCTGTCCTTCATTTTCACACGAGACCTTTTTTTCTTCAGGAAATACTCAGATTCTGATTTATTCCAATAGCATTGGTCTGTTCTGTGGGTCTGGTGCAGCTGCCTGTACGCATGATTAACCTCTGCTCAGCCATACGCAGAAACCTTTTGTCCCGACATACACAAAGCAAATTATTTTGGAAAGCAAGAGAGCACAATTAGATATAAAACTCAGCTGTATTCGACTCAAAAATGGCCCTTTTTATGACTCCTTTCTGTTCCCAACCTGACTTTTATGCAGCGCTGCCACGCTGGTATATTCCAGCAGATATCCTGGCTATTTCTAATCTGCAACTCTAGTGTTTCTTCTTTAAATCAGTCTTTTCTGTAAATTATTCAGAATCTTGTGATCGTTCATCTTGGGGGGTGATAGAATGACAACATTTTGGGGGCCAGTTGGAGACAAGTTTCTTGTATAATGACTTAGCAGATGGATATGAAATTTAGCAATTTAGTCGACTGTTACTAAATTGAGGATTCTGAGCAATTGTCTTGATGACGAGAGATTGGCATTTTAGAAGCTCCGCCCACTGCGGAGGCTGAACAGAAGTGTCAAGCCACGTTGTGGTAGAGATCTGTGTTCCTAGAATCTTCTCCAAGGCCAGTGCCCAAGACAGAAAGGGAGTGTTTGTTAAGGCGCACTGCAGCCGCAAGCATAGGACCATTAGTCATAGCATCTCTTTCAACCGTCTCAGAGAAAAAGAAAGATACTGAAGTCTGAGGTTCGAGTCTTGGCTTGGTTGCTGATTCAAGTTCAGACATTCAGAGGTCTAAGACCCAATGCACCAGAAGCTAATCTGCAATCTGCAAGCCTTTCCTTGTATATCACCAGCAGGCAGTGCATTCGAGCCACAGTAACTGGAATGCAGTGTTGGTGATGGGGAGAGCCAAGAGGCAAGAGCTGCTGTGGCTTCACTCCTTCCCACCTGGCCAACGGACATCTGATGCTAGACTCTGTTGCATCTCGTTTTGAAACCATTAGTAAAGTGGTAGCAGTTCTCTCCCTCCCTCTCTCCCTCCTTCTCTCTCTCTCTCTCTCTCTCTCTCTCATGCACACACACACACACACACACACACACATTTACACGCACACAGTAAAGAGACATGCATGCTCATTTCAGTGACTGTGTGTAACTAGGTATCAAAATCTTATAAGTACACAGAGAGCTCTTGTTCACAATGCCAGCTTACTTGTTTATTTTGGACTTCTAATGGCAGGAGAAGTTAGCCTTTTTAAAGTTAGGTTGATCTTCCATTGCTTTAAGCGTCACTATGTTCACGGCCTGTCTCCCAGTTAATCTGCCCCCCCCCCCAGGAAACTTGGGGTTTGAATGAAAAGGAGGTGCTTTTATTTCTATACATATCATCGGGCGGTAAAGAAAATATAAACGTAGCCACCACACCTGCAGGAGACCGTGGACTCGCCTCCCGCCTCTGTGGGCTTCCGTTGAGTGGCAGCAGGAAGGGCCCAGGCTGGCATGAGGTGCTGGCTGTTCACATCTCAATTCCACAGGGCCCAGCGGCCACCTCTGGTTGGCTGCAGCCTGAGCTCTGGCTTCCCCCTCAGCTCCCCATGTCTGGTTTATTCTTTCTTCTCTGCTGTCCTGGAAAGTGCAGCCATCTTCCCACCCTTGTGAATCCACACGTGGCCGAGGTGTTTATGAGGGGCTGAGACCACTGTGCCTCTCTCTCTCTCTCTCTCTCTCTCTCTCTCTCTCTCTCTCTCTCTCTCTCTTTCTCTCTGGGAGGCTGTGAGGCCTTTTATGGTGTACACATTAACCTATCTATGTACTTTTAGGAAAACGTGTCAGACTTAGCGTGGGACCCTCGAGGAGCCACAGCGAGTATACAATTTCACCTCTGTTTTAAGGTGACAGAGTCCCCAACAGATCAACACAGTTAGTGGGCGTGCAGGGTGTGCCCCAGAGGCCAGTAGGTTAACTTACACCTTCACAGTTTTCCAAACTGTTGAAAGTAACCCTCTTGTAGTTGATGGGCCGTGTGGGGGCTTCACATGCTAGGCCAGGCGTCCAGCGCTGACCAGGCGCCCAAGGTGTCCACGGTTCCATTCTTAAGGATTTCTTTCCTACCCTAAAGGACATCTCAGTTTTTCACCCAAACAACCAAGATCAAGTTATGAAGAATGCCAGCTTGTTAGGCAGGTCCTGTCTGCTCCGAGCATCCATGTTCTGAGCGCTCAGCCTTGGTCGCCCCCCGTCCCCCCTTACACACAGCAGGAAGGAAGCAGTGAGTGTCAACGCACCTGGCCAAAGAGCCCACATCTTGAGTATAGAAAAAAAATGTGTTCCGTATCTTTGCAAATGAATCTATTTAATCAAATATTAAGTTTTATTCAAATTTCGCAAAGAAACGGCCAGCCAATTGCTTTTCTTCACGGTGTTCCTTGTCCCACATCCTCTTTGCATCTCAAGAAAAATAGCCTTGTGTAGGCCTCACACATTTGCATCCAGCCCAAGCTCATGCATGGGAACGAGTCATTAAGACGCGCAGGTGAAGATCCTCAGTCTGTTTAGGGGTCATTTGGCTTTTCTGGCTTGACATTTGGAAAGAATGTTTAAAATAATAATAAAAAAATTTGCAGTTTAGAAAAGAAAATTGTTTAGTGGGATGAAATTAAAGTTCAGCTATAAAGCATTGTGCTAAAGGTTAAGCCTGATATTTCTTTTTTCTTTTTTGATTTTTTGAGACAAGGTTTCACGCTGTAACCTAGACTGGCCTTGAACTCACCGCAATCCTCCTGCCTCAGTCTCCCAAGGGCTGGATTAAAAGTGTGTGTCACCACACCCAGCTGTAAAAATTAATTTTTGTAAATGTTAAAGAACCCACAGAGGCTGATATTTTATATTTATAGAAGTATCAGAAGGCTTAAACATAAATATGTAGCTTAACCATGAATAACTCTGTGTTCCCATTTCTAGAAAGAAAATCATAAAGTATTTCATTTTGAAAAAATGTCTCTCATCTCTCTGATTGTGTCGAACTCCTGGTAAAGTAACAGCTCTGTTGCCCTCATTAAAGGAGAGATTAGCTCTCTTCTGCCCATTAAAATGTTCTAGGGATAGCCTGTTAAGACTCAGCAAACCCAACAAGAAATTCTTAATGTCTCCAAGAGCTCAGTAAATCTAACAGTCTCTTCATCCTGCCAGGAGCCCAAGAGTGAAACATCATGCCAGGATTCAGAGAGCAACTGAGGAGAGAGAGAGAAACAGAGAGAGACTTTCCTTCCTGCAGCCTCCCAGGTCTTTTCTTGCATTTGCTCTTTTAGCTGCCTGGGTCTCTCCAGAGCTGCTGTCTAGGCAAGGTTAGACTGTGCTTGGTAAACAGACAGCATTGAGGTTTTCAGGTTGTCTGGACACGGCGTTAGGTTCCTTCTCTGATCTTTTATTTTCCTGAACAGATGTCTTTCATTAATTTATGGATTTATCATCTTTTCTTTTTTTTTCCTTTCTTTTCTTTTTTTTACACCTGGCAGCTCTCTCAAGTTTCAGCAGTTATTGTCTGTTTTGCATGACACATAGAATTGAATGTCATCTGCCTTCACAAAGCTATGTCTCAGAGCATTGAGGCAAGTGCGGGAGCTGCTGGGGCAGATCTGGGTTGTGCTGCCCCCTCCCCCACCCCTTTACCTCCTTAATATTTATTCGTGCTCATTTTCTTTCCTGGCCTTGAATGGGGCTTAGCCCGTGTTCAGTACAGCTGTATGTTTACTGAACCTATTCCATCGTGACTCATTGTGCGTGTGTAAGTATCCAGGAAACAGCCACCGCTTTCTTGGAAGAACACTTGCTTTTCAGCACAAGCACTTAAAAGGGAAATTAACCAATTGGTCAGTTCAGATTGATTTTAAGAGAAAAAAAAAGGATTATCTAACATTTGGCTTTTAAAGATTTCATTAACTATTTTTAATAGTTTATTAGAAACATATATTTATGGGAATTTTATCTTAATTATGCAAGGAGCAAGAGACGGGTTTTTATTTCATGTTCCACTTCAGCTGATCGATTCTAAGTATTACCAACAGGAAACATCTCGAAGCAAAAATGAACTTGAGAAATCCACATCAGAGTAATGTTTTCTCATTAAATAAAAAGCCTCTAGATTCTGATCAAAAAGGAATGGATTTTATAAAAAAAAATAGATAAAGAGCTGAATCGTCTTCACAAAATTTAGAAGCGTGAGGGTCTCTGTGCTTGTCAATGCAGAGCAGAGAAGTCTCCCTTTTGTATGAGCCCCTAGATCTTGCAAGATTTGGGACTCATAATTAGTGACTTAGAGAAGGCTGACTGAAAGAAAAGATTAGAACTCAGATCGGGGAATACTCGTCCAAGTTTGGACTTGCCTAACTAAAACTCTTATCGCGAGGCTAGGAGAGACAGCTTGCGAGCATTATGTCACTTATCCATTTGGACAGATGGTCCTGAAGTGTGCCCAGCTCCTTTCGTCTTCGCGATCAGTCTAATGGAGGCTACTGGAGTGCCTTTCAGCTCTTTCCTTGGCACAACAAGTCTGTCAGTCATAAATTATGGTCTTTGTAATCATTAAGGACCTCAAACAAAAACACAAGTTCAGTTAAGCTGCTTTGGCTTGCAGATAGAAAAAGCAAAATTTGTTTCTTCAGTGTTTATTTTCAGTTAAACATACACATGGGCATGTGCGTGTGCACATGCACAAACACATACACACACATATGGGCACACACACACACACACACACACAGGCATGCACACACATACACACACCCAACTGAAATGCTTTTTTCTTTAATGGTCTGGGACATAAAGGTGATGCTCATGGAACGCATTCTCGGCAGCATATCTTTACGTAAAGGCTTTCTAAGAAGTAGTCCAGAGTTATCGATATTCATCCGAACTCACGGCTGTATGTCTTTTCTGGCTTCCTGCTGTACTTGTGATTCATCTCGCTAGAACCCCTTCTCTCTCCCGAATATTTATCTGACCTTTTCTCATAAGGTGACACATGTTTTCTGGGGAGCTGAGTAAGTGTGGGTTACACATGGGCGTGCATGCCCACACTGGAGGGGCCTATTTTCTTTTCTCTCCCCCCCCCCACTCTCCTTAAAGAGAAAATCCTTAGAGAAGCTTCTAGGAAGGACCCTTAATTGACCTTGTGGGGGACCACATTGATTTTCCCCACGTGCATCTTCATTTCTGATAAATTATAAAGCCATTAATTTGCTGAGGAAATGGCAGGGCCAGGCTGCGGCACAGATGTGACCAGCGCCACCCTAGCCCAAGCCTGCCGCGGACTGCCAAGAATCTGGGCGAGAATCAGGAAGCCCGGATTGTTCTGGTCCCCCACATTCTCTTGGGAACTGCTTTAGTTGCTGCGGTTTACAGATCTGAAAGGTAATGATGGTCTCAGATAAATAGGCTTTCTTATTTGGGGTAAGTGGCCACGTATCGATCTGCTAACCCACATGTATTGATTTGGTTAGCCCCAACTACTGTGTTGTTCTCAGAGGAGTTAACTATAAATCCAGGACAGGCAAATTGTATTTGGTTTTGGAACACTGCTTTGACAAAAAAAGAAAAAAAACGACCCCTCCTCACCCCCCTCCTTGTTCTCTCCTGCCAAAACTACCCCCCCCCAGGCTGAGCTGTAATTTTAAGGGAAACAATTCAAAGAAAACCATAATAAGACAGGAAGGAATTGAGTCACGAAGCCTCATTAGATTAGCCTGCGAGGTAAAATACAAAACCCATATCATGTAGGATTTTAGCTCAGCCACGATTTGAAGGCTGAGTGTGGAGGGAAGGTTGGCGAACAGAAGTGTAATGCAAAGAAGGAAATGGACTCGGGAACGAGACTCGAGCAGTGAACAGTCAGCTGCGCTGTCTCCTTAGCAACAAGTGCACAGCTCATGGACAGCTACAGGGCCCAGAGGAGTGAGAACTGGGGAGCCCTGTCACCTCACTAAAAAGTACTGAGAGGCCTGACTAAAGTGTGAGTCCTCACGGACAATGAGCAGTTTGAACACAGTGATGGACTCCACAGCCAGAGCCCAAGGGCTCCCAGCTGAGCCAGGGAGTCTTGGGTGCAGGAGGGAGGGGGGAGGGGAGAGAGCTCCAGATATTCTAGCGGAACATGGAGACGGGACAGGAGGGCTTATATTGTTCACGGAATTGTTTTTGGCCTTAACCAGTGGCATCCCACATGCAGGAAGGGTTGTCACCCAATCACTTGAAAAAAGCGAAGCTCATGTTCTTTTACACCCGTTACCCCAGCTCCAACATGCTGAAGACCTACTTCTCCGACGTGAAGGTAAGGGCCGCCTCGTTCCTCACGCTTCCCTTGCAGAGGTCTGAATGCTCCGATGCCAATGAGACGGCTGCAAGCTGAGCGTACTGTGCTGATTGCTGAGACGTGCGTGTTCCTTTCTCCCAGTGTCCACGAAGACGAGGGCAGTGCTTAAGCCCCAAGCGTTACTGACAACGTCGGGGAAACGCTGCCGCTGTCTTTGTAGGTTTAAGTAGCTTCCTGGAAGAAATGTCCCCTGGGAATGATGGGATTTTTTTTAAACCCATCCGTCCCTTCTGCAAGGGTAAACTGCTTCTGGATTTGTTTCGGTTGGTTTCCACACACGTGTGCCTGCGGAAGCTAACTCTGTTACCTCTTTCTGCCGTGTCGCAGAGCAACGAGCATTGAGATTCTCTGTGCAGTAGCTGCTTGAAAACAAAAGTGATGATTGTCTCTTATTTACAACTTAATTTGTTGTTGATGTAGAGTACACGGAGCATAAGGAGAATGAATAAAGTGACAGATTCAGGACACATTATTCAAATGAGGATATGAAAGCTGTCGGCCCACAGCTGCAGCCTCCCGCTTGCTGCTCAATATCGGGACCTCCTGGTTCTGTGTGTGTGTGTGTGTGTGTGTGTGTGTGTGTGTTGTGCGCGCGCGCGCATTTTAAGTAATTATTTGTATCAACTTGATGTCGTGTTAATCATCTGTAACTTTTTAAAGCATAGATTGGGTCTTGATAACAGTGACTCATGCGAGTTTACACTGAGGAACTCGATAAACATTGCATTAGCTGAGATTAGTTTGTTAAGATTGGGTCCCCCCTAACATTTCTTTGCTCACTCCTCCCCTTCCTCCCGTATGTACAAGTTCTGATTTCTGCCACTGATTTTTGCCACTGAGATCTCATAAGCTGCCCAAATGCACTTGCCTGTCCGCCACCCCTGCACGCCGTCTGCTGGAGCTTGCTCTCCGCATCGCAGCCTTGGCCCTGTTTCGCAGGTCGGCTCGTTTCAGTTCCCACTACCGGTGTCTTATTTGGTCCTATAGGAAAAGGTTTGCTCTCTCCCGTTTGCTTTTGAACTGTGTCAGCCTTGGCCTTTTTTCCACTTCCTGCCTGTGTTCCTTATGTGAATGGCATGTTTTGCTCCTCATTCGGCACCCACTACTGGGAGTAGGGGAGTAGGAAACCTAAAGGGCTGGCTGCGAACCCCAGGCAGGTGCCCGAGGGAGCAGGAGAACTTGGGCCTTGTGGGACAGATCGCCAATATCTTGCTAATGGGAATTTGTCAACTGACTGAGGCCTGGCCAGCTTCAAGCTTCCCTCGCAGGCTTGTCCAACCTTTTGACATTGTGACATGAGGTTATCATCTGCAAAGTGCATGCTCCAGAACTGAGTGTGGAGTTACAAAAACAATTGAAAAACCAGTCACATCATGTTTTAAGTAAGCCTGCAACTTTCTGTTGAGCTCCATTCACAGCTAAGCTGCAGGTTAGATATACCTCAGAGCCTAGGAGAGTCTGGCTAAGCAAAGATCTTCCCAGAACTTTGTTTCTAAGAAGGGGACATGGAGGAGTAGATGGAGAGGGTTCACACACACACACACACACACACACACATGCACACACTTACACATGAATGCACACACATGCATGCATACATACACACGTCTCCATGTTATCTTTCACTCCTTTCTGTGCAATACTGTGATGTCTTTATGACTAGACATATATATATATATATATATATATATATATATATATATGTTTCTTTATATAGCAACTCATCCAGGAAGGCGCCAAAGAACTTTACAACATGGCAATCACTTGCTCCCCAGTATAACAGTCCTGCTAGAGAACGAAAGCCCCAGCAGATGTAGCCAGGCA
>JALPQD010000875.1:275000-399549 GCA_023101885.1 Typhlomys cinereus
TAGGAACTAACCTTGGGTCTTGATCTTCTCCCCCCTCCTTTCTTTTAAAAAAAAAATTAAATAGTTCTTCCAGAAATGCTCCCCAATCTACTTTTCTGATGATTTCCTACCCAAACATGTCCTGGTAGAGTAATAGGAAAAGCTGAAACCAGAATATTCCCATCAGAACCGGGGCGTGCTGACCCACAATGCCTCTGCTCCCAGCCTTGACTTGCGTTCAGCTTGTGTGGCAGATCCACTGGACATGGGACGGGATCCTGGAAACTCCAAGGCGAAGGGCAGCAGGGACCAATACAAAGTGATTTCTCTTCTGGGGAAAAGACCCCTGCCCCAAGTTTTCATCGGAGTAGGTGATCGTCAGCTCTGAGCAACGGTAGCTCACCCCCCCCCGCCCCCGTTGTTTCCAGAGAACTCTAGTAATGTTGACAGGTGACATCAATTCAGTTTACAGGGACAGTGATTAGGGGATGTGTTCAGTATATATCCGAAGAGACCCGCGGCCCTAAATGTTTATTTTTGCTGTTTTGGGAGGGCGGTCTGTGTATTTTCACTATTTTGGGGAGAGGTCTGTGTACTTCTGTATGTACGATATAACACAGTGGGCTTCTATGTGTTCACACACGCCAGTGCATCCTGAAATCGGGCTGCGACACACACACACTTTCTAAACGCACACACTAGCAGTTTTACTGACAGTTCCCACGAAGCCACATCCGGGCTGCAATGGAAGATGTTCGGGTCTGCGAAAGACATTTCTTTCTGGGTTGCGGAGCTGCTGCTGTGAGCAGTTTCTGCTGCCACGTGATGGCTTTGGGACATAACATGCGCAAAGGGTTTTGCTGAGCGCTGCGTGTGCAGGCGGCAATAGCAGGAGACAGGGACGCGGCCATACAGCCATCGGTCGAGTGGTCACGAGGAGGCCAGATGCAACTTGACAAGATCGATCCCTCGACTCTTCTGGGCAGATGCCTGTGAGCACAGGGATTGTGAGCTGCTCTTTGAGGGGCCTCATGCCAGCATTCTAGTTTTCCTCCTTCGGATGAGTGCCCAGGAATGCCCGGGAGCCTCTTTTCCTCAAAGGAAAGAAGGATCTTGTGTTGTGGCTTTGTCCACAAAGGGACCTGACACCTTGCTTAACTGCTTGCTGGTTCCTTTTTGACCTTGCATCCCACCACCGTCCTGAGCTGCTCAGATCAGAGTGTGTAAGTGTAGTCATGGGGAGGTCAAAAGCTTCTCCTTGGAAGCTTGAGTGATTATCCTGCAGGCTACTGATGCATTTTTGCCATCCACGACTGATAGATTTCTTGCCAAGCATTGTAAGTGAAGTTTGTCTTTTGTCAAACTCATTGGAAATAGGTATTCTTGCTTTATTGACCTACTATCTGAAAAAAAAAAATTGTGTTTCCAAAGATTCAGTTGTGGTGTGGGGAGATGGCTCAGGGGTTAAAGTTTTTGCCTCACAAGCAAAAGGACCTGAGTTCAGATTCCCAGACCCCATATAAAAATGCTGTATGGAAATGGTAGCAGCCTGCAATTCTAGCTCTAGAAGTTAGAGTTTGGGAAACCCCAGAGAAAAAGCAATAAAGAAAGTAGAACAACCCAGGATGATTCTTGAATGTCACCCTTGGGCCTCCATAGGCGCGCGCATGCGCGCACACACACACACACGCATGCACACATACACAAAGATTCCATTTTCACAGCAAATTTTGTCTAAAAACTGAAGAATATGATTATGACTAGACATTTTGACGATATATAAGAGGTTCTTCTTTCCCACCCCTTTTCTAAGACTCTGCACTTGAAACTACTACTGTATGCAAGTGGATCATTTGTACCTTACTAGAACATAAATATCTTCTGGGCAGCCTGCATGCCTCAGGCTTCATAAAAAGAACTGCCCGAGATTTACAGAAGATTCCCGATCCATCCCATACTAGAGAGAACAGATCCTTAGAGTGTACATGGGGTCTTCAGGGGGGCTCACACCTTACCTGGCTGGAATTTAATCCCCTCACTGCAACACAAGGGCCAGAACCCCACACCCAGGGGACACTGAAATCAGAGGACTAAAGCAGTCTCTCCATTTAGCATCATCTAAATCCTCCTCAATATGATTAGCATCTGATCGCGCTCGCTGAGAAGCACAGCCCTTCCAGCAGGCCACCTCTCCTTTATCTGCAGAGTCTATTTTAGGACTGCTCCACAGCAAGGAGATTGGGGCCTGGGCAGAGATTCTGCGGCTTCTCATGTGACTTCGGACAAGTTACTGGACTATTCCAGGGCTCATGGCGCCTTCCCTAAAGAAACCAGGCTCTTTCCAGAAACATGGGGAGCAAGATTGAGGGATGAAGACTCTGCCGTCTTCGCCCCCCATACAGACCCCCATGCACGCGTGCATACCACCTAGGATACCAGCATCGAGAACTCGTTTTGAACACAGCCTGGCCGCTCACAAGGCTGTAGATAAGTGGAATGCTCCTTTGCTGTGCCTTTGAGCACAGAGGTCATTGCTCAAGTGAGATGCTTAAAAAGCCACTGTTCTTATCACTGCAACTTCACCAGCGTGGGCCGAGACTGTGAGCCAAAAGTAGCCCCGACACCTCGAGCAAAATGCCTCGACTGATAGTACAGGCGGGGCTCTGCTCTCCTCCTGAAGTTTCTCCTCAGAGGGGCAACTAAAATAAGCCTTTGGTTCCAGGATAAGCCAGTAAGAAGGACAGGCTATTAGAGAGCTGTGCCCCTTGGGCCCCTCCCCCCAGACTTAGACAGAACAGAAACATGGGAGACAGATGGAACTTATGTCCAAAGGTGTGGTCAATGTAGAGTAATAGGTTATCCTGCCGCCCACGCTGGTCACATCCTGAACGAGCTATGCTCCGCACGTTAAAGTCTTCTCTAGGGGCGAGAGACAGGCTCAGGAAAGCGCTTGCCACACAAGCATGAAGACCTGAGTTCAGATCATCCCTAACCCCCGCTTGGAAATCAAGCATGGTGGTCCACCTGTCAGCCCGCTGCTGGGGAGGGAGGAAGCAGACGCACGAGGACAGCTGGGGCTTGCTGGTCAGTGGACTCCAGGTTTAGTGAGAGACCCCGTCTCAAAAATAAGGTGGAAGGAAGCAGAGGAAGACACCTGATGTCCATCTCTGGCTCGCGCACGTGCGAGCACGCAGCCGCCTGAACGTGCACACGCACCACACACGCCTGCACACATAGAGTGTCTCGGTCGGGGCGTGCAGAGCATATGCACACATAGAATGTCACCATCAGGTGTGCGGAGCAGCGATACAATAGCAAACAGCAGTTGGCTGCCCACACGCAGGGTTTGAAGGGTCTCACCAACCTCGGCGTGGTGTGACATAGAAGTGACACGGATATAGCAGGACAAGAAACACTTCTTGTGGCCCCAAGTGTTCCCGGCTTTCAAGTTATTATATGGAGTGGGCGGGACCCAGGGAACTAGGGGGGCACCGAGTGGAAGGTGCTCTGATTCCTTCTTCGCTGGGAAGTTTTTTTCTTTCTTTCTTTCTCTTCTCTCCTGCTGGTCACGTTTCCTCCCTGGGCTCCATCTCTGCCTCCCTCGGGCTCTCTGTGGCTCCTGCCTTACTGCTCAGCACCATCCCCCACCAGTCGCTGCGGCTGAGGGCTTTCCAGGCTAGAGAGGTTGCTGACCCCTGGCCTACGGGAAAATAAAGCAGATGGGAAGGTTTATCGCTGGGCAGGAGGGAGTGGCCTGCAGCGCTGGGCTCTTCTGGACCTGCGGTTCCTGGCCTTTATGAGTCAGGGCCTTCTAAAGTGACTGGGGGCTGGGGGGGGGGAGAGGGGAAGGTATCTGCCTTTTGTATGGTCCACACAATTGCCTGGCCTCTGGGCACAGCACGGAGATGGAAGATGGTGAGAGTTTGAGGTGACCAGGGCACTACAGGGGGAGATGGAGGACATTCGCAGTTTGAACGAGAAGGAGGGGCATGGACCTCTCGCTTCTGAACTTGAGCTTGGGAAGATGTGCAGGACAGCATGTACAACGGCGGCAGCATCTTTTTGCTCCCGCCTCTTCCACCTCTCACATTTAATGAGGTTGGCAACAATAAATGTGTCTTTCCAGGTGTTACGTGCGTATCTCTATGCCTCGTTCTCACTTCACTTTGAAGAGCTTCCAGAAATGTTTCTACGGGGAGGGAGAGGAGGTTTGGCACGCCTTTCCAGTTTTAAATCAGACTTCTGACTTTAGGGGCCAGTGAAGTTGGAAGCTATTTCTTTTCTGTTTCTGTAGGAAAGGAGGTAATGACAGAGTCAGTTTCTAAGGCCCGTGCAGAGGATTCCAGAAAGGTAGTGGACCTGCGTAACTTACAAAGTTTAGCTGCATTGTGGCTGGACCCTAAGCCCCCAACTCCCCCTAGGTTTGACTCTGTTACCCAGGTCTTTTTCTGTATGCATCTCAGAGGGCCGGGGTCGGGGACGTAAGCTGAAAGGGGGATGTAATCAGCTGTCCTCCAAACACACGAAACCCTCTTTTTCAATCTGGGTGTCCATGAAGCAGCTCTTCCAACATGGTGGAAAGCAAAGCATTCCATGTGGGCCCCTTCCTCCGTGGCTGTCCATGTACCCACAGATAAGAGTCCAAACCCCCCTGAAAGAGTGACTAATCTCTCTTGGGCTTGCTCAAGGCCCAGGTTTGGGAGCTGGAAGGTTTAGCCGCAAGCAGAACAGGAGGAACTTGATTCACTCATTGGTGGGCTGGAAATGCCACTTCCTACGCTACCATCAGGCGCAGCCTGTCCCTGGGCAGAGCCACCATGGAGCCTGGGGGGGGGGTTGACATTTCTCTGGGTGGTAGGCGACAGGCCAGAAGGGGTACATCTGTGGACCTCTGTGGGTAAATTCTACTTCCTTCTTGGACACAGAAACTGAGGAGGCATTTCCCCTCACCTACCTCCACGCACATAACTTCACCCTCCCCTACGCCCAAGCAGTCCACGTGCAAGCAAGTTTAATGCATTTGGAAGTCTTTTCTTCGTGTGGCTGCCTCTTTAAAGAAGAGCGAAGACAGGTGGATAGAGGAAGCTCTTCCCTCTTCTCCAAATACATGCTCAAATATGAGCGATCACTTGGAAACGAGTGGCAGGCTGAAAGCCTTTCACCTCGGTGGCTCTCTTCTGGCCTCAAAGTCCCCAAGCCATTTGAATTGAGATCCGCACCATACACTCCTGGTGGGTGGCAAGGAGGAAGAGGAACACACTCACCGTTTCTTCCTTTGCCAGTCTCTCACTGACATGCCAAATTGGTCTTTTTAAGAGACCAAATGAATGTTCTCTAAATATGTGTACACATGGCTGTCTGGGAACACAGTCTTTCTATACAAGGAGAGAAAATAGGGTGGGCAACAGACCGGGCATGGGGCAGAAGGGTCCTGGGAGGACTGGGAGGAAGAGCGTACCTTCACTCCCAAGTCCCCCCCAGGGGGGCTTGCTTTCTGCACTCCGTCCTTTTGCTATTCAAGGGGTTCATCTGTATAATGAATTGGGGGCCCATTGATTTATCATGTTTGGTAATCCTTTGCTTTTTTAGCTCCTGATCTTTTTTTTTTTTTTGTCTGTCATTGGCTTACATTCAAGCACAGAGAGAGATACTTTCAAACCTCTTTACCCAACAGCTTTATTAGTGATAGCCTCCCACGACCTTTCTCAACATTCTTAAAGAAAAAGATACAGCCCAATGTCGCCTCACCTTGCTTATTGTCCTTTGTTGGGGTGAACAAAGCATTTTCCGCGGTGGCTACAGCACGTAATTATACAGCTTTCAATAGCAGTGTCTTGGCACATATCAAAGTTCAGAAGAGCCTTTAGAAAAAAAAAAAAAGATGTTTTGTGGAAGCCTAGGGAGGGTCTCATCTTTCCTTCAGAAAATAGTTCAAGGCTCTTCTCTCCCGATTCCCTACTTGGAGCTCTTTCTCCTCCTGCTTCATAAAGTTTAAAGGGGGTTCAGTGGAGTTCTATGATCTGCTTCCTTTGAAAGATTGTTCTTCGGCACACAGAGGCCCTTTGACTTCAAGAGTTCGCAGATTCATGTCTTTAGGTATCATATGCCTGACCTTATCAGTTACTCCATTTAATGTAGGAGAAAAACCCACGACTCTTTGTGTTTGTCTGTTTTGCCTCTGTGAAATGATTTGGTGAAAAGACCATCCTTTTTAGCACACCACCAAGAGACCGTTTCTGACTGTAACCTGCCCCGTGGCTTTTTCTCTCTTTAAAAAAAAATGTCCTTGTGTTTTGTGTATGGATGAGTTCACAGTGAGAATAGAATTATACAAGGATGGGCGCGCGCGCACACACACACACACACACACACACAAAATCTTTTGCTTTCTTCCCTCTCACCCCCCCATATCTGCTGGTTCTCTGGATGGCTGTACCCCAACAGGCAAAGCATTAGCAAGCACATAGGTGGCTGCTGGAGCTGGGGGGGCAGTTTCTTTTGCTCCGATCTACCCCCAAGGCCTTCATAATTAATTGTCCTTCCGAGGGACGCTTTTTGTCTGGCTCACACTTCTCCATCCCTTGCTTCTTTCTCTTGTCTCACAAAGAGTTATCAATAGGACAGAGCAAAAGTCCCCTTCTGAGAGGCTCTGGTGGTGTTGGGAAGTGGCCGTTGTGCCCGGTCTATCCCAGATGAGATGTCTGAGGAACTTCTAACGACCCACTGTGTCTGTGTCTGGATTGAACGAACTCACTCAGTCAGCCCACAGCTTGCTGGGAGTCCTCCCTCCTTTGCCACCTGGCAGACAACAACTTAAAATCCAATTTTCTCCTTGTCCCCCCCCAAAGGATGGCATTTAACTTTAACCATTTGGCCCTGGGTCAGTCACAGGACAGAGAACACTATAATCCCTTACTTATCTCTCTCCAATCCATCAATATAAATTGGCAACCATAAATATTTTCTCCAGCAGTTCTTTGGAGACAAGGCATTGGGATTTGATTCTTAAAAGTGGATCGCTGGAGTTTTTTTTTTTTTTTTTTTATATGGCTCCGCCTTCAAAGATTGCCTTAAGCCAGTCTTCCAGGCTGTTTTGTAACAAGACATAAAACAAATACAATCTGGTCCCCACCCCCTCCCACTTTTGGCTGAGATACAAAGTCAAGATGGAATGTGGAGCTGGCTATTGGAGAAGTAAAGAAGGAGAATTCTCTGTGAGTCGAGCTTTTATTCTGCCTTTTCTGTTAAAGGCAAATAAATGCAATGGATCTTCCGAGCAGCTGAAGTAGCAAATGGTTAAGGGTTAAGAGAAAGGTACTGCTACTGTGCTTGTATCAGGACTACAGGGACCAAAAAGCAATCTGTATTCCCCAGAACCCTGGCTTTTGGATGGACAGTTCCGGGGAGGGGGTACCATCAACTCTGTCCCCACAGTTCTTTGAAAACAATTTCACAACAGACCTTTGGGTATGCCAAGAGAACCTGGATGTGGGCGTCGACACAAGTAATATAGTCATACCAAAAAGGGGGGTCATGAAAAATTAAAGTAATTCTTCTGAATCTTTCATGAGAAACATTGAAAGGGGACCGCGGTGCAGCCAAATCCTTTGTGCCACCAGCAATTCATCCGGCTCCCAGCTATTGTTCTTGCAGCTCCTCAAACAGACTTTCACTTGCAGACTGACAAAACTCACTTAAAAGCCAGACAGCTGTACTAACACACCCACCTTGCTGAGCAAGAGCTTCCTGGGGGGGGGGGTCAGTGCCTGCCGGAGATCTTGCTGAAAAACAGCAGGAGGCCTGCCTGCCTGCCTTCCTGCCTTCCCTCCATGGCTGGCCTTGCCCCTAGTCCGAGGGAACCATGTTGTAGTGTTCATTTGTGTCCCCTGACAGCGTGCTTGTATTATTACTTGCACTTTCTTTCCCATGTGAGCTGGGTGGCTGGAAGGTGCGAGATAGTGGCGTTTCACCGACAGGCTCTCTGCTTCCGGTTCCCCACCCCACCCATCTCTGTGCCCCCCAAGTCTTCCTGTAGCAGGCTGAGCTCCCTCTCCCTTGGTAAGAGAAGCTTGGATTGGGTGCACCGGCCCCACCTGGGGTCTGGAGATGTGACGCTCAGTCCCAGCCCTCGGGCCGTGGCAGTTCAGGCCGTGGCAAGCCCTCCCGCGTGTGCTCAGGGCTCCCCTCCCCTGTCACCTTGTGTACAGTCTGGTCGGTCACACTGATGGTGATTATGTCATTATTTTGCTCTGGGGGCCCTGGCACATCTGCAGAGCCCCAACACATCTTCTTTGTTGCGCTGGCATACGTCCCACACCCCAAATGCTTCATTAGCCCGACTGCCGGCCTCCTTGCCAGACGCTGGTGGTGCCCAAATCCAGGCTTCTTTCTGCTCGTTCCTTTGTGTGGCTGATGATCCCGCATTCATCTTCCCGGTTCTTCCCTCTGCTTGCCGGGACTTCTGACTCCAGATGGCCCGGCTTTCTTGCCCAAATCACTCCTGAGAAGCGATTGACTCTTTACCCCTGAACCCCTCTCCACCCCTCACCCCCTCTCCCACCTTCTCCATTTCCCACATGAATAGTGACTTTGAATAGCTCCCCACTACAGGGACGCCTCTTTTCAAACTTGAATTCTGGAAGGTTCCTGAAGGACAGTTTGTGGCCATGAGGCAGCTGAGGAATAGGAGTGTTCCACATGGGTTCCCGTAGGATGTCTCCCCCCCCCCAAGACCCCTCCTGCCTCCTGCACTCGCTCTTTCCTGCTTATTGCTGCATTTGACCACTTTTCTAGAAGTGGTTTAAGCAGCAGATACAGCTCGCTGCCTTGCTCCTTCATGGTGCACACTAGAGTTTCCTTTGCTCGAGATAGTCATATGCATCTCCTCTGCCCATCAAAGTCCACTGTCCCCTTCTCACTGCTGTTGGCTCTCCCAGCCCCTCTCCCATCCTGCGCGACCCCAACAATCACCTATTGTGAGATGTTTACAGTGATTGACATCTGGCTGTTTGGGGAATATTTTCCTCTGGGGAGTTGTATTCCATACACTTAGTGGAGGTGCAGCTTCCGGGAAGGTGTACTAGCTTCCCAAGAGACTGCGGTCAATTTTGAAGCTTAGTGTCTCTGGCCACAGTGACGATACGTGATTGGTAGCTTTAATTTCCCCTTACATTTGAATTAGCTGATCTGTGTGATAAGCAGCAGCCCCCACAGACAGCCCTTTTCAGCCCCTGACTGCCATGACACACACGGCTCCATTGCTGAGCACTGCAGAGGATGTAGTTTGAAGGGATAGTTTAAAGGTACAGGAGTCACCTCATATGTTTACAGTGATCATGCTCAGACTGGTGTCCTGAATTCTAATCCAGAATCCCAGGACACAGGCCTTGATGGGGATTAAGGAAAACACTCTCTGAGGAATGAGCCCCTCTATTGTTGGGCTTTCCTGAGATTTCCTAATACATACAGAAAATGGGCACAAGAATATGCATGAGGCTGTTCCGAATATTCATGAACAACCCAACTGACAAGGTGAGGAGAGAGGTGGTGGACGGATCCCTGGACTACCCAGCCCTGTGTCAGCCCTGGGCAGGGTGCATGTCAGGAGAGCCCTCACCCGTGGACCCATCTTTCAAATGTACCCTCACCCTTCAAATCTTTCAAATGTATCTGAACCTCCCAGGATTAGAGCATTATGGTTTTATTGCCTGTGGGTTTGTTTAAATCTTCGTACAACTTAACCCCATTCTCAGGCTATACCGCTCCTCGAGATAATAATTCTCTGCATTTATTACCTGCAGTGAAAATAGGCTCCTCTTTTGATGGCTCTAAATGCGATTCCCTTGGGTCTTCGCCGGAGATCCCTGGGATTTGTGGATGGGGTCGTAGCTGTAGCCCACATCTCCCTTCTGATTTCATAGACTTTGATCACTGTACCCTCTCTGTCTTCATCTCTGCAGATTAAGGAGCGATAATCCTTTTTAAAAGCTTAATCGCATCCAGGAAGTGGGCTGTCCTGGTCACTTTAACTGTCCTCAGAATGTGTTGGCCTGGCCATGCTATTCCGAAGCATGGCTGCTGCGGTGACTAAATCATGGGGCAGAATTCCAGCCGTGGGTGGCTGCGCGCGATTTGGAGACTGTCCCTCATGCCCACCCAGTGGCACTTACTTGGCGACTCCTCCGATGGATTCTCAGGGGTTAGCTTGCTTGAGTGGTAGCTCGGTAGATGTTTTTTCTCTTTTATCCCCCCCCACCCACCCTACCCCCCACACACATGTACTCTGTGCTGGGAACTGAACCCAGAGCCTTATGCTTGCCCCACTGAGCTAAATTCCCCACCCCTCAGCAGCTCTTATTGGTTAGAATTATCCTGTGGGATCATTATCAGATGCTTGACAAGTATTTTGGCGAATCACATTGTCTCTTACAAGATGTATCCAGTCGAATTAAGAATGAGTAGGCTTGTCTTGCTCCAGATAGATCATGGTCTTCAGTTACGGCCCTGGGGGGCTTGACATTGTGAGGAGTAGTCTTCGTCTAGGAGTCTATAACCATGACAAGGGTGCCCGAAAGTGCTGGCTTTTCTTTATTCAATACTGATGTTCATTTGCAAGCAGGCCTTGTTCTACATAGAGCTTACCTTAAAATGCTAAGAAAATGCTCTGGAGGAAGATGCCTGTCACTGAAGTCCTGAACCAGAATTAGGATAGACCTGAAACGTCTAGAGCCAGGCAAATCAAGATGGAATCCCAGAGCTCCTGTGCACTCTCTCTCTCTCTCTCTCTCTCTCTCTCTCTGACTAAGAAACATTGGCCAGTGTCTCACCTTCTTTGTCCTCAGTTTCCCCATGTGAAATAGGGGATGTGTTCATGCCTCCCTTGCCAGTGGAGTTGATGGTTCAGAACATCTGTATGAGTTATGAGCACCAAGGAATCATTATTGGCTTGTGGAGCCAAGTGATATAGAGGACCAGTCAAAGGAGAACAGGGCAGGGCAGTTGATAGAACAAATATAATGATATATATACTTAGGAAAACACCACAATGAATCCTATGGTTTTGTGCTAATTAAAAGAAATTAGTTTTTGAAAACTTGACTTGAGCAGCTACGACTTGGTAGCTCATTCAGTCCACCAATTCCTGCTGACCTCAAGCAGGAGAAGCCAGCCAGCCAGCCAGCAGGGAAACCCATCAGAACCGAGTCAGCGAATAACAATGCAAAACTGGCTCAGAAAAAAAAAAGAAAGGTAAGTGATGCCTCTTGTCCCATCCCGGGCGCGGTTGGTCACGAAGGCTCTCTGAGCACCTGGAGGTCTCAGAGCTGCAGCAGAAAAGATGCTCCAGAGGTGCTGCGGTTTCTGCTTCGCTCACCTGAGCAGGGGTGACAGACAGAAGACGGTCCTGACCCTGCAGGTCCTGCCTCTGGAACAGAGGGCATCTGTGAGGCCCCCGAGTCCTCGGCACATTGTGGAGCTGGGCCCTGGGAGGCCAGATGGCGTCCACGAGGGGCCGCTTGTTCCGGCGATGTGCTCGGATCCATTATCTCCGTGACAGTCTCCAGGGGCCTCATTTTCGCCTTCTCCCGGGGCCCTCCCTCTCTGCAGATCTGATTCCCACGAGCGCCCTCGGAGACTTGCAAACTCCCTTGTTGGGATGATTGAGACTCATTTTTTTTAATTGATAAACCAATTATTGCCTGAATTGGCTTAGCTGACTTCCTTGCTGCACGCTTTGGTGATTTAGCCAAACCAAGAGGCGCAGGTCTGTGGAGCCACAGCCCTTGGAGGTTTCTAGAGGTGGTTTGCATCCAAACACTCTAGGAGGGAGCTTCTGTCCCTGTCATCTCCCCCTCCCCACATATGCCACTCGGGCCACACCGGGACGCAGGCAGCCATTACTCATCTGTACTTAAGCTTCGCCGCCTCCCCTGTTTCAGGGAAGATTAGCTCTTTGAGATGGGCTACGAGATGTGGCTGCCGTTTCTCCAGAAGCAACCCCACCTTTCCAAGGGTCACCTAGCCCTACAAGCTTTCTGCCACTGGATTGGTGGGAGGCAGTGGCGGGGGTGGGGGGTGGGCATCAAACCCTGGTGCCGAATCCCTTGGATTGGAATCTTTCCGTATTTCTCTTGGTTGGGGCACCCAAGTTCTGTCTTTTCTAAGGCTCCATTAACCATTTTTCTTATTAAAATCTGTGACTGCGGGTGGACTTAGTCAAAGGTAATAGTTTCCCGAGATCCAGGCAGAGCGAGTCGAGGCGAATGCGGAGAAATGGCCAGATGCTGAGGGAAGTGCTAGAAGATGAAAGGCTGCAGCCTCAAGGCCTCTGCATTTCCTTTAATACAGAGACTGTTTGCAGAGATCTATCACTCTCTGTGACCTGGAGGTGTGCAAGATGATCCGCGTGTGGACTTCTGAGAGTGTCTTTGCAGCAGGCCTGAGCACTAAGACGCCCCACCCCACATGTTACCTCGAGTCCCCTTAGGTGTTGGTAGGAGTTTCAGGGGGCTCCTTTGGACTATTCCTGGGTCTCTTTCCCACATTTTCAGGGGAGCAGACAGAGATTTCAGTCTTTAGAAGCTCCTAGGTAGCATGTGAAGCGCAGCTGCCCTGATATCCACACGGAATTGGTCGCACCACCTTGGGGTGCACCCACAGATTGGCTCAGGCCCTTGTATAATGTGGAACCGGATCTGTGGGTCACCTGTGCACACCCTGCATACTTTATGTCCAATCCTTAGCTCAACCAATGCTGCGTCAGCCGTTCTCAAGCTCCACTGCGTAGTGAACAGGCGGGGGGGGGGACACATTTTCAATGTCAATGTAGTTGTTTTCAGTTAGTTTTGATCTGAGTTTGGTTGAATCTGGGAAGCTAGAAACCATGAGTATGAAGGTCAAATTCTTTTTTTCTAATGTTTGATTTGTTTATTTATGTGTGCAAGAGGAAGAACACTTGTGTGCCACAGTCTTCGTGTGTGCGCGCACGCGCGCGCGTGTGAGTGTGTGTGTGTGTGTGTGTGTGTGTGTGTGTGTGTGTGTGTGCATGTGTGTGTGTAGGTGTGAGGCAACTCTTAGAAATTGTTTTTCTCCTTCCACCATATGTACTTCTGGGTGGTTGAAATCAGTTGCCAGGTTTGTGGGCAGGTGCCTTTACCCGTGAAGTCATCTCCACAGCCCCAGAGGGTGAAACCTGTCGTTAATTTTATAAAAAGTTAATTTTCAGGAGAAACCAGTAGAATTCCCTAGATGCACAAAGTAGAACTTCTCTTATAGAATACACAAGCAAGCATAGGATTAAACCTGATAATCCTTGTCTTTTCCCCCAAAACAGCCTGGAGATTACTTGGGGTACCACTGCAAAGCTCCAGCACCCCTGTTATCTGGTGGTCTGTGAAGCTCTACCTCACTGGGGTTTGCATCTTCTGACTCCTTGGCGTGACCTAGGACCAATGTGGTTGTCGTTATCTAGATGAACCCAGAGCTTTCTGGCTGCTTCTTGGGCACCCCACTCCTTGCACTGTCCCCAGGATTTCAGGGCACTCGAACTAGTTTTAATATTGCCCTAAGCAGAGCTTAATTACTCAGGAAAACCTACTGCCCAGAACAATCACGTCACACATTCTCCAGTGAGACGGGAGCAACTGCGGATTACCTTGCCTCAGCTTCCCTGCGGGCTATCTGGGCGCGCGGTGTGGTCCTGATGTGGGGTGCTGTCCCATCCAAGAACAGTGGTGAGCTTGGGCCTGCTTGCTCTAATGGCCTTAGCTGGGAACTGCAGCCAAGCTAAACTTTAAAGACTCTTAGCCTGTCTTAAACTTGGACACTAGGGACGTGTAAGCCATAGCCACCTTGCTGTGAAGTTTGTTAGGTCTTTAGAGTGACGGATGCACTAACTACAATGGCGACTTTTCCTTCTAAGTATAGAGATAAGGTGAGACGAGTCCAGAAACACAGGCAGACTGATCCACCCAGCACAGTGAACTCTTCGCTAGCAAGAAATTCCTAAGACGTTCCTAATCCAATCAGGGCAGGACCCACCTTCTCCCATCCTTAGTCACCTCTGTGCGCGGCTCATTAACTCTCCCATCCACACAGACAGCCCCTGGCTGCATGGGAGGAATGGTGTGCGTGTGACATTGCAGGGTGAATTCGGGTGAGTTGATCCCAACTCCCTTCAAGAACAACTGGTAGGCTGGCCCAGAGAAGCCCCGGGATTAGTGCACAATGAAAGCACATTAGGTGTCTAGAAACGTTGGGAGCTCTCAAGTTTGGCTAAGAGCAGGAGTTGGCAGGCCAGGTCTGACCCTTAGTGTCCTTTGGATACCCCCTGTGCTAAGAATGGCTTTTGTGTTTTTAAACAGTTGGGAAGAGAAAGCGTGTGCACGGAGACCAAATGTGGCCCACAGAGACCGTGGTCACCACGTGGCTGCTCTCTGGCCCGTGACCAAGGTTACTGGCCCCTGCCGAGGGTGGTCTCCCCGTCTTGTGAACCAGATGCCACTTAGGTTCTGAAGTTGCAAAATCCTGTGATTGTTTGACACATGCGTATTCTTCGAACCTATACTGCCACAACCCAGCCAAGACTTCTAGAAGTTTCTAAGACCTTAGACTTCTGTGGGATCTCTGGGATACTTGGTTTTAGTTTCTGGCACTTTTTTGTTCTATTTGCTGGTCCAGACTTAGAATAGTGTAAGACACATATGCAGAGTTGGGGAGGGAAAGAAAGAAAATGCATTCCATGTCAACAAATCATAGAACAACCATCGTTGCCAAACAAGGAGCTCCCAGGCTTCTGTGCGTGAGCAGAGAAGGTTCCTAGGCTCATCAGCAAGCATATGTCAGTCGTCCCATGGCACTGTGACAACCTCTTGTGGAAGTTTGTCCCTCTGCCCTCTGAACACTACTGCTACCCTACTGAGACTATGTAAAAGATGGGTTTATTTATTCCCGGTCTATGTTGATGACGGCAGGTGCACATGACTCAAAATTGTCCACACATCAACAACAGAGAGAGGAGATGCAAAAATATTCTCTACTACTTCCTGAAAATCATGGCTTTTGAAATCCCTCCCCTCAACACTAGCACATTGTGGGCAAACACACCATGTTTTTAGCAATACATATGCCACCTTAAAGGTGTGGGGATTTTACTGTGAATGCCCGGCAAGTGTTTGAATCCCTTCTGTTCAGAAGGCAAAGACTCTAGCCCAGGTGAGGAAACAAAGAACATGTCCAGAGTGGGATTTTGCCCTTCATTCGTTGTGGTGGGGGACCCGCAGCTGAGGGGCGTGGCTCTTGGTAACATGGTTTTCTTTTTGAGTGTCCATTTCCACCACGGTTGCCCCTCTCTGGGCGTCGACGTTTTCAAGGGCAGGGAAAGGGCTGGAGGAGGTCAAGGGTCCCACTTGCAAGTGTCCAGCCAAGACCCTATAGTCAAGGGGGGCATGCTTTCTTTGTACCACCTTTTCTAATTATCTTCTGATCTGGCACCTGGGGGCGGGTAAGAGATCATCCCTCCTGTTTCTTCTCTGACCCACGCAGTGGCTTGGCTTCCCTTCACCCCCACGGTGCCCCCCCATTAATATGGCAGAGCCCATGAGAACAGGCTGGGAGCAACTTCCACCAGCTGAACCTTCTGATCCCCCAATTCACTGGAGATTTTGGCTTTAGGATTCTGGCAAGAAGATCTATTGCCCATTGGGTCATCATGAATAAAGATTTCTTTTTTCCTTTTTTTTTCCTTAAAGTCAAACATCAACTGAAATTCTTCTCTAAGCCGCCTCAGTCCTCTCTCTCTCTCTCTCCCTCTCTCTCTCTCTCTCTCTCACACACACACACACAGTTTAACTCCTTTCTTAGAAGAACACATCCTAATCTGAATTCACAGTTGCGCCCCTCTGTTCTGAGACCCCCCTCTCAATCCATGATACGTAAAACGAGGAAGCCAAATCAATCCACAAGTCTTATCATGTTTCAAGCATGTTTGCCTGGCTTTGTAGTAGGAACAGACAGACTGTTTCAAGGCCACATACTTTTCAAACCTTGGTTGCAACACGTTTGCCCCATTTTGAAACTGTCTTTATCTAGCCGAGAAAACGAAAATCTATTTGACAAAGTGGCACACGGGCCAGTTTATCTTGCAATGTGGCTTCAGTTCGCTGGGTCTATTGATCTCCTTAAATTAATGTTTACAGAATGCTACCGAATTTTGTTCAACAGAACATTGTTCTTTTGGAATCTTTGTTAAAAAAAAAAAAAAGAAAAATGATACTGACTGTTACCGCTGTGTGTTCCTTTGCTTAGACCAAAGGAAAAACTTACTATGGGTGTTTTTTAAAAGACAGCCTTGAACTCCAGCTGCTTCATACATTCACTTAGTCACTTATTTGCTTGTTTAAGCAGTAGAAATGTGTGGCTGGAAAGTGGGTTCATTCTCGGGACCCCATAGTGCGTGAGTATTAAAGTAATTGAATCCTCCAAGATCCTCCCAAAATTGAATGCCCCCTGGAGAGAGAGAGATTTTATTCCTGAACTCTGTCTTGGAAGATTCTCGCTGTGCCTTTGGTATAACCCTGGCCCATGTTTGTCCCACGTGCAGCCCAGAACACCCTGATCTAACTTGAAGGCTTTTTGGCCATTTGGTGGCAGCTTCACGTGGGTCTCCTTATTCTTTGGCCACAGTGCTTGGTTTTAATGCCTAACATGGCATCTCTAGTGATGGCTTTAGGACTATACTGATCCATTCCCACATTGCAGACAGCAGACAGGGCTTCGAGTCCCAGTTTTGAAACCAACAAAATTAAACTTTGGTAGCATGAGGCCGTTTCCCCCATGGGTTGACTCTGCCCAACACTGGCAGAAGGCTTGCCCGAGCCAACCTCCACCAAGCATCTCTCTCCACACCAAGCTCTCCCCATGCTTCCTAATCACCGTGAAATGCCCGAGCCTTTGGATGGTGTCTTCTGCTTTCTAAAGCACATTCATGGTAGCTTTACCTCCTGATCTCTCCATACTCCTGGGCACTGAGCATGTTTGCATGCTGCCCTGTTCTTTAAAAGGCTGGCTGCACCCAAAGGACATGCGCATGCATGAGGGCAAAGGGGACCCCAAGAGCTGGCATCTTGTGGCCTGGGTTCTCGTCTCCTGCTTCTGGCAGCAGAGGTCGAGTGGGCAGAGGAGAGGAATGCTGTGGTCTCTGTTCTTGCCTCTCCGTCCCCTGATCTCTCCGAGGAGCCACCAAAGCACCTGTTTATCCATTTGAGGCCACTCTGTCTAAAGCACAAGTTCCCAGCTTGTACCTCCGCTGCTGTCAGGAGCTAGGTCTCTCCTCCGTCAATATTTACTCAACAAACAGCAGGGATGGGTCTGTTTACAGGAACCATGTGCCCACCAGGGCGAATGAAGGGGGTGAACGTGTGCGTGGAAAGACCGTCAGCTGTTCATTCCCTGTCCCCCCCTAGCTTTGCGTGCAAGACGTGTGCACATATGGGAAGGTGTTCTTTCTCTTTTGAACATCTTCACGTGTGTCCTCAAGCGTAGGGTCCCCCTGCATGCGCTTAGGACATTGTTCACGTCTAGTGTTGAAGACTTCTGAGGAACTTTAGCTGCCCCCCCCAGGCAATTTAAACATTATAGAAAGGCTGCAGGGCTGAACTTAGTGCACATACATCTTCCTCTGGCCCCTTTCCAATGAGTAGAAGGCAAAGAAATACACATAGAACTATTGAGAGTGGATATTATATTTTATATATATCAGAAATCCGTATGTGCATAAATGTGCATGCGTGAGGCATTCCTCCCACTCAAGTGGCCGTGTACTTTCCAGAGTTACCTTACCAGTTCCCTGCATTAGAAGTGTTTTAACTCCAACTGTAAATATGCAGGCCTGCGCGGCTGAAGTTGAGAACATTTTTTTTTTCCCTTTCAACTCAACTGACACAATTGTGCGGACTCCAGCCCCGGCCTCCCGGCCTCCCGTGCCATTGACTTGGGAGGCATCTGGGGCTAGTTTGAGAGGTTTTGTTTCAGGGAGTGGGGAGGGGGCCCGGGCAGGGGCACTGGACTGGGCCGCAGGAGTTATTTATTTATTTGATTTTGTGAATCGGGACTCGTAAAAGCCATGTGAAATATTCATGCGGAATGGTCTGAGAAGCTGGGTTCTGTTTTATTTACTGCACAGTAGAACAGCCACAGCGGATTAGCTCGACAATACCCGTAACAAAAGCTCAACAGCTGATGTGTGTGATGTTTGAGGTGACAAAACAGTTAAAGTATGCTGCTGGCTGCAGGCGGACCGTCAGCAGATGCAGACAAAAGAGCTTGTGACAAGAATAACTCTCTCCAAGGCAGGCAGTGAAGAGTATCCAAAATACCAGTACCCTTTTCTCCTTGACTCTGTCTTCTTACAGTCAGCACTTACTGCCCTTTTATAGTATTAAAAAAAAAAAGGTAGAGGAGGAAGAGGGAGAAAAGCCCATGCGCAAACTCACTTACCAAAATTATACCCATGATTCTAGTTTCCACCCCCATCCCCTCCTGCCCATCCACATGCACCGTCTTCCATTTTCCTGTTGGAGAAAACTTGACGGTTCGTGGGGGGGGGCAGGTGGAATTACTTTAAAGATGACTGCTGCGGGGATGATCTTCCTTGATAAGATTGGGTTCCAAGGGACATGTCACGGGCTGTGGAGTCCTGGCTTCCCAGGGAGGGGTTTGGGGAGAGAGGAGATGGCCCGGCTTTCTGTCCATGGCACCAGAGATGATTTCGCTGGTGAACTGAGGTTTGCAGGTCAGTTTTTCAAGAGGATCAAGGATGGAGGTGTGTCCGTGGAGACCCGCGCAAAGAACAAGGTCACTCGGTGCCCTGCGAGAGGCTGATGGGTGTTTCAGAGGTGTGAAAAAAATCAGCTTCTCTGTCTCCAGAAAATAGGAAAGGCTGTCTTCTCTTTAACCTTTGTCATTCCCCTTCTATTCTCTGTGACATTCATTCAGCTGCCAAGAGCGTTTGGCAAGGTTTGGGCCAGCGAGCACACTTCCAGTGACCGCTAACCTTGCTATGTCCTGACACTTATGATGAGTATCCGCAGGACACAGAAGGCAGGCAGCCTGCTATGTCAGGCTTTTATTATGTACTGCAGAGGCTGGGGACAGGCGGCTTAATAAAACAAATCATCCTTGAAGGTAAAGCAACTGGGAAGAGGAGGAGGAAGACGGGAGGGGGGGTGTCTTGCTACTCAACCAGATGTAGAAAGCAAAGAAAAGAGAATGGGCAGTTCAGTAGACACCCACCCAGTGTGCCAACACGTGCGCCACCTGGCTCTTTCTCCCATTCCCAAGTCCAGCAGGTACTTGTGAACTCTGAACCATCATGATGAGCCAGTGGGTGCTGTTGCCCAGCGTCCTTCAAACCAACCAGCGTGTCCAAGTCTCTCACCTTGACTCTACTCCCCAAATGTCAAGGCGAGACCGGCTGGGGTGAAAGTACCCTCCTGTCAATGCCTTTCTGTCCTAGCAAAGTTTCCACTCTCCCCTCCTAAGAACCCCGGGGGCCAAGCAGCTCCCACAATAGCCTCCGAGTTCTGCCAGAGACTTTGGAAGCCTTTTGTTTTCCCGGGTGGCATGTCCAAAGGCACGGCCTCCCCCCTCCTTCCCCGCCCCCGCAGCTTGTATTGTCCTGCATTCCAGGGACTTGACTGACTGTGGCCACCTGATGCAGAGGAGAGACGCTCTAGGGCTCATTCTGGAGAATGCTGGGTTCTATTAAAAGAAACCTAGATAAGGGATTACTTGTCACTAAGGGATTTTTTTTTTTGCAGATGTTTATTAGTGATTAGAAGCCATTAGGCGTGAGGAGGGCACAAGCACAGTCCGTATCACATCCCTGATCCTGAGCAAACAGCAGGAGGGACCCCCTTCCTCTGGTGAAGGGAGGTGGGAAAGGTTTCAAGCACAGAATCCAGGCTCCCTGTTTTCAAGGATGTGAGATTTGCACCTGGGGCGGACTCCCTGGTATACTCCAGAGCAAGACGAGACCCTCAGCGGGAGAGGGTCTCTTGAAATGTGTTTCACCTGGCCCAGCCCCCACGTGGGCATTGCCACAGAGCCTGTGTTGAGTCCAGAAGTCACTGCTTCCATGCACCAAGGACCCACCGATATTGGCTTTCCCAGTACCGAGCCGACAGCCAAACCAAGCCGAGTACCTTCCTGGATGCGTTTGAGTCATTTCCAATTCTGTCAAAACCACCAGCTCACGGTGGTGGTTTCTCTCACAGATCCAGAGTGTGTCAGGAAGTTGGTGCCATGTGCAAGCGAACCTGCTTTAAAAGGCATGCATACAAAATGTAAAAGCAAATGTTGACGGTGCATCCCCAGAATTCCTGGACTCAGGAGTTAAAGGCCATCCAAGTCTACCGTGAGCTTGAGCCCAGCCTGGGCTACGTGAGACCCTGTCAAAATAATAAGCACATGAGTAGTAATAATAAAGTGCTGGAAGGGAGCTCACATCTTTAAACGAAAGATGTCTCGTTCTATATATCCAAGCCTCCTTCTCCCAGCTTCTTCCTCTTAGAATCTGATGGTGTCTTCATCTATACAGCGATGGCTTCTGAGATCCACAGCACTTGAAATTAGACTGCATCATTATTTGAAGCTTTTTTCTTTTATGCTGAGGTTCAAACCCAGGCCTTGCATACCACAGGCAAGCACACCCCATAGAGCTGGATTCCGGCCTCACGTCTCCTTTCCTTGGCACACCACGGGGAACTGTCAGTAGGCTCCAGAGTATGAGGGTCAGAGCGGAGGGCCAGATCTCATTATGAACTAGTTCGTGGTTATTGATCAAATACTACCAAAGATGCTCTGCCAAACCTTTGAGTGTCACATGGAACAAACACCAGGGGGTGGAGGGCCTTACCTAAAGACACCTTCTGGTAAGGTCACAGAAACCAGTTTCAAGTAGGTGGAAAGAGCTTCCAGAACCGCTTGTCATGGTTTCCTGGAGTCCAGCATGAATATCTAAGGTGGGAAAAGACTTACTACACACAGTAGCGATCCACAGAACAAGGAGACGATGGCATCGAGCCGGGAGTCGCTCTATGGCTGCCTTTTTAGGCTCCTGCTCCCTGGGTCGCTGGCCCCCCATACCTGCTACAGGGCACTTGGAGTGGGCAGGGCTTTTAGTCTTGGCTTGTATCCCTCAGAGATCAGGGCCACAAACATCCCTGAGTTCATTCAAAGAACGTGGCTTTCATGGAGGCTCTGGGGCCCGTGGCCAGGAAGAACATCTCTTGAAATGTTGATGTCAGTACCTGATGTACTTTGTTTCTGCAGCATTTGGCTAAAAGTTCCCAAACCTGTAGTGTGTGCAGCATTGACCTGTCTCTATACGCTCCAGCCACATCCTGTCTCTAAGATCCATCTGCTGTGACTTGTTTCGTGGGTATGAAATTCTCGAATGCTCACAGGTGCACTGGTGGAATCCCACCAGAGCTGTCGACCTTCACAAATTCTCAGAAGGGATGGTGGCCAGTACAGACGCTGTGGAGAGGTAGCCCGTGGGGCTGACAGAGGCCAGCCAAGAGCCCTCTGGGAAGACTGGTCAAAAATCTTTTTACCTAAACTTCAAGTTGGGGACCTTTCTTTTTTTTCTGCGGAGTTATTAGGTCTCCCTAAAAACACAGCTGACTTACGATTGAAAGTCATGAATGTCTTTGTCCAACTTCAAATGTGGAAACCAGGAATATCTGGCAATTATTTTCATTTTCTTTGCCATCAGCCATCCTTATCAAAAATGTTCTACTGCCTCAAAGAAGAGGTGGAGAGATGGGAATTGAGAATGTTCCATAGAAACAGCTCTTTGGTCTTAGCGAGCCGCACATCTGAGGTGAGACGAACCTCTTTCGCTGGTACATGTCTGCAGACTGATTTTGTCTCTACATACGACTGTCACGCATCTTGTCCTCATACACTGAGCTTGGAAAAATAAAACTTTGCCCATGCCTAAGGGGCCCACTAAAAGAAATCTAAGTCTTGATGCGTCCTGGGAATCCTATGAGTTCCCAGGATGATTGTGTTAATCCATCGCCTTGGTATGGAGAAAGAGAGGCCGCGCTTTATTGTGCGCTACTTACAAAGGAAACTAAATGAGTTCATAGTCAGTCAGACTTCAGTCAGCAATTAGGAGAACAGAGACAGACATGCCCATATACATGCTGCGGAAGAAAGACTTAGCAAATAAGGATTCAGGAAAGAATACTGGGGAATAATAACTGTGAACTAGAACAGCCTTGACCAATCCTCTTGATGTTCTCTCATCCTGTAGCTAAGACATGTCGCGCAGAGGGAGGGTAATGGAATGGCATTCAGTATGTGACATGGTTTGTGACACGCAGTCAATCCTCAGTATTTGTTTTTGTAATGCACAGATCCTTCCAATGTAACAGTTCTAATTCCCAGGCAAAATGGTTTCTGACATAGTATGTTGGAGTTTACTTTAAATTTCGTATTTCACATCTTTGCGTTGTCGCTATTACCTTGCGGTAGCGATTGCGCTGACACATTTCTAGTACCAAGTCAGTTCTCTGAAGCGATCAGGAAACAGATTTTGGATTTTCATCACTGAAGATATGGGTTTGGCTTATGTAGAAGCTCAATAATTTTTGCCGCCTCCATGCTGAGAGCACATTTTGTTGTCAGAATGGAAGTCAAGAGGAAAGATAACCAACCAATCTCTCAGACATTCTGGAGCCGGCAGGGGGATCCCAGCCGTCAGGCCCCCTTTGCTGCCTCCATATTCACGTATGAAATCCTTGGCTGCCCAGTAGGTGCACAGCCGTCCTTCAGCGAGCCCCTGGCTGAAAGCATGCAGAGTGGTATATGGCGGCGCTGCTATATATAACAGCTTTACATGAGAGCAGGGGGATGGCCATTTTTAGAAAATGCAGGTGCTGGCAAAACCCCTTTCTGAATGCAGGAACGTCAGCTCGGTTTCCTTTGAAGAACTAACTGTCGACTTGAAACTGAAAACTTCATTCACGCCCTTGTCTCCTCGTACCAGCAGGTTCCGGAGAGATTCCTGGAAGTCGCGCAGATCACGTTACGGGAATTTTTCAACGCCATTATCGCAGGCAAAGATGTCGATCCTTCCTGGAAGAAGGCCATTTACAAGGTCATCTGTAAACTGGACAGCGAAGTTCCCGAGATCTTCAAGTCCCCAAACTGCCTACAAGAGCTGCTTCATGAGTAGAAATGTCAACTCTTTTTGGATGTCCTAGTAGTAGCCTTTGCCCCTGGATGTTTAAGTTCTACGTGTCTAGATTTCGATTTCATATGTGTGTGTGTGTGTGTGTGTGTGTGTGTGTGTGTGTGTGTGTGTGGCATGGATATGTTATGAAATCAGCTGGTAATTCCTCCTCATCCCCTTTCCTCCTGTTTTCCATAATGAGGGGATGAGCATTTTCCTTCTTTGCCTTTAGTTCACTTTTACCCGAGGCCCTTAACATTTGGAGATGAAGCATAGAGTTGGTTTTCCAGGGAAAGGGAATGTTGGCCTATGTATAGTCTACACTAGCGAGGTGGGGTGGGTGATATGGTCGCCTTGCTCCCCGGGAAGCTTATTATAAGTAACGGTTAGTGGAGGGAGGTGAACCCGCAACGCAGCACAAATCCATACGCGGCGGTATGTCACTACGGTCAAGAAATTCTGAAAACCCCATGAAACCACTTCAGACACTAAAATACCTTGTTTGATTTGCGCTCGATAAGTGACTTCATCTCGCATGTTTAAAAGTAAAGCCAGGGGGAGTGGCCGAGCTGTTTACATCTCAGAAGGCATCCCAAAGGACAGACTAGGAAGGACAAATAGTCACTGCCATGATTACCAGAGAAATGGCAGACATCTCCCCCCATCCCCGCCCAAAGCCGGTTCTAATGGAGGCAAGACAACTACTGTGTACAAAGTTAGCACTTTCTAGATGAAACTGAAATCACACCACGTCTGTAAACAGTGAGCTTAGGTAGGTCTGCACTGAGGGGGACCTGTACTTTAGGGTGACTTATATTTATTTGGCTTCATATATCAAAAGGTATACGCCCTTCCAATGTATTCTTTGCTTAACTTGCTTTTCATGTTTAGGAGGATAGCAGTATGTAATGTGCCCCTAAATGCAAATCTCTGAATAGTTTCTGCAATAGGGAATGAGGATATCCCAGCTGACTGTGAGGTTCTTGCTTGTTGACACTGTCAGGAGATTTGACTTGGCTTCCCCAGAGGAGCACACGCAGAAAAGTATCTGCAAATGCGGTTGCACACTGCTGCTCTCGTGGGGGGCTGCAGTGGTGGTCTCTGTCTTCAATTAGAACTTTAAAGCAACTGATAACGTCTCTTCTCCTTCAGAATCTAGGGCTGACCAAACTGTGAGAAGAAGGCGTAATACGAGCACGCAGGCAGTCACCCCACAAGACACTATTTCAGTACATCTAAAAAAGCTAGCTGCCATTTTAGCCTTTCTTTAACAGTTTTCTCTTCTTTATTTTTTCTAGTCTTTAAAAACTGATGCCTCATGTCTCACCCTGGCATTCAGAAAAACCAACTGACATTCACTTGTTTCCACAGATGGATTTCTGTGTGCTGAATTCACTGTCCATTCTACTAGTACTTAGCAGGTACCTCCTTCCGCTTAGGCAATTTGATATACCCCTCCTCAAACAACACTAACAAACCGGGTATTTAAAATATTTAAAAGACAGAGAACATAAACTCCATCTTTATTTTTTTTAAATAAGAATTAAGTTTGACTTTGGAGAACACAGGTCAATCCATGCAACTGACTGGCTGACCTGTCTCTGTAATTTAACATCATTTATAAATTCTGCTGATGGACAGGAATGTATGAACACAATTATTGTCAGCACAAAGCCTTAAAACCTGCTGACTTTAAATTAAACACCGCAGCTCTGTGAAGACCTGCGTCTTCCCACAGACAAGCAGGTCCTGGCTGTATAGACAGAGTGGGGGTGGTCCTGGGACACACCCTTTTACTACATGGGTGTCTCTCGGGGCTCACATGTCCACACATGTACACAGAATCATTAGCAACAATTTGGCATTTTTTCTGTCTGTCTTTAAAAAGTCCAGATAATCATTCTATTGGGATAAAATGGTAGAATGCAAACAACAACCAAAGCAGATCCCCAGCAGTACCAAATGGGAAAGAAACTTTCCATCTCTGTCTGACTTGCTTTGTTGGGAAGAGTGTGTTACACGCAGCTGGGTCTGGCTTTGCAAAGGAAAAGGCTTCCTTGTCTTCGTCTGGTAGACAGATTGGGTCGGTGGGTGTCTTTAAGCTGGGGCAAGCAAGTTTTGTTTCTTAACTTATTCGGGCTTTTAATATTCTTTCCCCCTGACTTTCTAACTTAAATAGACAAGTTTAGCACAAATGTGTGTTTGCAACTAGATGTCAGTACACTTAAATACTGAGAACATCTGGAGGTGTAGTAGAATGCATTGCAGGGTAAAAAAACTTCCACACGGGGATCAGCTCCCTCACAGTTCTAGAAACAGAGCTCGATGGGTTGGTTTTTCTCCCCTCGACACATGGGGTCCTGTGTCTCCCGGAGCATTGGGGAATGACAAAAACCTGACTCTCAATACTATTTGCCAGTTAGATTTCAAATTAAAGAATTAAAAACAACACTATCTTTCCCATCATAGCTCATCTCTCACCCACTGGGCTCCCGGAGAAAGTCAGCCTTCCATGGTGAGCAGTAAAGGTGGGGTGGTGCGCACGGGAGGGGGATGTCTGAAGTCCTGCTGCAGAGCTGCATGTGGGCGCGTACATTTGAGGTGGTGGTCTACACCCAAAATGCACCAGCGGGGGGATTTTTCTTAAAAATCCTTCAAAATATCAGTTTTTTCCCACAAGTACAATTGTTCTTGTGCCTTCTGTGGCTTTTGGTTTCATCTTTTATACTTCATTTCCAATTACTACAGCTGCAATAAACACTAATTTTTTTTCCTGGCTGTTGACATACCGTGGATAGCTATGCATACTTTGTGTCTTTTTAAAACAAAGCGGGAGAATACGTTTTTGAAGAAGAGAATTTTTAGAACTGTTTGATACCGCAAATTATTTTTTTCCTCAATTGTTTGAGCAACATTCAAGTTTTGAAAATTCTTGTAGAAGCCAATTTTTTGTAACTGTGGTGCAAATCTTGTTTTCTTAGCCTAATACAAAGTAGTATAGAAGCAATATTTCATACCATGTGCTATGTGTGGAGATGTGTGAACCTGGAAAGACACACACATATACACACCTGTGCTCTGTGTGTGTAGATGTGTGCATGTGCAGACACATGTACATGCATGTGTTCTGTGTGTGCACATGCAGCCATGCACACATACACATGCGTGCTCTGTGTGCAAATGTGTGAACATTCAGACACAGACAAATACTCATGTGATCTGTGTGTGCAGATATGTGGACATGGAAACACACATACACACACATGTAAAAATAGACATATATGCGTGTGATGTGGAAAGCTTATCTTTTCTTATCTAGATTTAAGAGCCTATTTTAGACATTTGTTATGTTTTGTGGAAAGAATGTTCTATTTGCAACAACAAAACACTTAACTCTTACCTACCGTCTCTCTGGCTGTTAAACGAGAATGTTTCGCAGTAAATGGTGATCTTTGTGGAAGATATTAGAACGTAGTAATTATTTAAGTAGATGTTTACCCACAGATTTCTGAAGTTTGCTTTGTGCCTCCGAGTATTATTTAATTAAAGTATTTTATGTTTGCCGAAACTTTGTTACTATACTAGGGATATAGATGAATATAATTTTAAAAAGTTTAAAACCACAAAAAAAGAGAAGAGAAACACTAAAGCAAGAGGGGAACTTTTATAATGCAGTGTAAATATTTAGCCTGGTGGCTGTTGCTCTGTCAGACAGGAGAGTTTAATAAATAGCTACGTTCTCACAACATTATGGCGACTGTACAGACAGTTGAAAATCCCACTCTCTACTTTCAAAAGACAACAGTCTCTTGTATCAGATGTCAAGGGTTAGGGTAATGCCGTTTCTGTACATTTATGAAATTTCTTTTCTGTGTATACGAAGATGTTTAGTAACTCCCCAACACACACTGGTTAATATTGAGTCATAAAGCTAAAGAGCTAGGGGTGGTAGTGGGGGGGGGTGTAAAATGAGATGTTCCCTCCCTCCCAAGCAGTTGTAAATTCATCAATGAGAAAGTGGCCTACAGCATTCCCTGAAGGAAGTGGTGTCTAGGCAGGGCAGAGAATGTCTCCTTGCCGTGTATATTAGAGTATCCATTGGTGTGCATAGTACAAACATTTTCTTGTACATGCTCTGTATTTGCAAATTCCGAGCGTCGTTTTTCCAAAAAGCTTCCCTTAGGAAACAAGAGCAAATGGGGCTGATGGGAGAAACGCGGTGACTGCGGCCGCTGGCACACCGGGTCCCAGGACTCCAGGTTTGGCCCTCTGCAGCAAGCCGTGGGCGGTAAGCCATCTGCAACTCGGAACTGCCCGTCTTCAGGGCTGCGATCAAAACTGCTCTTCTCCTTCTAAGAATCTAACAGAGTCCGGAAGCATCCAGACCTTGAGTCTTCTCAGCTGAGCCCCCCTTTCTCAAAGCTCACCCCCCCACACACACCACCACCATAAAAGCTGGTCAACAGAAAGGCCTGTCTTTGAAAAACAGATTCACTCGGTGATTTTTAAAGGCCCAATGCCTCCACGTAAGGAGATAAGACATTTCAATACAGTCTATGATCACTTGAAATTGAGGCCTAGAATAAAATGCATTTTAGGGTGGTCTCAGCTCCCGAGAAGAATCAAAGAGCCCAACTTCCCCCACTATCCCCCCCAGCCATTCCCTAAAATGTATATAGTATAAAACCTGACAAAACACTGCCTTTATATTATTTAGCAATATGTTGTAAATAGCATTACGAAGCTCTTTTTTGTAATAAAGACCCTTTGATTTGAATATAGTACAATAACTGAACTGATAAAGTCAATTTTTGATCTTTTTTTAGCTAGAAGCAATTTCAATTGTGCATTTTTTGTTATCGTCTATTGTTCTGAAGACTTTGCATAATTTATTGGTTTAATTTATCCTAATTTATTTGATGAAGGTGTACAATTTTGTATTACCAAGGATGTACTGTAACATTAGATAGGACAAAAACAGCGAGACTCCCTGTCCACCTCAAAAAAAAAAAAAAAAAGACAATAAAAAGGTGCAGTCGACAATTGATTTTCAAAGAAAACAGTAAAGCAATTTAGTTCGGCAGCTACTAAATTTTAAAACAAGAGAAACAACAACATTGTTGCGGGGAGGGCGGGGGAGGGCTTACTTTGTGTGTTTTAAGCTTTTGTATACTCTCCAGAATTTACCTTTTGCTTTGTACCACTTCGAGGATATATAGTAGTCCAACTGCCTTGTGTGCCTTCCTTCCATCTTCTCTTAAACTGAATGTATGTGCAGTACATATGCAAGCTTGCGCAAATAAAATACACATTACAATTTCTCAGCGTTTCCTTTCTTCCGACAATGCGTGACTGTCCTACCAAAAGCAGGAAGCTTCCCTTCCACCGAGGCCCAACTTCCATCCACGCCACTCCCGGGAATCACCTGTCTGCTTATAGACTTCCACCAGTGGCTAGCCGTTGCTGGGGGATCAACAGTCTCAGATTTAATTTTCCTTAGCCCTAAATTTAAGGTGTTTTTTTTTTTTTTTTTTAAGTCACAGCTTGGGCTAGAGAGATAGTTCTGTGTGTGACGTGTAAGTAGAATTGTGGAATGGGAGGCAGAGTCAGGAGACCCCTTGAATGCTTGCAGACCATCTGACCTGGTGTCTGGTTTCATGTTCTGCTGCTAGAGTGACTACACGACCCAAACAATTTGGGGGAACAAGAGGTTTATTCATTATTACGGCAGGCGAGTTGCACCGGCACCAGAAGACCAGAGAACTGGCCACACTGTGTGCACAGGAGAGCTGTGAGAGGGGCAGACTTTCTAGCTGCCACTCTACCAAGGCCCGCTGGTTTCTCTCCATCTTACCCACTGACAAGGGAATGGACCCACCCACTGGGCTGAATCTTCCCACACCAATTAGATTGTCTTCTACAGACTTGCTCAGAGGTCAGCCTTGGCTAAATAATTCTTCATAGGTGTGCTTAAATGCTCAGTTCTCAATTATCAGCTGGATGTTGAAAAACTAGCTGCCGCACCTTGGTATCCACAGCAACAAGAGATTCTGTTTCAAAGAAGATAGAAGGTGAGGATTGATACCCAAGATTGTCCTCTGACTTCAATGCACGTTTCCTCCTTCTCTCCCTCTCTCTCTCTCATGCACACACACGCACACAATACAGGAACAAAATATAGAAAGTTGTAGCTCACAGAAATCTTTTACTTTTAATTCAAGATTGCTAACGTCAAGTGATTCAAAGACCAAGGAAAGCATGTCCTTGGAAGTCACCCAGCGACAAGCACATCACTTAAATGCTTGAGTTGTTTCCACTCTATGTAGATTTGCTATTAAGCGGAATGTAAATGTTCAAAACCTATTCTTAAATGTCCCTTTAGATATCATTACCAGTGTGTTTTATACTGAGATGTTGAGTATAAGGCTCTAGAAATTTCCACTTATCCCTTTCACTTGGTTTTGAAACGCATGCTTCCTTGTTTGGGATAGATATTGTGCGAACGGGTCCCTCAAAGTTCCATGTGGGGAAGACTGGCCCCAGCATGGTGCAGAGAGATGAAGGAATCTACCAGAGGAGCCATACAACAAGGTCATGCGGGCACGGGATAAAGCCTGGGGAGGGCTCGACGTCCTTCTCTCGGGACCTAGTTTAGTTCCCCCAAGAACAAGTTGTCCGAAAGAGCACGCATAGGCACTGAGCATCAGTCTTCCCGCTGCAGGATGGGCACCTCACCCACATGGCTGTCCCCCTCACACCACGCACCCTGAGCTCATCCCAGGGGACACTCTGGTGAATGCAGCTAGCCAATCTGGCAAAAGCAGGAACTAAATAACCATCTTTTCCTTATAAAGTATTTGGATTCAGAGGTCTTAACATTTTCTACTTTTGTATTTATTTTGGGGTGGAGAACAGGGCCACACGTGCCGTCACGCATGCATGGAAGTCAGGAGGGACCGTTCACAAGTCAGTTCTCTTCTACCACCAGTGGGCTCTGGGAACTCAGGTGGCTAAGTGTACGCACAGGCACCTCCACCCGAGGAGTCACTGGATAAGTTAAGAGTCACTGGATAAGTTGAAACTCACTGAATAAGGAGAGCGTTTCCCGCTTTGGGCTCTTTCTCTCTCACGAGCACACCTCGAGCTCCAGTTCTCCTGACTACTTTATCAACAGGAGCATGCCTCTCCTCTCGGTGCCAAATATAAACCCCTCACTACAAGGTAGACGCCCTCCCTTCCCCGCTTGCTTCTCAGGAAGGTGAAGGCCTTCCTAGCTGTACACACAGTGACTCTTCTGTGACATGTTCCTACAAATTAAATAACACCCAGTCAGTCACCTGCTTGAGTTACGTATCTTTTGTGTAGGAGCATCAATTAAGAACATTGCTTCAAGTCCCTCCTGTTGTGATGGTAAATTATCTGGTGGCGAAGCTCTAAAATGACAGACAGCTGTTCTCAGCCTGGATCCGACCCCCGCGGACCACACACCTTGGTCCTGGCGCATCTCCTGGTGGGGGTGGGGGAACCAGTACCCATCCACACTGCAATACCCAGACCTCACGCGCGCCTTCTAAAAGGCCTGACGGGCTCCAACTTATCTATCAAAGTAATCACCAGTGACATCAGCTTTCCTTGCAGAGCTGTCTAATCTATAGCCAAAGGGCTGCACGTGGCCAAAGACAGCTGGGAGCGGAGCCCAACACTAAGCCATACGTTTACTCTTTCCCACTGCCGATAGAGCGCATGGCCCTCACGATGTAGGGGAACGTGGAGTTCATTCATGCCTGCAGTTCTCCAGGTTGGAGATCATTACCGTGGCAGGAGGTTTCCTGTCTATTTCAGAAGCTGAGGAAACACAGGCATTCTCCACCAAATAATCCTTCCCAGTGCAGGTAAAGACTCTGTTCTCCATTGTCAAGTTAACATCTGGAACTAACTGCCACACATGGTCAAGCAGTGGGGGCCATGGACTTTTAGGGGGACAGTTCAACTTTTTCATGAGAAACAACAACATTCTCAGCAGGGAAAGATACACCATTGTCTTTCCCCAGGTGGAAGAATGTTTTGGTGCAAGCAACAGGCTGGCTGCATCCAGTCCTGAGCACCTTTGGTTTCAAAGGTTTCTAATAAGAAGTTTAGGCTGAGGACCAAGGCGGGAGGACACGGGGAAGGGGCGAGTTCACAGGTCTTCTCCGCTCCTGGCCCCGCCCCTCCAGAGGGTCCTGGAGCCTCCCAGAGCATCTCCCCTGTCCCGGGGCTGCCCCTTCTCGTGGCACTGGGCCTTTTGGGAAAGCCGGGAGACGCCAAAGACTTCCCGGTTGGTTGGAGTGCCTCAAGGTGCGCGGAAATATATGCTTGGCGGCTGCACGTTAGCTCTGACATCACCGTATTCAGTGACCAGGAGCCGGGGCCTCTCCACCCCCTGTAAGTCCAGGCTCATGGGTGTGTCCCCTGGGCTGCTGCTCATACCTGCCTGGGTCTATCCTGCCACCCCCACTCCTGCCTTCCTTTCCTCCACAAGACTATCCCCCACACAGATATGGGGTCTTCACCCAACACTACTCACCTGTCCACAGCCATGGGGCACTGATTCAACACTAGCCCCCTGTCCACGGCTATGGGGTCCTCAGTCAACACTAGTAACCTGTCTAGAGTTACAGAGTCCCAACTCAACACTAGTGACCTGTTCACAGTTATGGAATCCTAAATAACGCATCACAAAAGGAACCTATTCTCCACTGGTCAGGCAAAAAAGATAAGCAATAAAGAAGTGTGTGTGTGTGTGTGTGTGTGTGTGTGTGTGTGTGTACATATTGTGTGAGCATGTTCATGTGGGTGGATGTGCATGTATGCACGTGTGTGCATGCACGTGTATATCTGCATGTGCATGTGTGTATGCGTATGCATATGCACGTGTACATATGTGCGTGCATATATGTGCATGTGTATATGTGTGTGCATATATGGGTGTGCGTGCGCATGTATGTGTGCACGTGTGTGCGTGCTTATGTGCATTCCAAAGGAGGATGTCCAGCATCCCGCTCTATCAGTTTCTCCCTTATTCCCTTGAGACAGGGTCTGGAGCTAAGTTGCAGCCAGTAAGATCATCCTGTCTCTTCTCCCCATAGTTCTGGGATTAGGGGTGTCCAAATAGCCACCCTTAGTTTTCTGTATGGGCACTGAGGTCTCAGCTCAGACCCTAAACACTCCTACCCTGCCTCAGCGCTAACGACATTTTAAAGATGACTTAGCGCAGTGGCTGCTGTCTCTAGAGAGTTTGACAATACCTCTGGGACTAAAATTGAAACTTCTTTTCACAAAGGCAGTTTTGTGCTCATGTCGAAGCACCATAAAGCATTTCTCCATGAAGGACTCTTCTCTGCCTAAAACAATGCTTTCCCTGGATACAATAAAACATCTCTAGGCAAAAAGTGCATGAAATTAAGTAACAGTTCTGCTTCCGTGGAACTTTCTGCTAAAGCAGGTGTTCTCTTCTAAGCAAGGATTCTGCTCAGCACCCTCCCGGGGTAAAAGATCTTTTTGAATGGTGTGAAAATTAAAAGAGCTAATAGCATGTAGATTCTCTCAAACTCTCTCAAACTACACCCAGGTCCATCCCAACTTCCCAGGACACTGAAATGAGTACAGAAGAGTGCGGGCCCCAAACCTTGACCCTCTCCCTCAACCTCAACCTACAGCTGCCCTGGCCGCCCCCACAGCTTGGGTCAGTCCTGGAAGCAGAGACCTCTTAGAAAAAGAAAGTTGCCATGAGTCACGTGAGCACCTCGGCCCTGGCAAAGGGTCTTATCAGCAACCCCCCTGCAGAGATGCCCGGGTGCTAAACAGGCTCAGGAGAACTTTGGCAGCCACTCCGGAAAAAATGCCTTCGTCTCCGCAAATAAAACTGCTGGTGTAGAAAGCACTGGGTTTCCCCAGGGTTTGTGCAAACAGTACCTTGCGCTCTTCGGGCCCTGGAAATTCCTTAGTGAGAGCAGCTCTGGGCACGTAAATTAGAGCTATGGATTTCTTGTTGACATGGAGACCTTTGACCTGTTAGGAAATGACTCCAAAATCTATGCTCTTATTTCAGGGCATTCACAACTGGAAAATCTTCTATAACTATGAAAAAAAGATACAAGCTCCCTAAATCTTCCTCATGTCTGAGTGGGTCACGCTGCTGTGCAGTGAACAGCAAGCATGCAGCATCAGACGTGCATGGGGGGGTGGTCCACGATTTCCCAGAAAAGCCACGAACAGCATGTAGGCCACCGATTCAGTATCATGTCTGCACACACCTTCTAGGAGGTTTTGCAGTGCACAACACAGTTACATATGTAAGATGCCCAGGGAAATGGGTGACGTCCCAGGCAAAAATGAGGGACAGACAGGAATGTATTCTAAAAGAAAGAAATGCCGCGATGGGAGTATCGACAGCTGAGTGGTAGAGAGCCTGCCTCGCACACAAGAGGCTCCAGGTTCGATTCCTAGCTTTGCTCAAGCAGGTAAGAAATGTTAATAAAACCAAGACCACAGTGTTGGAAACATTGAAAAGATTGTCCAAAGTGGAAAAGCACAAAGCTAAAACAAAATCTAATCATATTCCCCCAAAGCACTGGTCTTCCTAGTTCTATGGGTGAATTTTGCTGAATAATTGAAGATAAGTGTGTATGTGTGTTTACTAAATTTGTTTATGAAGTTCATGTTTACGAGTATAAATGAAACAAAAGAACAAATCCATGTATCTATGACAGCAAAACAAATGTTATATTACAGACAGGAAGGAATGGCTTTTTTTTTGTTTTTAACTTTCTGATGCTCATGGCTTTCCTTTTGAGACAATCTCACTCTGCAGCTCAACTTGGCCTTGAACTCACAACAATCCTTCTACCTCAGTCTCCCAAGTACTGGGCGACCGATGTGTGCCACGGCGGCTGCGTCACTCGTAGTAACTTTAATTCTATTTTCTGAACACAGAGGCAGTGGAGGGAGGCATGGCCGAGCGATTCCATCCCATTCTCAGCACTTTCTCCGCGTGAGTTCTCCAGAAGAGAACGAAATCCCGCAGTGGATTCTCAAGAGAAACTCAGACCTGACCACGGTACTGAAAGGCATTGTCAAGACATTTGGTCAGCATTTTATAGCAGTCACAGCATCCAGAGTTTAGCAAAATGGGTAAAAGCCTGTGTAACTCCCACGGGGATAGCAGTGTGTTCTAGACATACTACTTTGGAGAAGAACTTGGTAAGACCGTCCTTGTCTTTCCCAGCCCCGTGGCTAACAATCTGGTAGGCACCCTTGCGCACGAGTGCTTAGGATTGATCAAGTTACTTAGACCTATTAGAATGCGTGACTTTCCCCCTCTATAGTTGGACCTGCTCTTTAGCTGAAGCTCCATTTGAAGGCAGAAAAACTATCTCCTCACATTCAGTAATGCCTGGGATCCAAGAGAGACCCCCACCCCCTGCCTGCTCCTTCCCTTCACGGTGAGAAGCAGCTGGGGGGGACGGGGGTGGGGGGGCTGGCTGCCAGGCATGGGGAGGCCTCTGGCTATCAGCCGACTGAAGCAAAGCTGATGCTCTTTCTGGTCCTCGAGCAGACAGTCAGGAGACATCTGGGTCTGGGTTGCACCGGAACACGGCATTTGTTCGTGTGTGGCCATCACTGACCTTCCACCCCCAAGGCGTCTCATGCCACCGCACTGAGCAGTCTCAAGCCTCCCTGAGTCCATCTTTCCCTTCACGTTCCCTAGGTCAATGTGACTGAGGCCCCTGTGGGCGTGGCTCGTGTGAACCCTAGTGCACCACAGTCACTGGTCGAGTTCATAATGCAGAACAACTACATTCGCGATGTCACGGGCAACACGGATATGCATTTCCTTGCATCTCTACCCAAGCCCCAGGCTCAGCCAAGACACATGGCCCTTCACAGGGACAGACTGGCAATGCCTCCTCTGGCCGCCTTGTCCCTTAGCAGGCAAACCTCTTCCATCTACAAGGATGCAGGCGCATGTGGATGGTCCCTGGGGTATTAGCTCTGTCTGCTGTCATAGATGAAGCTCTTCATTCTTGGTGCTTAAGCTTTTGAAACAAAGAATGCTCTTCTCTCCTACACATTAAAAAATAAAAGCCAGGTTCTGATCAATCAAAAGTCTTCACTTGAAAGATTAGCATATCAACACGGGGGTCTTCGGACTCTATGTAGAAATTCAGAAGTCATAACATTGATGCCCCGTGTTTAGGTCTCTCTGTGGTGTGTTTCTGAAAGCAGCCCTGAGTCTCTAGCAGAGCGCAGAGGGATCCAAAGCAGGGCGGGCCTCAGTGGACACCACTGACCACTATACAGGTGGTCAAGATCCTGGGTAAGCACCACACATTGCAGCCGAAACAAACACCATCCCCGGTGTGGACGCCACACCTCCCATGAGGCAAACTGACCCCAGTTACAATGATACTACATTATAGCACCATACTCACACACATATTACATGTTTTTTTAAAAAAATTCATTTCTACTCCTAGCTATACCATTTGCATTTTGATTCCATGGTCTATGGAAGATTATGCACCTACTTAAAGTGCGAGGTGGATATACAACAATATGGTGAAAAGTAAAGTCACTCATGATTGCAACTGAATTTTAAAAGTAAATGTAGACATGTTTTGCAACCACCTCAGTGTTTTTAAGTGGCACTATCTCTAGTGTGTACAGGTTTTGCATGCACACATGTGTACAAGGCAGATGCTCCACTGTAACTTCCTGCAGAGGCACGCAGGAAAAGAAGCCAAAGATGCTTCAAGGTGAAGGGGCTTTACACAGAGACTGTATTTCCTGTGTGCTGCCCCCTTGCCCCCCACTCACAAGGAAACAAGCCCTTCTTTTTCAAGACGCACATGAAGAACTAAAAGCACTGAGGGACAGGGAGAGAGAGGCGCTTCTCCTTCAGAAAGGAACTGCGCTGTCTCTCACATGCCTCGTGGGGCCCACAGACCACTCACGCAGGGGTGGGCCATTCCCCCTGCAGGAGGCCCGTGGGCACCGGCATGAGCAGCCCACCAGCCAGGGCTGTGGACTCTGCCCTGAGTCCGAAGCGCAGCCTGAGACTTGCTGGTTTCTCGTCTCTCTGATCCCCAGCCTGCTCCTTCCTTCACTACCACAAACCCTTCAAGTGAGGTGCAAAGCAGAGATGGGGGGGGAAACGCACCGAGGAGGCACGAACTCAGCTTGAGGAGAGGGAGCGGGACGGAGAATGGAAGGCCGATCGGAGCTCACTGGCATTTCGATGCCAACACTGGCACCTTTCTTTGTCTTTTCCTTCCTCAATTGGACAGTCCACATCAACCTTCACAAGGCTGCTGCTCAGAGAAGCGGGAAAGGACTCAAGAGTGACCTGCAAAAGGGCGAGCAAGCTCCTGAGTGGCATGCAGGGGTGTGAGAGATGGGAGGAAAACATCACACACGCACACTCACACACGCACACACCCTCACATACACACACATAATAACGCATGTATATACATACATATGTGAACATATACATGGGAAGGGCCACAAAGCTTCTCCCTGTTGATGTGGGCAGGTGACCAAGCAAGAGAAGGCGTCGAGTCACGGAAGAAGCTGAAGGCTCCTGCAGAAGCTGTTCTGAGCTTCATAAACTTTCACATCACACATCTAAGCTTCGGAGCCTGGGGGCAGAGCAAGTGTGGAGGAAGAGCTGGAAGACAGAGAGAAGCTGCCCACCCATGCCCCCGCCTGCTTGCCCTCTCACCCCAAAGCCTCAGGAAAGGGAAAAATCGATGTCATGCAGAAGCAGGGTTTGTGGCCGGAATTTGACCCACGCAGTATTTACTCATCCGGAGATGCGACCGTTCAGTGAGCTCACACTTATCTTGAGAGGGAATTGGAGAGCTGAGAGCAAGACAAAGCCACATTTTCAGTCAATGAAAATTCGCCCACCCTCCCCGCCCTGAGCTGTCACCAGAAAACATCTGCCCCTGCAGGGCACCCTGGTCTCCAGAGATCCTTCTGAAACATCAACAACTTGGGAAAACCAAAAACAGGTATTCCAGACTGTCTTCCGGTCAACTCATGTGGATCTATATCCTCCTCTCTCCCCCGCAGTCGGCAAATATTGACCAAGTTCAAGGGCAGCGGTGGAAGGTCCGCTTCAGAGTTAGTGGGAGGTAAAATACTTAAGATGGCGCAGCCCTGCACCCCTTGGTTGTCCAGGTTAGCTCTGGGCAGCCCCGGTCCCCTGAACCAGTCTATGTTTGCTTTATCAAGTCAGGGACTATTTTTAATCTTCATTGTTCATCTTCCTCTTGCCAGGTCAGCGTTGGCTGAGGGCATGCACTTGAGGTATGTTAGAGGAGTGGAAAGATGATCGCTCATTCCATCCGCCCACGGCTTCCTCGGCTTTGTTCAGTCAATCTTAGCTCACTAAGCAAAACAGAAAGGTTCTGAAAATGTACATGAGAGATCTGGTCTCCAGAAGAGAATCTGGGAGTCAAAAGGGCAAGGTGGCAAATTTCCCCTGGTCCCACGGAGCCTCTTTCTCTTGAGTGTTACCTTGACCACAAGAGACGCTCTGGATGGGATACACGTTCTATTGAAGTTCTATTGAAGCATTATGGGTAGTTCAGCTCAGAGAGTCTCATTTTGACTACACAGCTCCAATGTGAGGGATTTTTGGAGATGTAAGGAATCGGGCTGAACTACACTGTTGATCAGCTCTTGGCTGAAATGGTCACTGGCCTGAGCCGTGGCATCTTTGTGTGTGAAAAGAATCATAGCAATGTTCTCCTTGTGAGATTGTCAGGAGGATTAAAAGTGGCATTGTATCTGGAAGTATTCAACACACTGCCTGTTGCTTAGAATGGGATTAATACGTTTTAGCCTCCTTCCTTCCGCTCAGCCACCCCAGCTGCTGGTGTATCCCCTTTCTCTGCCGCATACATTTGACACAGTGGAAGCAAGCCAGTAACGCGGGAGGGGATTCCATCCTCAGAAGAATGGAATCAAGAAAAGTCAGGGTTCACCACGGCTCATAATAGCAGGATGGAACGCGAGTCATGCACGCTCCCGCAGATATCTGAAAGGGTGAGACACACAAATAAACTTACAATGATGGGAGGGCTTTCAAGACCTGGACACAGCCCCCCTCCAAAAAAAAACTAAAGAAGAAAGAGGGGGGAGAAACAGAGAGAGAGAGATCGAAATCAAGAAATCACCTAGAGACTTTTGTTTGGGACATGGCCGCCACCATGTGCTTCTTTTGAACATTAATGATGTAACTCGGTTACCAATGAACTAGGACCTGACTAATCTGGAGAACTTGTTCAGGGAGCGGTGATATTCTCTTAGATTCATAGCCGCCCAGCTGCTATGTTCAACTGAGTTAGACCCCCGACACCTCTGCTTTGAGTCAGGTAAGTCTCAGACAGCTTCGCGCTGGGGGTCGTCCCAATGGTTGGAATCTACCAAGCTGCACCCTCTTCCCTCCCTGAGCATCCCTGGTTCTCACAAGCGCCTCCAAACAATTTGCTCCTTGGAGTGTGAAAATTAGATGTTACAAGTTAGGTGTTACAATTCAAATGTTACACAAGATGTTACAAGTTACATGTTACAAGTTCCGTGCAGGGTTGATTACAAGACAGGGGGTCCAAAGGGATGTTGAGAGATGTTGAGGACAGTGGGTACCCTCATATGTGACGTGGCCATTCTAACCATATCCCAGCTGCTCACAATGAAAAGTGTGAACAATGCATTGAAAATTACACGTGCCAAACTTGAGAGGACATGACATATTGTCCCTTCCGGAATTCCACCTATTTCTCCACTATTGTTACTTTTCAATATTATCCAAGTGAGACCAAAGGAAAAAATGGGAAAAGACCCAAGAACACTTTTAAAAATTCAGAATATTATGGCATATTTCGACCTATTTGCCTATATGTTAGTAATAAGCAACTAGACTGTGGAAATAAAATAGGAATCAGACCTATAAATGTTAGGAATAAAGATGAAACCATAATTGTTAGGGGCACAAAAAAGCCTTATAAATAGGTAATAATGATAACGACTTGGTGATAATAATAGAAACTAACATTTGTTATGTTCTTTTATGTCTGAGATTTTTACACTCATGATTTCTTTAGTTTTCTCACAAATGTTATAGGCAGTTAAAATTATATCCTCATTTTTAATAAGAAAAGAAACTGGGACATATCAAGGTAAGTTTTTGAATGAGAAGATCTAAAATGACAGATATGTTTATTTTCTAATGTGCTCTGTAGATTTCCCTTGTAAATTAATGCAATAAATTTGCCATATAAAGTAATACAATCTCAATCAAATTTCACGGAACTGTTTATGGTACTTTACAAACCATTTTAAAGTTTGCCTAGAGGGGAAAACATTTCCATAAAGAGTCAAGAGAATACTAGGGAAGGAGGTGAAAATCAGCTACTAAACTGTAAAAATTACAGGACTGAAGTCTATTCAGCCGGTTCCAATTAAAGTTCATTAAGGTTGTCAGATATACTCACACACTTACAAGAAAGACGGCACATACAGGGCACTCCATAAATGTTTATTTTAATCTATTTTCCTTGTGGCATTTTCTCTCAGTGGATATGAAAACAAAATACGAATCTTAGTAATCAAATATCAATACAAAAATTGAGAACAAATAATTTAAGGAACCAAATTTGGGGCAAGAGATGTGGTTCCACCAATAGTTTGCTAAATGAAGCTCTGGCTTCAACTTAAGACCCCCACAGACTGGGTGGGATAGCCCAGGACTGTAATCCCTCCACACAAAACGGATGCAGAAGCATCAGAAGTCTGAGGGCATTCGCTGCTATGTAGTGAGTTCCAAGTAAGACTAGGCTATGAGACCTTGTCAAAAGACAGACAGACACAGTATTGAAAAAATGGAATCAGCTAACATGCCCATCAACAGAGGAGTGGATAATGAAAATGTGGTACATAAACACAATGGAATATCACTCAGACATCAGAAAGGAGGAGATTATGGAATTTTCTGGCAAATGGGTGAAACTAGAAACTAATACTGAGGCGGCGTCTCAGACACAGAGCGTTGAGCACCACGGGTTCTCTCTTATGTGCGGATGGTTGAACTGATGTCCTTGTCCATGTATTTGGATTAGAAGCACTGTAAGAGCCAGGAAATTCAAACAAGAAAGACCTGTAAGTGGGAAAGGTTGGTTAGGATGAAACTTTTTAAAAAGGAGATTTAGGATCTCAGGACAATGTGGAGGGAGGGAATAATCGAGAAAATACATAGGGGGGAATGAAGGGCTGGGAGACAGGAGGGGCATGGAGGGACAGAGGGACTTACAGAAAAACCCTAAGATTGTGGGAAGTAACTTTAAAGGAACAGCCTATGTTAGTAATATGTTAAAAAAAAAAAAAAAACATGTCTTTTAAAGAAAAGAACAAGGGGCTGGAGAGGTGGCTCAGGGGTTAAGCCTCTGCCTTGCAGGCTGAAGGTCCTGAGTTCGGATCCCAGATCCCATGTATAGACGCCAGGCAGAAGCGGGGGCAGCCTGCGTTTCTGGCCCTGGTAGGGCGGAGCCTGTGAATCCCGGGGCGGAGGAAGTGGAGGCGTCCATGGTGGTTCCCGAATTCGTCCGTGGTTCTACACACACACACATACACACACACATGCACACACATACATACACACACACGCACAATTGAATAAATAAAAAAAAATTTTTAAAAAAATAAAAAAAAATAAAGAAAAGAACAAAAATGGACAGTCCCTATGCAGAGGAGCACAGAGTGAGGAAAATGGAGTGGGGGAGGGCTCTGAGATGATTCACTTAGAACCCAGGGACAAAATTATACTACAAGTAATGGAATGTGACACTTCCTGATCAAATGTGATCAGAGAGGTCTCAAGGCCCCAAGCATTATAGGCCTTTGCCATTGCTCTTGGTTGCTCTCCAAAAACTGTCAGTAAGATCCTATTGCTAAAGATGCACCACAAATTGATTACAGTACGTGGGCAAAATATATCAATTAGAACTGGTCTGAGGATCTTCTCCTTGCTGGATGCTTACACAGGACCAAGGAATCCTGTAGAAGCTGCTGAATGAGAGAAATAATCACAAGCTCCATCAACAGCATGAGATCTGTAAGCTGCAATACAAATTACCATGGCAACAGGTGACCACCAGTGTAATAGCGGCATGAGTACCAAGGAGACAACCAACAGCTTTCTGATTGGACTCAAGACCTGCTTGTCAGAATGCTACATGTCCCTTAGAATAAGAACCTTAAAAAGGGAAGGAAATAGATCAATAGGAAAGACAGCCAATAAACTTACAGGTAGGAAGACAGTACATCAAACTGCTCTGTAGGCAGCTGTTATATACCCACAGAATGGGAACTTACAGTAGAAATCTTTGGTTCTAAAGCTGAATGAGTGAAGGGAAATGCACATATCAGTGGGGCCTGAAGACAAATAACTTGATATACTGTGGAGACCTGAGCCCCCACAGGAGTAGACAAGCTAGAGGGATCCATAGAAGCACACAGACAGAAGGGGAGTGGGAGTGGGAGGGAATGGCAAAGGGAAGGGATGGAAGAGACGGAGAGGGAGGGAAATGGCATCCTTGTAAAAGTAGAGAAATAACAAAAAATTTAAAAAATAATTTAGAATTACACTGCAGTGTTGTAAAAGAAAAAAAAGACAGAGAATGAGAGCGAGTGAGAGAGAGATTCCATTGTCCAGTTGTTTCTCTAAAGCATTAATCTAAAATATTAATCCATTTGCTCACAACCTGAGGTTTTATCTCTGCAGGACAAAGCCCAGGTGCTGTAAGATATTGGCATCTGCCGTAATCTCTCACGAACCCGCCATGAACTTCTTCAGTCCTGGGCCTTTTCTTCCCATCTCACACCCAGCTCTGCACATGGTTCTCAGTAATCCATCCCTGTGGATAGCTCTCTGGCCAGGGTGTGTTAGAGGCAGATGAGTCTGAGGTTTCCTTTGACTTCAACATTATAATCAAGCCCTTCATATGACAGACAAGACTCAGATTCTCCCCTGCTATGACCATTCACTTTTACCCCTGATAGAGTTGAAGTGTCCATGATTCCCAGTACGCACTGTTACTGGATGACAAGGGGTATTTACATAGACAGCCCTCATCTTTGTTCTCCTGCAGATGTGCACCTTGAGACCCTAGACTCAATCCAAGTGTCAGTCCAACTCCCCCGCCCCCCGTTGCATCGAGAGCAAAGGCTGCCAAACTTATTTTCTCTACCTGAGAGATTTGACCTGCAATGTTTTATCTGAGTGGAGATAAAAACCAAGAAAGCAAAAGGTGTAAATAAGTAAAAGTGAAAGATGGGAAATGACGTTAGAAAGGAAGTTGGCAGCTACGGAGCTGGTTTACAATGAAATTGGCTCCTTAGAATAGGAACACAAAGGTTCCCAGGAAGATGTCTTCCGAAAAATAAACAAAAGTCTCCACCATGAATGAGAAGAAGCAGGAAGATATGCTGAGATGTTAACTAATGCATATCTTCCTTATTATAAGAAAAAAAATCAAATAGAACTTTCAGGAGAAGAAAATCACAAAACGAAAATACAAGAAAGGGAAATTAAAGAATATTACAATGTAACCCAATTTCAAAGAACTGATCATTTACAAGAGATCATGCATTTTAGAAAAACATAAACATTAACCATGTAATCCTTAATCACTATGTAAACATTAACGAAAGAAAACCTGTGTCATGATTCTAATATCGAGGGAAATAGGCTAATAAAAACATTGCTTTACAAAAATTTGAAAAAGGATCTTTCCGCTGGGTATGGCGGTGCACACTGGCAAACCAAGCACACGGGAAACCCAGACAGAACTGAAGGGTTAAGAACAGCGTTCGTAGCCACTTGGGGTAAGACTCTATATCCTCGGGAAAAAAAAGGAATCCTTTCAATATTAACTATAATATCATTACCTCTGATGCACTCTGGGGTCCACCGAGGAAAGCAGGACAAGGAATTTGTTCTGTATGGTATTGACCCTGGAACAGTGAGGAGACCAAGACTGAACGGAGGATGTGAACCCGTGCAGTTAACCGCCGCCTGCCTGAGAAGCCTCCCATACTCATACATTACAACAACACGAAAGCTGTTTCCTGTTACGGGACCACTGAGAATCGACATGTGGCCTCAGCAGAGAGAACACAGAGAAGCTTCCAGAGCAGACTGCACTTGGGGATCACAGGGACGAAGGGCAGGAGCGGCTGGCCGCACGCAGAGGGCGAGGGAGAGAGCGATCGCTATGCTCAGGCGGGGACTCAAGGCGCGGGCTGCAAGATAGAGTGAATTGAAGGGGCGCAGGGAGAGGTGATCAGTGGAGGGGCTCGGGTGCCCTAGAGCTGCTGCCAGGCCCCCTGCACCCCACACAAGCAGTGGGTGCGTCCTCCCAGGGCACAGCTTGAAGCGCCGTCTACCCTGGGCTCCCACACAGGCGGATCCAGCTGGACAAACTCCCAGACTCTCTTCCAACTGTCTCTCAACTAAAGGGTCCACGTTTAACATTCCCAAAACTGAACTTCCCACGTTCCTACCTAACCCAGCCCACGGCACTGGCTTCCCTGGTGCTCTCCGCTCACCCCACCCTTGCCACTGCCTCTACGAGCCCAGGAAGCAGGGTCCCCGGGGCGCAGAGGAATTCCAGAGCCCACATTGGAAGCCGGGTTTAGTGGGCAGGTTTGTAATCTCCGTTCTGGGGAGGCAGAGTGAGGAGAAGCCCTGGGTCTCATTGGCCGAACAGCCGAATCAGCGAGCGAGTGAGATTCTGTGTCTCAAAAAAAAAAGAAACTAAGATGAACAAATATGGAAAGTACCTGAGGAACAGTGTATGGATATATGTAGTATATGTGAATATCTCTCTATACATGGTGACATATATGGTGTTTTGCATGTGTGTATGAATTTCCATATACATATATATATATATTCCGGTATATATATTCATATATATGCATATATATTCTGGTATAAAGCCAGGTACTCAATAGACAATAAGTATTAATTATTACAATTTGGTAGTAAAAATCTAATGATATGCATTGATTATAATTAATTTTCTATAGTTATAGAACAATAAAAAAATACAGTGCTGTCCAGCAACACAATGCTTTGCCATCTAGTTTGTGTGGGGCAGAGTTGAGACAGGGGCCAGCCAGGTTCTCCCTCTTTGGGGAGGTGATTTCCCAAGAAAACAGGCCCCACGAATTGGCCCACAGTGACAGCAGTACTCAGTGACTGGGTCCCTCCAAGCAGAGTGGGGTGGGGTGGGAGCCGAGACCGGACGGACCCTCATTGAAAGCTGTGCGGCAGGAAGGACCAGGGCAGAGGGTGGGGCTTGTGTTGCAGCCCTGCAGCTCTGCATGTGAACTGCACTCGCTGTGGAGTGGGCGGCTCTTGTCAGTGCCTGATTCCTCCGCAGACAGGCATGAAGCGCACTTGTTTGCAATTCCTTTTTTGTCTTTTTTCCATCTTCACGCATACATATAGGGATACATGAGTGGGGAACACATGTATGCTGATGATGTGATATGTGTACAAGCACATGTGTGGGTCCAAGGCTGCTATCGAGAGTCGTCCTTGCTTGCTCTTTTACCTTCTTCCTTTGAGGCAGGGTCTCTAATGGAACCCAGAGCTTGTCGATACAGCTAGTCTAGCTAGCCAACTTCTTCCTCAGCGGTTGGGAGAGAGGGGAGCTGCCTCCTCATGACCTAGACTCAGTATCCACCTGGCCAAACGTGGGGCTCACATCATCCTAGGAGACTCCCGAAGCAAGATGGCCTTCTTAGGGCGCATCCTTGAGCCTGGCCAGTGATGGATCCCACCCAGCCCGCTGTCCACAGCCCACTGTCCACCAGCCCACTGTCCACCAGCCCACTGTCCATCCTGCTGTCCACCAGCCCACTGTCCACCAGCCCGCTGTCCATCCTGCTGTCCACCAGCCCGCTGTCCATCCTGCTGTCCACCAGTCCACTGTCCATCCTGCTGTCCACCAGCTCACTGTCCACCCAGACCACTGTCCACCAGCCCACTGTCCACCAGCCCACTGTCCATCCTGCTGTCCACCAGCCCACTGTCCATCCTGCTGTCTACCAGCCCACTGTCCATCCTGCTGTCCACCAGCCCACTGTCCATCCTGTTGTCCACAAGCTCACTGTCCACCCAGCCCACTGTCCACCAGCCCACTGTCCACCAGCCCACTGTCCACCAGCCCACTGTCCATCCTGCTGTCCACCAGCCCACTGTCCATCCTGCTGTCTACCAGCCCACTGTCCATCCTGCTGTCCACCAGCCCACTGTCCATCCTGCTGTCCACCAGCTCACTGTCCACCCAGCCCACTGTCCACCAGCCCACTGTCCACCAGCCCACTGTCCATCCTGCTGTCCACCAGCCCACTGTCCATCCTGCTGTCCACCAGCTCACTGTCCACCCAGACCACTGTCCACCAGCCCACTGTCCACCAGCCCACTGTCCATCCTGCTGTCCACCAGCCCACTGTCCATCCTGCTGTCTACCAGCCCACTGTCCATCCTGCTGTCCACCAGCCCACTGTCCATCCTGCTGTCCACAAGCTCACTGTCCACCCAGCCCACTGTCCACCAGCCCACTGTCCACCAGCCCACTGTCCATCCTGCTGTCCACCAGCCCACTGTCCATCCTGCTGTCCACCAGCTCACTGTCCACCCAGCCCACTGTCCACCAGCCCACTGTCCACCAGCCCACTGTCCATCCTGCTGTCCACCAGCCCACTGTCCATCCTGCTGTCCACCAGCCCACTGTCCAGCAGCCCACTGTCCACCAGCCCACTGTCCATCCTGCTGTCCACCAGCCCGCTGTCCACCAGCCCGCTGTCCACCAGGCCACTGTCCACCCAGCCCACTGTCCACCAGCCCACTGTCCACCCAGCCCACTGTCCACCAGCCCGCTGTCCACCCAGCCCACTGTCCACCAGCCCGCTGTCCACCCAGCCCACTGTCCACCAGCCCACTGTCCACCCAGCCCTCTGTCCACCAGCCCACTGTCCACCAGCCCACTGTCCACCAGCCCACTGCCCACCCAGCCCACTGTCCACCAGCCCACTGCCCACCCAGCCCACTGTCCACCAGCCCACTGTCCACCAGCCCACTGTCCATCCTGCTGTCCACCAGCCCACTGTCCATCCTGCTGTCCACCAGCCCACTGTCCATCAGCCCACTGTCCATCCTGCTGTCCACCAGCCCACTGTCCATCCTGCTGTCCACCAGCCCGCTGTCCACCAGCCCACTGTCCACCAGCCCACTGTCCATCCTGCTGTCCACCAGCCCGCTGTCCACCAGCCCACTGTCCACCCAGCCCACTGTCCACCAGCCCGCTGTCCACCCAGCCCACTGTCCACCAGCCCACTGTGCACCCAGCCCACTGTCCACCCAGCCCACTGTCCACCCAGCCCACTGTCCACCAGCCCACTGTCCATACTGCTGTCCACCAGCCCACTGTCCACCAGCCCACTGTCCACCCAGCCCTCTGTCCACCAGCCCACTGTCCACCAGCCCACTGTCCACCAGCCCACTGTCCATCCTGCTGTCCACCAGCCTGCTGTCCACCCAGCCCGCTGTCCACCCAGCCTGCTGTCCACCAGCCTGCTGTCCACCCAGCCCACTGTCCAGCCTGCTGTCCACCAGCACACTGTCCACCAGCCCACTGTCCACCAGCCCACTGTCCACCAGCCCTCTGTCCAGCCTGCTGTCCACCAGCTCACTGTCCACCCAGTCCACTGTCCACCAGCCCACTGTCCATCCTGCTGTCCACCCAGCCCACTGTCCACCAGCCCGCTGTCCACCATCCTGCTCTCTAGCATGGTCACCACTGTCTGACTTTCCGCTTGTGTCTCCAAGTTAATTCTCACGGCACGGAACAGCCCCGAGTGTGGAAGACATGGACAGTGGGAACCGATAGGGAAGCTCACTTTTCCTTCTTCCTTCTGCCCACGTGGGGGAGGCTCCTTGAGCACACCGTCCACATTCTGCTGCTGGCCCCTTGAAACCCTTAACAATTTGGGGAGCTAGGGTTGTGGCCTCATGAGTGCAGTGCTGGCCTAGGACCCCAAAGCCTTGGGTTCCACGGCCAGGGTCGCATAAACTAGTGACCTCCTGTCGTCCCTACATGAACTCAGGAGAGGGAGAAAGGAGGGCAAAGTCAGAGCCGGAGAGATGGCTCATGGGTTAAGTCTTTGCCTCAAAAGCAAAAAGACCTGAGTTCAGATCCCGGCTCCCATATTAAAAACAATATTGGATGGAAATGGTAGCAGCCTGCACTCTGGGCTTTGGAAAGCAGAGCTGGGAAATCCCAGAGCAAAGCTGTAAGACGCAATCTGACGTCACCCTTGCACCGTCACAGGCACGCACAGCGGCCTCCTCCACCTGTGCCTACACCCCCATTCCTACACATCAAAACAGAAAAAAAATGAAGCTCAGAACCATCCAGTACATGATATCCTGCTGATTAACAAATCAGTCAATCAATAATAAAAAAAATAAATATCCGCGGTAACCTGTGAACAGGTTACATGTGTCCCTTTCAGATGAACCCAAGGAAGCTGCATCCTCAGAGTGGTCTGCAAGAAAAAGAAACACACAGATGGACATCGGAGGCCCTTTATGAGCTGGAGGAAGAGGACAATCTCCTTTCCCATTGGCTGAGCAAACACTGGGCCGGCATTTATTATCCTTCACAGTCAAATCAGTGTCGCCCTTCACAAAGCTACACTGCTCTGTTAGCCTGCAGACTCACAAAATCATGAAAATGAAGGGGTTTTGTAGCAATGGAGTGTCAAACACCACAGCTGGTGGCCTGCCACGTGAAGCCTGCCCAGTTCACCTCCGCACTGAGCCCTTTGGTGTTTCCTATGCGGCCCTTCCCCAGCGGAGCTGTGTCATGAGCAGTGCTTCTGGAATTCTCCTCCAATATATCTTGGCACGCGAGCGCCTTCCCTCGGCTCCTAGTGTTCATCTGTGTTTGTTAAATATTACTTGGCACATAGGAGGCTCTTCAAAACAAGAGACTTGGATTGCGGGAGGCGGGGGGTGGGCTTGCGAGTTGTGTAGGAATGGGGCTCTGCTGGCAGGGCCACCCCGCTGGCTGGATCCTTCCCCACCCGCAGTTCCACCAGGATAGGCATAGAAGCCCAGGCGAGATGAAGAGAGAGCCTGGTGACTTACCCAGACTCCAGAGGGAGGGTTCGTGTTGAGGCAGGAAGCAGAGCTGCTGGATTTTCCTTCTTGGTTTCTAACCTGTCTCCTCCCTTGGCTCAGCAAGCAGAGCTGTGTCTGACGTGCTGTCATCGGCCAGGATCTAGAGGTGCATGAACCTTTACATGCTGAGCCCCCCCCCCCCGAGTCCAGCAAGATAGGTGCAAATAGCTATCCAGGGGGCACGGGCTCCACAGGACAGAGCCGCAGCCCTCCCACCAGTCAGTAAACATCTTGACAACACAGCCTCTTTCCTGGATGTATGAGGATGTGGGAAACAGATTTCTGGCGGAAGAGGCCACGCCCATGGCTCCCGCTTCCCCACAGCGCTTCCGACCCTGACATTGGCAACCCCGGCGCGTGGACAGTGCTTCCAATTTCTCAAGACACTTGCTAAGCCAGCGTCCTGTGGGATCGTCTAGGTTCCTGCTGGGCTTCTTGCATTTTACAGGCTTGCATAGCACATGCAGACCCCAGGCTCACCCTGACCCTTGCTTAACAGGCTAAGTTCTCTCGGACTGATTGAGGGGAGACGGGAGGTTGTAACAGACACTTGTTCTGCGTGCACAAGACTCGAGCTTCGATTCCAGCAAGACTGGGAGCGGGGGGACCAAAAGAAGATGAAGCTCTCTATGGCAGCCTCAACCCATGAGAAATGCTTTTGCCTAGGCTATAAAAATAAGGGCAACCGTTTTTCCTCCCCTAACAGAGGCGCAGATCCACCTCCAAATCAAGCCTGCATGTTTGGAAAAGAGGTGATGTCTAAGTATGATGATATGCCAAGCGACGAGAGACCAGAGAAAGAGAAACTGGCAGGGCAGGGAAGGGCAGAGAGAGGCTCGGGCTGAAAAGAAAATGGGGGAATTATCCCAATCCTAGCACTGCTGGAAAATGGGAAAGTTATTGCTGCACAAAGACCCTCACGAACGGCCTGCCTTCCAAAATTTCCACTGCGCTCTCCGCAGTTACTTGTGTATGGCAGAAGCAGCATCTTTGTATTATAGGAACAGTCTGCTCCATAATCAAATACCATCTGTCGCTACATCTGAACTTGTTTTCAACATCTGTGCGTTCTGGTCTTAACAAAGCTTTAAAAACTAATTCAAAAACTTTCACAGATCACTGGCTAAATATGAATGTGGACCGTCTCCCTACGTTGGTACGTGATGCCTTCTCCTGGAGGTGTCTCCTCCGTCTGGGAAGACCGAAGACGTCCACCCTTGAGTTTATTAAGCTCATTGCCTAATGGCCTCGGGTAGCCAAGTGCAAGAGAGGGACACTTGCTTATGCACCGAGAGGACCCATCATATCCTTTCTTGGTGCCAATACGGTCCCTTTCTGCCAATGAGAAACCTGTAAGTTGATCAGCTACCATACCCCAATTACTCAAAATGACACTACAGACCAAACGGCAACCAAGGGGAGAATCAACCGCTCGGCTCATCCGCAGCTAAAGTGTGTTCGAACAAATGGTGGAGTAAAACCGTGAGAGCTCTCGGGAGGATAAGGATGCTGCTTCTCTGCACATGCTTCAGAAATGCGAAGAACATCTTTACAGAACTTCCGGCCAACCCCCTGGCAGATGTTGACCAGTTCTGCTTATGTATACATCAGTTGCAGAGCACTAAAACAGAGATTGGAAATTTTAATTTAGTCGAGGCAGTTGGGCTAAAATGATGGCTTTTGTTGAAACCATTAAATGGGGCCGCCTAATGAAGTACAGTACGGGCTGGCAGAGCCGGGTTTGGGGGGGCGGGGGGATGGCTGCTTCCAAGCAGGAGAGAAGGAAGACAGGGTTGTGTAGGTCTCGGACTGCAGGCACCATGGTGTCCTGGACGGGCCCTGGGGAGGGAGGGCTTTGAGTGCGGATGTGGGGAGGATGGGAGGCGAGGCAGTATGAACGGAGAAGTGCCTTACCAAACAGTGGCTGAGAGAAGGAGGGAAGAAAGAGAGGAGAAAGGGGGGAGCTCATGGGTATGTGTGAATATTTGTGTCCAATGTTGATGGAATGTGGATGTGAAGGCTTAGGTACGTGTATGCACATACGTGTGTTCCTGTCAGTGTACACGTGTGGATACGTTTGTGTCCACATGTGCTTGTGTGTGCATGCATGTATGAATACATATGTGCAAGTGTGTGTGTGTTCATATCTGTGTGCATATATGTGCACGTGAGTGTTCATGCCCCAAACTGATGGAATCTGGGGGGCTAACATGTATATACATGTATATTGGCAAGGTGAAATTCAACAGTATCTGAACATGTGAACGGCTCTTGGGGGACAGTATTATAGAAAGCAGAGCGAGCGTCTGGAAGGTGTGTGCTGCACACAGCTGGTAATTTCCCACCAATGTTTCCTAAATCCAAAAGCCATTCACATCCCCAGAGACCCCCAGGCTTATCCTCCAAGGAACAGACCTTCTTCGAACCCTTCACACTTCCCAGTTGCACTCTGAGTCTCTGGATGGCTGCAGACTTAGCCGTGATTGATTTGGCAGCAGGAAGAGTAGAATTTATGAAGCCCAGCATGCGTGTGCACACATGTGTACGTGAAAGTGTGTGCATCTATGCACATGTGCACGTGTGCACGCGTTCCTATGTTTGCCTGCAGGTGAAGGCAGCAGTCTACCCTGCTGTCATTCTTCCAGTGCCGTCCACACTGGTTTTCGAGACAGAGTCTCTCACTATACTCGAATTTGCCACACGAGCCAGGACGACGGCCAGCAAGCTTCCTGGGATCTGCCCATCTCCACCTTCACAACGCTATTACACTGAAACCCAGCACAGGAGTGTGCATGTGTGTGCATGCATGTGTGTGTATGTGCGTGCATGTATGTCTGTACATTCATGCGTGTGCGTGCGCGTGCGTGCGTGTGCTCTTGAGTCTGTGCGTGTACTTTGCCATCTGAACCGTCATCCAGCTCCGAACATCCAGGAGTTCTTACTGAGTCTCTGCTGCCTCCGAGTGTCCAGCACCCAGCAGGAGAGCTTAGGTTGCCACACGACCTCTCAGATCCTGGAACGTTCCTTCTTGTACGTCGAGGCTCCGTTTCTCCCTTTCCTAATGTTAAAAAAGGCTTTGGCCAGAAATCCAGCGACATTTCCAGGAAAACCATGCTAGACAGTTAAAAAAGTGTCCACCAAGATGGACACGGTTTCCCAGGCACATCACTGGTTTCCCTTTGGCCTCTGAATTGGAACATTGGCGCCTTATACAATTTCAAAGATATTTCCTTAAGAGGTGAGGATAAGACCACATTTCCCCCAAAAGATGAACATGTCTATGTCATTCCATTGTTCTGGCATCTGACCTCAGTCAAGTTTTCAAAAGAAATCTGGGTTTGGATATTTCTTGGTTGACATGTAATAACTTTATTTGGGTTGGAATCATACAGATTTTTAAAAATTATTTCAATCCAGGGATCAGAGCAGGCAGCCTGTCTTTTGAGTTCAAAGCAATCTTCTGGGGCAGAGCTAATAGCTGTGAGTTACTTACCCAGGACCCCATTTCCATAGTCTTCTCCCATCTGAACAGCAGAGTCTAGTGGACCACTTGGTCGTCTGAAATCATGGCCATGGCTGTGAGAAGCAAGTGTCCAGGGACACTGGCCTTCATTCTTGGACATTAAGCTGTTAGTGAGAATCATGACAAGTCTAGGTAAAATTTACTGATGTCTCTGGAAGAGAACTGGGCTTGGCAGTGAACGGAGGTGCTTGAAATCTTTTCTCTGGTTTGAAACTTATGTTAGATAAAGCAGCACTGTGGGGGTGGGGGTCATTTCTCTTTGAAAAAGAAGGAAGGAAGGGAGGGAGGAAGGAAGGGAAGGAGGGAGGGAGGGAGGGAGGGAAGGGAGGGAAAAAGGAGGGAAAAAGGAGGGAGGGAGAGAGGGCAGGAGGGAGAAGGGAGGGAGGGAGGGAGGAAGGAAGGAATAAGGAAGGGAAGGAGGGAGGGGAGGGAGAAAGGAGGGAGGAAAGGGGAAGGGAAAATAAGGAAAAGAGGAGAGGAGAAGAAAGAGGGGAGGAGAAGGGAGGAAAGAGGAGGAAGCACTGTCAGAATTCGACGTTTGCCTGAAGTTGCTGTGGGAGAGAAAGGCCATGCCAGGGTGTTTGCTTTTCACGCTTTAATTTATTGAAGACACGTCCTTAATTATGAAACCAACAGTCGAAAGCCATGAGTGCGTCATCCGTGGGGGGGACGGGCTTGCGTCCCGTCAGTGGCAGGCAAGTCTCCTAGCTGGTCCGGTGAGCCTGGCATAAGCCCCGGACGAAACTCTGAAAGTTGTGTTGCTCTAAGAAGACCCCCACCTGTCCAGGGGGTCTGTGGCCCCCCGAGCACGCTGTGACATCCATTCTGTACACAGATTCAGTGGCCACAGACAGTCACTGGCGCCTTGAACGGACACTGCAACGCAAAGTGTCCTCGCCACAAAGCTCGCGAGGGGGACCCTCTCCGTTGCCCTTCAGAAGCCCGATCCCCACTCAGCCCTCACAGCTACAGAGACAGATTACTCCTCCACATTGAGACGTGCCAAGTCGGTACGATTTCAACATTAAGCTCTGCCCTGCTGCATTTTGAAATAAGGTTGAGTTTCACTGCAACACATTCTCGCCTTGGCCAGAGAGTTCTAGGCGGGGCTCAGGAATCACTCTGGGGCCCTACGTGATGAGACTGTACTCTAGGTCTCAAATGTTGAACAGCTCCCTATCTTATGTGAGTGAAGTTTGACTAAATGTTTTCTAATCATTCCTGTTTTCTAAATATTCACATTTATGAGAGAGAGAGAGAGAAGAGAAAGAGAAGAAATAAGAAGAAATGGAGGGAGGAAGGAGGGAGGGAGGAAAAGAAGGGAGGGAGAAAGGGAGAAAGGAGAGAAGGAAGGAAAGATAGCAGGAAGCAAGGAAGAAAGTAGGGAAGGCAAGGAAAGGGAAGGGAGGGGAGGAGAAAGAAGGAAGGGAGGGGAGGAAAAGGGAAGAAAGGGGAAGGGAAGGAAGGGAAGGGAAGGAAGGGAAGGAAGGGGAGGGGAAGAAAAGGAGAACGGAGGAGAAGGGAGGGAAGGGGAGGGGAAGAGAAAGGAGAGGAAAGGAAGGGAGGGGAGGAGAAAGAAGGGGAAAGGAGGGAAGGGGAGGGAGAGGGGAGGGAGAGGGGAGGGAGAGGGGAAAGAGAAGGGAAGGGAAGGGAAGGAAGATGAAGGGAGGGGAGGGAAGGGGAAGGAAGGGGAAGGGAAGGGAAGGGAAGGAAGAGGAAGGGAGGGGGGGAAGGGGAAGAGAGGGGAAGGGAAGGGAAGGGAACGGAAGGGAAAGGAAGGAAGGGGAAGAGGGAAGGGGAGGGAGAGGGGAAGGGGAAGGGAAGGAAAGGAAGAGGAAGGAAGGGGAAGGGAAGGGAAGGAAGAGGAAGGGAGGGGAGGGAAGGGAAGAGAGGGGAAGGGAGGGGAAGGGAATGGAGGGGAAAGGAAGGAAGGGGAAGAGGGAAGGGGAGGGAGAGGGGAAGGGAGGGGCATGGAGAGAGAAAGAAGGAGGTCCGAGGAGGTACCATGTGGTATTTGCATCTACTGAAGGGAAAACAGCAGATGTATCATTGGAAGCCGACTCCTTCCGAGGGTGGGAAGAAAGCTCCAGCCTGCTGATGCTGGTAATCACCGCATGGATACTGACAGCTCTCTTCTTTCTCCCAGGCCTGTGCATGGGGAGCCGCCGGGCTCTTCTAGGATGTGTGGGAACCCACGCTCTGCTGCGGGGCTGCGCTCCTGGGGTCTTGGCTCAGGGCGGAGCGCGGGCACGTTCCTGGGGTCCAGCTGCGCTTCTGCTGCTCTTACTACAATGAAATCAGAGAAGCGCCTGGAATTTCGGCTCAGCTCGCGGGAACCCTGGTGGGGAAGAACCGGCTGCCTCTTGCTGCCACGTTCAATCATCTTGTCCGCCCGTTTCTGTTGTTCCCTCCTGTTCCCTGTTAACTTCAGAGAAATTAAAGTTTAAATGAATCCAAAATAAAAAATCAAGGCGGACTTCACTTGAGCTGCGTTGTTCCGAGGACAGCAATGGAGTTTAATGTGAGCTTTTTGAATGCGGCGTTAGCTGATGTCAGAATGCCTGTTCTCTCCCCAGGCGGGACACGCTGGCTTCTCTGCAGATGAGCTGGATGCTCTCTGGTGTCCCGCACAGGTTAACAGAAGACTTGGGACCAGAGCTGCGCTGACTTCCACGTGCCCTGCCGCCGCCCTTCATGTCCTTCCCCTACAATCCCAGCCCCAGAATGGACGTCCGCTTTCCTTAAACAACTGACCAAAAAACAGATTCCCAGCTGAATTTAAATGGATCAACTGATTCCTGGCTTCATCCTTTCGAAGGAACAATACTTCGATGATGCTGAATGATCCTGAATTAAATGCAAAGGGTTCTTCTAGATATAACTTAAATACGAAGGATCCTTTTAGGGTTGTTGGCAGTTTCATAAAAACCTGGATTGGGAGAAAGGAGACTTTTCCACTAACTTGAAGGAGGCACATCATGTCTCCTGGCTCAAAGCCAGTTTCCATCAAACGAGGCACGCAAACGACCAGGAAAAGACAACAAGTGACCGCTGGGCAGCCTGGTGTCTCAGCGACAAAGAGCACGTAGGGTCCCTGCGAGCAAAAAGGAGGGAGAAGCAATCGAGGAAGACTCCCAGATTCGGAGACTTGTACTTTTTGGAATTTCAGAGATGGATCCTCCTGTCAGTTTGCTGTCTGCTGCGCTGAGCCATCCGGAGCACAGAGCGGGAACAACCTCGGCCTTGCTGACGAGACAGTGGCACGCATCTGGGCGCTCCTCCGAGACCCGCGGGCAGCTCACCTGGCCTCACTTTGCTGAGCCAGCGAAGCTCCAGGATGGGGGTCACATTTGGCCGCGACTATAAATAGACGCCGTAACAACGAAAGCCAAGGGGGGGTTCGCGGGATTCGCAGGCTGCCGTCTCCAGGCTGAGCAAGGGATGCGCAGCCCCATCCAGACTCCGGAGCGTGAGCTCTCCGAGAGGTCACTTTCCTCTGCCCGCTGCTGGCTTCCCTTCCCTCGGATCTCAGTATCGGGGTGAGGAAAGCTGCTGTGGAAGGTCCTTTGCCTGACAGAGGGAGGGTCCTGACGCCCCTCCAACCTGCACGACGACTTCATCAAAGGCACAGCTTCACTTCCCGCGTGCACTACGCACAGGCAGGCCTAGCCTGCAAACTGACTAACCCGCCCCACCCCTACTGTCCGCAGGGCTACTGATTCTGCAAACAGCGCTTAGTGCAGAACACAGCAGTCAGGAAAGAGTGAGGAAGAGCCTTGCTTCTGACAGCCTGTGGGTACCCGGTTCAACCTCCAGCTAGTGGCACCAGCACGTGGCAGCTTAGAAGGTGTTTGTCCTCCAAATCGCCAGGAGGTCCACACAGGGTGGAGGACAAGGGTCTTCCATTTTATGGAGTGTGTGCGTGGAGGTGGGGGTTCACCTGGCGTATGTCCCCTCTTTCTGTTTCCCCAGAAGCCCAAGCTTTACCCCCAATGTCTGAACCCACCATCCCCTAGAGCACAGAGCCAACCTGCATGGCACAGACACAGGACCCCAAGCCCCGAGTTCTAACATTAATGGCAGGATCCCACCAAAGTCTGTTCAATCACAAAATTCAAGTACGACGTTCAGAAACTGCCATCTGGCCAAGGCGGGCATGCTGCTGAGCTCCGGCTTGCTCCGTGTCTTTCTTTTCACAAATTTCACACTCTGCCCCTCCCCCTGCCTGTCTCCTCACCCTCGCCCCCCCCCCACGTCCCCCTCTACCTCCGTGGTACCCGCCACTGTCAGCTCTGCATTTGAATAGCTTGTCCTCTCTTCGTGTTTAATTGTTCATATCGCGTGGGGACAGATCACATATTTGTTGTGATTTCTCCAGCACCCATTCTTCCTCTCCTTGAGAGAAGGCTATCACCTCCCCTCCTGCCGGCAAACTCTGCCAAGCCGGCAATTTATGTTTTGTTTTGTTTTGTTTTGGATCTTAATCCATGTGCTCAATCAGCCCAAGGAGGCTGCCCGAGGACTACTGGGGTCCGCGAGTCTTCCTTCCGTGTGACCTGCCCACTCGGATGAGCCCTAAGAAGGCGACGGCCAGCCTGACATATGGTCTCATTGACAATGGGAAACTCTTATTTCGTCTGGTTCACCCCCAGGAATGAAAGGTATCGGGCTTGCCAGAGCCTGTATACCTGTGCTCGCAGCTTGCCCGACCCTCCGCGGCTTTCACGCGTTAGCAAGCAAAACTTCTCCTCCACCATCTGGCCAGGATGGGTCGCTTAGGAGAGGCATCGGCCCCAACTGCAAAATGGCGGAGCATTGAGAGAGAGAGCGAGAGAGCAAGATCACGAATCCAGGCGGGATCACTGCTGGGTCTCTTTCAGCTAGAGACCCCAAGACAGGCGAGAGAGGCGCGTGAGCAAGTGTCTCACGTGAGGCGCGTGCGGATGTCTGCCGGACAGCTTGAGCAAGTACGCCTCTGTCTTCTACCCGGTCCCCACAAAGGTCCCAGACGACGCCCGCTGCAGGCTGGCATCACAGCCAAGACCGCCATGTAGCTCTGGGCGCTGCGACCGTCCACTCCTGACGCGGGATCCGGAGACTCCCACCGCAAGCTGGTGTCTCCACCCAGGGGCCACCATGCTCCTCCTGCTGGGTGTGACCTTCATCCGGGGCCTTGAGCTCTCTTACTGAAGAGCCAAGTCCTGCAGGGGGATTCAAGCAGCACCAGTGGGATGAGTGGAACCATCAGGAAGTAGATTCCCAATGATCAGTCACCGGGCAGGTCAGAACCCCACCCCTACCCCCACTGCCTCGCTCAACACGGGGAATGCCATCTACCAAAGGTGTGTGTGCGTGTGTGTGCACGCGTGCGCGTGCACGTGTGTGTATCCGAGGGCACTGTGTGTGCTTGTGGAGGCCCAAGGGTGACTTTGGGAGTCATCCTGGATTGCTTCTACCTCCTTTGTGCTTCGCGCGCTGGGCTTTCCCAGGCTCTGCCTTGCAGAACAGGAAGTGCAGGCCGCTGCCATTTCTGCCTGGCGTTTTTTTGTGGGACCTAGGATCGGAACTCAGGTCCTTCCGCTTGTGAGGCAGAGTCTTAACCCCTGAGCCATCTTTTCAGTCTTATTCATGACCTTGGGCGTCGAGTGCCAGATACACGAGACCACATCCCCAGTCCCTGCAACCAGTGTGTGTGATATTGCATTTGCGCATGGCCTCACGGTAGTGCGCGAACTTCAAGCATTCGGCTGCTCCTCGTGCGTTTCTTGCCATTTATTTAACCTGTGCCGTACCTGAGCCCCACCCCTCCCGTTACAATTCTTGGGATTTCTGCAGTGTGGATTGCTCAGTCCGTTCTGCTGAGTCATCCCGAGCAGGGGCTGTGACTCAAGGTTCCCTCTTGTCCTTCCTGCTTAGCGTCTCTCACCTCATTTCTCCAGACACACTGTTAACCACCAGGGAACACATCGAGTCAGCCCTCCTGCTGACTCTAGGGATGCTAATAGAGTCTCCTGCCGCTGGAAAGCTGTTTTCCTCTGCTCTAAAATGGGGAGATGCCGGCCTCTTTTCAGTCCATGCCACAGGAGTGTTGGTAGCCAAGTGTACTACATTTTCACGTGGCTGTGATCAAGCATCTGACAAGAGGCTACTTGGGGGAAGAACGGCTTTGTGTTTGCACGCGGCGTGAGGGTCGTGGTGGCATTGTGTCCACAACCAGAAAGCAGCGGAAGTCCCATGTCGATACTCTCCTTCCTGGGGTTCAGAGCAGAACCCCAACCTTTGGAGGGTAACTGCCCACATTCAGGGTGGGTCTCTGCTACTCAGGGAAAACACTCCCACAGACACACCAGGTTTCCATGGTGAGTCTAGACCCTGCCAAGTTGACAAGATGAACCGATGCGTCGGGCAAGAGGAAATCACAAGAATGTGTGCAAAGCTGCAGGATGCTCTCCCCACGCAAACTCTGACGCCTCTCGGGGCTGCGAGGATGTTTTCTGTGACAGCCAGCCTGTCCTTGGACGTATGAGACTCTTTGTTTTGCTCACCTATGAAGGCAGAAATTTGCTTTGAGATCTTGAGCAAGAGATATTGTCCTACGACAAATTACCATGATCTAATTAGGCCTGCCTCCATAAATCTGTCATTCCAAAGCCATTCGAGCCTGCTCAGTCCAGCCCTTGATTTAAACTGCTCCAGGAGTCTAGGCGAAGATGTGTCCAGGACAGAATCCAACACAATATCCTCGTCTCCTCCCACCGCTCCCTTGAGAATGGGCTGCTCACCAATTTTGGCCACAATAACAGTTATGTAGAAGAGAGATTCATTATAGTTTGGGCATAGATCTTAACCAGTGCCCACACAACCTCGTGACAACATTATTTAGCATTCAGGTTGGACGTGAGCTTTTATTGGAAACAGACCCTGCTGGAGAGAACCGCTGCGCTCTTGAAGCAAAGACGGGGGAATGGATAGATGGGGTCTCTAGCACCCCTAATTAGGAGGAATGCTTTGCAAAGACGTAGAACACAATCCTGGCTTTAGAAAGCAATGCTGGTGCAGACCAAACCAAAGACTGTCCATCCTGGTTGTTATGATTGAAGACAACACGAGATGTTTGCAAAAGCTGATGGAGTGATCGTTCCTACTTGCTGGAGAATATGTTTCCACCATTGTTGTGTGTGTGTGTGTGTGTGTGTGTGTGTGTGTGTGTCTCTGTGTGTGTGTGCCTGTGTGTGCGTGTGTGTCTATGTGTAGGCATACATTCATGTGATGAGTGTAGGAGGAAGTGCTTGTGTGTGCATGTGGAGAGAGTGTTTGTGTGTGTGTGTGTGTGTGTGTGTGTGTGTGTGTGGAGGTAGAGTGCTTGTGTGCGCGTGGGGGGGAGTGCTTGTGTGTGCGTGTGTGTATGGAGGCCAGAAGTTTATCCTGGGAATTCTTCCTCAGGTGCCGTTACCTTGTTTTTCACGGCCTGTCACTTTTCTGGGATTTGCCAATCAGGCTGGTTGGGCTGCAAACTCTGGGATCTTCCTGTCTCTGCTTCCCCAGCACGAGGCTTACAAGACATTCTCCTACACACAGAGCCCTGTGTATGGGCTTCAGGGCTGCAGACTGGGGTCTTGCATGGCAAGTTCTTTGCCAGCTGAGCCATCTCTCAGCCTGAGAAAGGGTTTCAACACGTCAACGTCAGAGCGCTCAGGTCCTGGGAACCGGTGCCTGATGATGCCTCCGTATCATCTCCCAGGAGAATGGAAGAGTGGAAACACGCCCCGCTCTTTTCTTTCCCTCCTTCCCTTCCCCACTTCTGCCATTTCTGCTTTCCCAAGCCCACCTTACCGGACCCACACACACACTTCACCTTCCTTTCAGCACCTTGTTCCGGGCCGTTTGAGTTTTAAAGAAATGCTGCGTGTGCAAAGCAAACACAGGCAGAAGACCAACGCCACCATCTAAGCAGCTGCGGACTTACTTTCTCCGGAGGATGTGAATCTGGGCTGGGGGGGCAGCTTGATACCCACAAAGCTATGAGGTGCACCTCTCATAATGTTCTTTTAGAAAGCAGAGCAGGCAGGATAGGGAGTGGCCCGTGACCGTGACGTGCCTGACTTCCAAGGAGAGCGTCGGTGCTTCTTTAGGGTCCGAGAATGAAACCAGCAGCTCCTACAGCTGGAAGGGCAGGAGAGCGAAGGGAGGTCCAGCGCCCCTGAAAATTAGCACCTCCCCTTGCTCTCACACTCTGTGTGGAGGGGTTGGTAGACAGCACTGGGCCAGGCAGCTTACTACAGGACGATGTGTCTGTGTCTGGTGCCAAGGCCGAGGTGATTAGCGAGAGGAAGCCCACAGGAAATGAGAAGAGAGGAGAATAGGGATTCGCGAAGAAAGGTGGTTTCTCCTTCCTCCATGTCGTCGTGCGGATTAGTGGGGAGGCGGGGGACCACCCCCATCCAGGAGAGCCCAGATGCACGCTGCACCAACTGCGCCTCGCAGGAGAGAAAGCCTGAGGAACCCCGAGCAAAGGCCCGAAGCTTCTAGAAGGAAAGGGGTCAGAAGCTCGCATTCAAAACAAAAAGGCCCAAGAGAACAGCAGCTCACTCCACTCAGAGGTTCTGTTCTGCTAGCAGAAAGATGCCGGCGAGCAAGAGGAAGGAGGGGAACGCCTTCAAGTACTAACCCCTTTTTCTCTTTACCCCCCAAAAAGAGGCATTGGAAAGACAGAGCTGCGGATTGTTTCCATCTATTTTGGGAGATGCTGGTATCGTTGGACTCTAACCAGCTAAGCAATGATGTTTGGATGTTTGAGGCAGAGAGCCGGGGCTCCCGAGCGGGGTACCACTGGTCAGGGATGTGCGCCCAGGGATCCTGCCGCCCCTGCACCCCAGGGCCGCACGACAAAACACAGTCAGAGCAGTCTATGTGGGGCTAGCCCCTTCGGCTCTCTCCCATCTCAAAAGGGAAAATTTAAAAAAAAAAATGCTCTTCCCAAAGAACACCGGATCCAGCGCCAACCTGAGACAGCTGCTGTTGAACAACATCGAGGACCTACTGTCCCTTCCTGCCCCTCCTCCTCCTCCTCCACCGCTCAAAGGACCGTGAAAAGACCAAGAGTTGGTGGGCGGCCAACAAGAACTAAAGAACTTGCAGCTGGCAAAACCACCTGTGCTTTGTCAGATTCCAGCCAAAACAATCCTTTCCGCGGAGTCTGAGCTAAGAAGCAGGGGAGAGAAGCTGATCGTCGGATGAGCGGCGAGGAAAGTGAGGATGGCGGCTTCTGACCCGACCCCCCAGCCAAGTGGGGGAGAGGACAGTGGGCAACTGAGCCAGGAGAGGCCAAAATCCTCCACTGTGCCCAGGTCAGCAGCCACTCGGGGCAATATCCACACTCCAAATTCAGCCTCCTGGATGGCGGTGCGGAGCCGCACCAAAGCTGGCATTTGGATCTGCCATGTGGCCGATGGCACAGAGAAAGTGCATTGGGTTCAAACGCCAGATGTCCATGGGAACATTCCAGAAAGGACCTTCTTGTCTTTTCCAGTAGCATGACCAAACGTTGACTCATGGGTGAGCACTTCCAAATTGCTTTGCTCTCTGTGAGGCGCGGTCTGCCTAGGAAGTGGGGTTCAGAAGGCCGAGGTCTTACACTTGCTGAGACTTTATTTATAAAAGAATGTGTGGACAATCAGGACAGAGAAGACATCAGAGGGGCAGGGAGGTGAACTCAGTCCTAGAGAGGGGGTTACCTGCCTCTTCCATCCCGTCTCTCTTCTTTCTTCTCACTAGAAGCAAAGCTACCCTAAGTTGAATAATGACTCTCCTACCTGCAGCCTTACTGTAGGAGATGGAAATATAAAATGAGAACAAATATGTAAATGAAGAAAAAGTAAGCACCCATTGGCCTAAAGTCTGTTCAAGACTGGTCCTCGCATTAGAAAGTTCTCCTCATCCTTTGACGAAGCATCAGCATGTTACTATCGTCAGTGGATGTCAGCCAACCAGAGGTGACCCTTTGCCAGTAGTCCCAGCTGAAAGTTACCCCACGCTTGGTGGCCTCTAGGGATGAGCAATATTCGGGGTGTTCGCACTTTATTTTCAAAGTATGTATTCCTTTCTACCACAATTAAGCAGGAGGTACCCAGGGAAGAGAACACTGAGAGTCCCTGCCCCAAGGTCGGACCCCCATGTGGCTCCAAAAGCAAAGGCTTGTCATTCCTCATGGGAGAGTCGGCGTTGGCTGGTGACAATGGAAGGAAGGGGAAAATTTTTCCCAATATCGTAGACATGTCCGTTATAACAAATCCTGTCCATGCTTGTTCATTAAAGGGGTTGCTCTTCCACGGTTTGTGGTGGTCCTGCCCCAAACGGATCACTTGATGTGGCTATGAGGAAATGCCCTCCCCCCACACACACACTTTTCCGAAAAGAAAAAAAAAATAATAAAGTCAAGATGAAGAAGGCTGACGGAAGCGGAAGGGGCGCTGCAGATAATTGAGAGTGAAGAGTCACAGCAGCTGAACGCACCACCAGCCTGGATCCGCCTCTGGCCAAGGACAGAGACCACTTAGCCAGGAATTCCAGGATTTGATGCACTTTAAGCAGTCTACAATCATCGGCCTTCATGTTCCGTTTTCTGACTTTCACTTTTTACCAGGGTTACTGCGTGAGAGAATATCTTTGCTCTTGGAAAGTAAACTCCTGAGGTCTGGTGTGGTGTGGTGTGGTGTATGTGTGTGGGGGGCGGCGTGAGGTGATCCAGGGGCACGTGTGCCCCTATGTGTGGAGGCCAGAGATCAGCCTTAGATATGGTCCCTGAGAAACTATTACCTTGTTCGTATTTTCAGGACGGCATCTCTCACCATCCTGACAGTCAGCCTTAGGCTTGGCCGGTTGGCCAGGGATCTCAGGGATCTGCCGTCTCCACCTCCCCAGCATTAGAATCACCTGCGTGTGCTGCCATGCCCAAGTTTTTACGTGGGTGCTAGGGATCAATCTTGGATCCTCGTGTTTCTGTATTGAGTACTTTATAGCTGAATTACCTTTTCAGCCCGCCTTTTTGGTTTATTATTATTACTACTATATTATTTGGAGACAGGATTTCACGTATCCAGGGTTTGCCTCAAACTCACTATATAGTCAAAAATGACCTTGAGCTTCTGAGTCTCCTAAGTGCTGGAATTAAACGTCAAACCCACGACTTCCTGTAAATTGAGCAGACATTCTACTGAGCCCCAGCTACTGCGTAGGAGATGAAGGCACATGAGATGTTCCACTCACTCGCAAATGATTCAGGAAGGAAAAAAATGTGTGCCATGCATCCATGTAAGTCTATGGAGAGAGAGAGAAAAAAAGGGGGGAGGGGAGGGGAGGGAATGGCCAAGACCTTCTTGTCTGAAGGCAGAGACAGCCACGTTGGGATTCGTCTCACAGAAAAGCCAGCCCTTGGTCATCCTTCCAGTCCTACAACAAATTCCTTGAACACTCAGTGGTAAAGGGCTATTAGGGCTCACAGTTTGAGAACAATTGACACTCAGGGCCTGGGGCACCACAGCCCATCACAGCAGCCACTGTGAAGCTCTCTCCTTCAGACAGAGGACACACAGGACTGCACAACATGCAGCCAACATGATCCCCTTCAAGGTCCTCCCCTGTGACTGGAAAACCTGCAGGTAGGTCTTACCACCTCCCAAGAGACAGAACCTGTGACTGAGCCTTCGACACACGGGCCTGTGGGAGATACTGCAAGTCAAACCAAAGCGCCAAGGCACAGAGAGCAGCCACGGAAGACCTGGGGCCTGCAGCGGACGAGAAAAGCAGTCCTGCCACAGCCCCTGGGGAGCTGCAGCCATCCTTCCCTGCAGTTCCCAAGATGACCATGGTGCTGGCCACTCCTTGATGACCCTCGCTGGCCACTCCTTGATGACCATCGCCAATCACTCCTTGATGACGATGGTGCTGGTCGCTCCTTGATGACCCTCACTGGCCACTCCTTGATGACGATGGTGCTGGCCACTCCTTGATGACCATCGCCAATCACTCCTTGATGACGATGGTGCTGGTCGCTCCTTGATGACCCTCACTGGCCACTCCTTGATGACGATGGTGCTGGTCGCTCCTTGATGACCCTCGCTGGCCACTCCTTGATGATGATGGTGCTGGTCGCTCCTTGATGACCATCGCCAATCACTCCTTGATGACCCTCGCTGCCCACTCCTTGATGACCATCGCCGGTCACTCCTTGATGACCATCGCCGATCACTCCTTGATGACGATGGTGCTGGCCACTCCTTGATGACCCTCGCTGGCCACTCCTTGATGACCATCGCCGGTCACTCCTTGATGACGATGGTGCTGGTCGCTCCTTGATGACCATCGCCGGTCACTCCTTGATGACGATGGTGCTGCCCACTCCTTGATGACGATGGTGCTGGTCACTCCTTGATGACGATGGTGCTGGTCGCTCCTTGATGACCCTCGCTGCCCACTCCTTGATGACGATGGTGCTGCCCACTCCTTGATGACGATGGTGCTGGTCACTCCTTGATGACGATGGTGCTGGTCACTCCTTGATGACCATCGCTGGCCACTCCTTGATGACGATGGTGCTGGTCGCTCCTTGATGACCATCGCTGGCCACTCCTTGATGACCCTCGCTGGCCACTCCTTGATGACGATGGTGCTGGTCACTCCTTGATGACCATCGCCAATCACTCCTTGATGACGATGGTGCTGGTCGCTCCTTGATGACCCTCGCTGCCCACTCCTTGATGACGATGGTGCTGGTCACTCCTTGATGACCCTCGCTGGTCGCTCCTTGATGACCCTCGCTGGCCACTCTCTGATTATACCCTGTGAGAGGCACTGAGCACCCCAGAATCCTAGGCCCCCGACCCACACTGGCAAGTGCTTTGTCTGGAGAGACCCCCCATCTGCTCTTCGCAGCCATCACACCCTAAGGGCATCTGCTGTGAAGCAGTAGATCAGCGACGCTTCTCCAGCGCACTCCTCGTCTAAGGAGGCGTGGGGACCAGCGTCACGACCGGCCGTCCGCATCATCACACGCACTGCCCCCTCACTATTTCTGACACCCAGGATGGGGAGCACTGTTGTGCTCCTGAGAGGCGCCTGGCGAAGCAAAGCGACGGGAGATGAAACCCACACGTGTCCACTCGCACTCTGTCCTTGGCCTTATTTACACTGAGGTGACCTCTGGCCTGATAGTAGCCTGTTAACACAATCCCATAATATTCCACAGTATGGACAGAGAACATAATTCACTTACGCAGTTCATCTTGCTTGGCAATGATACCACTTCCTATACTGTTTTCACATGAAGTTTATTATTTACCCAGCCCTTCTGAACACATCTCTGCATTTCCCTGCAAGCCTTTCTCTAGGGAAGATTCTAACACCATTAATTTCTGTAAAGTGCTGACAAATTAACCTGGTAATAAGTTGTGGTTTTTTCTCTCAGCATGTTTAAAGAGATTGCTTATTTCCTTACCCTCTCACCAACACCGGATGAGATCAATCTTCTAAATATTTGCTGATCTGATAAGTGAAAATTTTATCTTGCTGCTTGATAGATCATTTGTCGCAAACTAAATATTTTTAACTTTCTGCTCCCTGAGTCAAGACGGCTTCTCAGGGGTTCTGAGTCGAGACTTGTTCTCCAAACATGGCAAGCTAGGTAAGCAATCAGAGAATCCGCCTCTCCCCGGTCAATGTCCTTGCGGTCAGCCCTATCCTGCGAAAGGTGAGTTGCAGAGAGAGACACCGTGCAACGGGAGAGGGCCAGCGTGAGGCTCGGGGAAGGCTTTCGACATTTGACATTCTGAGTATAAGTCACAATGAAGATCTTAACTGACTATACCAGATTTGCCTGTTAGACCCCGCACCACCCTTGGCAAATAAGAACCCTTCCATCGTTCACTTATTCGTCGTTGCTTGTGTGAGCGGAACCACATGCCGGTAAGACGTAGGACCCACCGTCTCGTGGGTTTCCCATCTTTACTCAGGGTAGGTTTTAGTCTAAACCGCTGAGAAACCCAAGCCAAGGCGAGACTGTAGACGCGAGAAGCTCATCAGAGCCGAGCACATGGCAGAAGACAGGGAGGGACCAGGAAAAGCTGTGAGCGCAAGGCTGACCCTGGGAAAACGGGCAGGGGCAGCTGGGCAGGGGCAGCTGGGCAGGGGCGGGTGGGCGGGGACGGGTGGGCAAAGATGGCGGACAGAGGCAGCTGGCCAGGGATGGCTAGGCAGGACAGCTGGTAGAAGCATCTGGACAGCCAAGACGCCCAAGGGCAGCAAAGCCAGCCATCACCAAACTCTGGCGCCCCCTTCCCCGCCCTCTCCTGCCACACTCCGCCCTAGATTACAAGAAGCCTAATGGAGAGAGCGACCTTGGTATGAATGTAGCGGTGGGTTTTCCAGCAAGCAGCAGGGTCCTTGGTCGGTTCTGCTCCCTGGGATGAGAGGCCCACTGGACTCCTTGTCAAGATCACCACTACACGTGATCAAGGAGCCAACCAGAAGCCGGGGCCCAGCTGCGTTATAAACGCACAAAACAGCTGGGCTCCGGTTTTTATTGCCTTGGTTCATGATTCCCACGTGATGGCTTATTTTAATCCCAAACCATGAAAGATGCGTAACAATTGCATGACCTAAGGCCCAAGAGTAGAATCTTGTGTGTAAGACACAGAAATATGTTGGGCTGGGGAGAAACGGCTCAAGGGTTAAAGCCTTGCCTTGTAAGCAAAAGGACCTGAGTTCGGATCCCATGTAAGAAGGCCAGACAGATATGATAGAAGCCTGCCGTTCTGACCCTGGGTAATGAAACTTTTGAAACCCCAGGGAAAAGCAAAAAGGAGATGGAGCAATCCAGTATGCTTCTGATGTCACCCTTGTGCCTCCACAGGTGCACACAGTACCCTGACACACACACACACACACGCACGCACGCACACGCGCACGCACACACGCACGCACACACACACATGCACACACATGCAAAAAAAGAGAGAGAGAAAGAAACAGAAATGTGATATCCTGAGGAGACAGCTCAGTAGGTAAATATGAGGACGTGAGTTTGGATCTCCAGCACCCATGTGAATGCTGGGCGTGTGACATGCTATTGTAGCAGAGGAAGCAGAGATAGGAGGACCCCCCCCCCCAGAGTGCACTGGCCAGCTAATGTAGCCAAAGCAGTGAGCCCCAGACTCAATAAGAGAGAGCCTCTCTCAAAATCAAGGCACTGAACAATAGAGAAGACACTAGATACTAACCTCAGGCCACCACGAGTGCACGTGCTGGCATAAGCCCCTGTGTATACATGTGCTTGCTTGAGTGCACATGCACACACACGGACTTCCACAAGTGCACACACACGCATGCACACGCATCTTGGGTGCATGTGCATATACATGAATTCTTTTTAAAAAGGAAGCAAACAGGATCTGAGTCATGGAAGTGCACAGGTCTTGGGTCATGGAAAAGACAATGAAGAGGAAAAAAGAGGGAAGCGGAGAGGACAGAGGGGCAGAGAAAGTTGGCAACCACTGAGAAACTGACAGAGGCAGGTGGCCAAGGAGAAATTCCCACCAGGAGAAGCCTGGAAGGGGGAAAGAGGACAGTGTCTGGCCATCAGAACAGGGTTGTTTTTCTGTATCACATCAGCAACTGGATTCCAACACTGGTTGTCCTATGCAGATCAGCCATTTCCTGCTTGGTGTCAGAGTGTGAGGTAATTCAAGCATGAGCACCTCACTAAATGCTTGACTTAGCTACGCCCCTGGAGTTCTTCCGACCTCATTTCCAGGGACATCATGTTATGTTGAGCTCTAAGAAGCATTCCAAATAATTTGGTTGGATTCAAGTTTATTTTGAACCAAATGTTCTCTCCAAAAGATGCATAAGCTAGAAGTTGGACCTATCTCATGCCTTGCAAACACGGTCACAGTCATTCTGTCTGCCGGTCAGATCTTGTGCCTTACCTTCTAGATGCCAAACTCTTAAGGAATGTCTTTCAAAGGTGCCAAGATTTTCTGGAGCCCTGTATCTCTCACAGCATAACCATTACTTGATTGGATTCACAGTGCCCGGATCTTACAAATCTGCACACAGACCGCTTATTACATGGAAGCTTCTAAGAGGTAAACTTCATGGTCATCATTTTCAGACTCTCTAGAGAGTTTGGCTCATGAGCTTCCATATGATAGGTACTCAATAAGTGGACAATGAATTCATCTTGAATCTGGTTTACTATCTGTGGACATGGGGAGTATTTCTTCACATTATACCTTGCAGTGCATATACCCAAGTCGCAACAATGCATTCCCACGGGTAGTGTTGATCTGGAAAAGCTGGCAAGTATGTGCTATACTTGACACTGAAAGATCAGCTCTTTAGAAACTAGTTAATAGGAAGAATTTATTATATTATACTTTATTCAACAAGTGCTCATTAAACATCACCTGTGCAATAGAAAAGGCTTGTGAGATCCAAAGTGATTCACACATGGTCTTAAGACAACTGTAATCCACAGGCAGAGCAAAGAAATGGATCCAAAGCGTCATATCACAATGTTGATGGGAAATGAACAGAGGGCGTGGTCTCTGGGTTGACATGGGGTCTTAGTTGGATAGTCTGAGGCAAGAAGAGCTGACTGCGAAGGGTGTGACAGGGACACCATGACAGATTAGAAAATCTGGGGTCCCGTTAGGATGGGGCCAAATCATGAGCTGAATTGATACAGGTATTTATTATTCTTTTGCTATGAGACAGTATTCAAACTCAATTCAGTGAGAAAAAGGATATTTATTGTTTCTATGGTTCCAGGAAGAATATGGCCCATTTATGGCAAAAGTCGCACAGCAGAAGGTGTGGCTGGAGGCAGAAGCAGGAGGGCGGGTCAGATCACAAGCACCAGGGGGCAGAGAGGAAGCAGGGGAGGGGGGCTACCGGCCCCCAAAGGCCCCCGTGCTATGACTTGCCTTCTTCCAGCACATTTCCGTGTTCTAAAGGTGCCACGACTTTCCCAAACCTTGATGCCAACTAAGGATGCCAACCCAGGCAAGTCACATTAAACCATGGTGTGGACCCAGGTGGTGGGTGAGGTCGCAGCAGGGTGTGGGCTCTATGCTGGGTGATGTGGGCAAGACAGCGGGGCTGGGGGCACGCTGTGACCCAGCATGCACTAGGAGGATCAATTATTCTGAACTGACTGAGCAGAGAGTGAAACTCCAAAGGAGAAGAATAGGGAAGGGCCGCCCAGCTTTCCCAGGTGACCATGAACAGGATCTTAGTCAAGAGGAGGTACAGCGGTGATTTGAAATACTGTATTTAGATGAACGTTTACGGTGCAGCGTAAAACATCTGCTTGTGGCTTCAATATGGACTGTGAAAAGAGATGGGAGCAAGGAAAGAAGCCAAAGCTTTCCCTGAAGACGTTCGGCCTGAGCGAGGAGACGTTTGCAGGCGACACTTTCCAGGACATGAGAGTCTACTCAGAACGGGGCTTGAAGCACCAACCACGGTCCCCTGAGGAGCCTCCTCAAGGTGCAGGTGTGAGGTCAGCGGCCAGATGCAGGAAGTCTAGGCGAGGGCTGGACATGCGATGCTATAACGAAACACCATAGATCATGTGGCATCGGCAAGAGGAATTCACAGTTCTGGAGGCTAGAAACCCATGCTTGACATGGTGCCGGGTTTAACTTCTGAGGCTTCTCTCCGTGTGCTTGCACATCTCCTTGTCAGTCGCACGTGTCCCTGTCGTCTTTCCCACCACTCAGGGGAACCAGAGGCCACCTACAGCTCAACCTAGTCGCCGTGTCCCCAAATACATTCCCAATAGCGGCTGGGGCTTCGGGACATGAATTCTGGTGGCACTAAAGAGCCATCGGCTTGAAAAAGATCCAGCGTGATCGTCAAGCACTGAGCACAGAGAAAGGAGATCGAGAACAGAATCTGCGGAGCTCACAGGTGCTGTGTGACTTTTCCGTGGATGTGTGAACAAACCTACCCCAGACAGGGTGCTGAACCGCGGACGGAGGAGATGACTCCACCCAAGCTCAGCTGGGGCATCGGTGAGTTTGTCAAGATTCTTTCCAGAAGCAAGGATGACACAAAGACAGCTTATCACTGAGAAGCCCACCGGGCACGGGAGAGACTCGCAAAAGCTGCTCGACGCACAGCCAGCTCCCCTGACGCCTCCTCTCTTCCTCCTCCTCCTCCTCCTCAGCAGTTCTTGACTGTTAGCTCACGTCGGTCAGGGGCCGCATGAGTCCCGTGGCTTTCTGAGCATGTAAGTGAGTCGTACCAGCCTCCCAACAAAAAGGAAGAGCTCCATTTGGGAGACAGAGCTACCCACAAGTGGGTCAGAAGAGAACGGGGCCAGCCAAGGAGAGTGTGAAGGACCCACCAGTGGGGTATAAGACATCCAGAGGGACCACGGAGCTGGCCTGGGTTAAAGCCTTTGCTTTGTGAAGATGCCTTGCAAAAAGACCTAAATTCAGATCCCAGATCCCAGATCCCAGATCCCAGATCCCACCTAAAAGCGCTGGGCAGAAATGGTGGTGGCCTGAACTTCCTATCCTAGAAGGCAGAGCCTGGGAAATCCCAGAGCAAAGCAACACGGAGATGGAGCAATCCAGGATGATTCCTGACGTCACCCTTGGACCCCCACAGGCACACACATGCTCTCTTGCATGCATGCATCTATACACCCATTCACATGCAAAGCGCACACACACACACACACACACACACACACACACACACACACACACACACACACAAGAAATCTGAAACACAGATTCCCCAGGAGCCTGGAGGGACAAGGTTGCAAGGACGAAGTCATGCAGTTGAAAGATGACTCTGAGAGGTGAAGGGCGTGGAACTCAGGGGCCACCGAGTTCAGAAGGTGCCCGGCTGAGTCACCTGGACATGGGCAGCTGCACAAGTGGTTGATGCAGAGCTGTGAAGAGAGACTGTGACAGAGTGACAGCGAACGCCACCAGCTCTTGAGTTTTGCCACAAAAGAGAGAAACTGAGGAACCAAAGGGCAATAAGGGGCCAGAGAAGACATAGTTTTAAAGATGAGAAAAGAATAGGCAACGTTTGGATGCACACGGAATGGATGCGGCTGACAGGGAAGCCTGGATAAGGCCAAGAAACTGCTAGAATCGTGTCCTTGAACAGCCAGACTGGGGGCTGCCTGTCATATCAAGTGGCAAAAGCGAAAGGGTTTTCTTTATCTAGCAACCTTGCAGAGCATACGGTGCAAAGGAGGGAGGTGGGGAGATGTGCTAGCGGATGCATGGAACGCCCCCCTCTGGGTATTGAATATCTGAGGACAGAGATATGAGCCAGTGGCCTCGTGGAAAGGGAATTCCACAGAGAATCCACAGCAGTCGCTTCTGATAGCAACTCGAAGCTCCTTCTGCTTTAAACTCTCCATAGATCCCTGACTTTTCTCGGGCCGTCTTCAGTTACGCAGATGAAGGTGCCACAGAGATTCAGAGTTAAATTTAACCAGGACTGGGGAGGGGGATTTCCAGAGGCTCCGATAAGGAGAGGAACAAGGGAGCTGGGTGCGCGAGGCTGGACCTTGGAGTCTCAAGGAGGGACAAAGAAAAGCGAACAAGGACATTAGTCAAGCGACAGGTCACGCATGCTCGGAACAGCCTTTCCAGAGCCCAGACGCCAAAGGGAAAGAGCTGGAAAGACAGAAAATGTGGTCAGCGAGGTTTTTCCCCAAATGCCTGATATTGCAGAGGCAAGCCCGTGGTTTCCACTTATTTGTTCCCAGAAGTTTGTGTAGCTGACATCTCTGGTGGCAGCCACCCTCCGCAGGGAGGGGGTGGAGGGACTAGAACAGACAGACAACACAGAATCCAGGTTCAGGTCGAGACTTGGTCTCTAGTCTCCTCTCTTAGCCATCGTGAGCTCCAATCAGCTCTTCAGTGAAAAGAAAGAAGGCAGAAAACACCGGCTGCCTTGGGGTTGTCGCTGGACGTGAAAGTGCTTCTGGACAAACTAGACGGCTGGTTACCAACAGACTAAGATGACCCCGAGATTGTGAGTCACCCTGCAACGGGAGAAGTTGCAGCCAGCAAGGCCATGGAGGAGAGTCCCTGCTGTCCCTCTGTCCCCAGTGACTAAACCCCGCATCACGGCGACTGGCTCAGGCTCCACTAGGGTGGCCAGCTCAGGCTCCACTAGCAGCTTCCTTACTACCTAGAGCCTTTGCTGTGTCCCAAGTCCCCTGCTGAAGGGCAGAAAGAAATAGGAAGTTCAGGAAGGCGGAGAAGCCAGAGGACAAAGAAGGAGAGAGCCGGAGCAGTACTGTGGAATCAGCTCATGCACCAGGAATTTAGTGAAACTGCTGGTCTCCTCTCGACTGCTCCGTGTTACCCTCCCAGTTTACAGACCAGGAAACCAACTCACAAAGATTAAGCTATTCGCTCAAAGGGATACAATTCTTTTCCTGAATCTAAAACCCAGAGATTTCCCGGGGGTGTCCAGCTAACCCTAAGCCACTTCTGCAAGAAAAATGACTCTCGGGAGGGTTTTTCAAGCAGGGGAAAGGAGCATCTTGGATAAGAAGTTATTGATGCAAAGAAGCAGCCACTGAAATCACAAAAGGGACTTCCGTGAAAAGCCCATCCTGGTGTCTTGCTGGCTCAGAACAACTTCTCCACTCAGGGGTTTGGGGGCAGCATGAGGGAGGGAAAGGGATGGGAATGGCCGGGCACTCTGTGTTCAGTGGATACTGGCCAGGAGGTCTGCTCTGCACATAGACTGCTGCTTCCCCTTGACAGGAGAGCTGGCCGGGCCCTCCTGAGTCCTTTCTACGCAACATTTCTCCTGGAGCCCAGAGCGAGGCCCTGGCTGGCTGTGGCAGCTCCCCGCCTGACCAGCAAAGGATGCTGACGGACGGCTGAAGTTGAGTTAGCAGCATCCGTCGCCCAGGCATCTAGGGTTCTCACAGCATGCTGACGGTCCTAAACCAGAGGACCCCCACACACACGTGGTGAAGAGTCCAAGAGAGATACTGCCAGGTCAGGCAAGGCCGTGCCCAGAGCTGGCACCATGCCACGTCTGCTGCGGTCTGCAAATCAAGGCAAGCTTAGAGTCTACTTAGCCTCAAAGGGGCTGACGGCTAAATGCTCTTATTTCAGGGACAGAAGCAAAGTCAATTGCAAAGGAAAGCAGGAGATGAGATACATTGTTGCTTTGGTTTCTGAAAAGTGCAAAGTGACATGAGCCAGCCCTGGTCAGGTCAGAATGACTTTGTGACAGTCCACTGCTTGCCTTGGAGCTTCACCCAGCCCTTCCCAACTTCCCACCCAGGGTGCATGGCTCTGCCGTTTGGTGGCCACCCTGTTCTCAGGCTCCTCCTCTTTATTTAGCCCCGCCTCTGCAGAAGGTTTCCCTCCCCTTGGGCTCTTCCCATGGGGACAAGCGCAATAGCTTAGTTCAAATATCAGTTTTTCTGGGCGGCCCTGTCTAGCTGTCATTCACCTTTGTATCCTGCCCAATCTTTGCATGTTGGCTTCTCTCTGTCTCCCATTTCTGTCCTACCATGAAAACATGAGCTTTGAGAGAGAATGACTATCTTGTCCACTGCAGCTGGACATCAGTGACCCCCATAGATGTCCCTGCAGGTGGCCATTCAGTAAGTTTTTATTAAATAAAAAAAGTTACAGAAGGAGTGATATATGCCTGCTGCTCAATCTGCTCTGGGGACTGTGGATTCTACACTACTTCTTGGGCCAGCGTTTTGTCTCTTTGCTCTTCTTAGGCACAGTATAAATTTACCTAATGAGTCAAAGCTTCAATTACACATTGACTAACAAGTTTTTGCTCTGTACTTCCAAGTGCCCTAGGCTCTGACGCTAACCCCCAGGGAAAGGGGAGGGCACGAGGAGCTGGGAAGACTATCACCTTCGTGATAGCAATAACCTTTTCATTTGTTTTATTTGGCTTCTGTAGAAGTTTCCATGCGAAAGACAGTTCCACCACTAGAAATGACTAGAAGCACTCCAGTTCTGCATGTTCACCCCTGAGTCTGGCTTCTCCAAGCATGGTCTTCCCTCTCATTTCCTTGCAAGCAGCCCCTGGCCCCTGGTGGGAAACTCAGGCTCTCTGGACCTCTGGGTTAATCTTCTGGCCACAGAACCGAGCGTTTTGTACTCTGTCAACCACTCCAGCAAAGTCTTGGGTGATCCTTAGATTTAGGGGTCACTTGACTCCTGTGTGCCACCCGCTGATGATGTGAAGACGGTGATAAAACAAAAACTCCTAAGTCTGTGCCTTGGAAAGAACCCTCATTCCACAGCAATCTTTTCTCTCAGCATATACAGAAGTTCCAGAAGAATTAAGTATAGCTGGTTGACCTCGAGATGCCCAAATTTGTACTTTCTTTGCTAAAGGATTTGATTATTTCCACTAATGTTTCCCTTTAGCACAGTAATTGGTCCTAATTTGTATATGTGTGTGCGTGCATGTACACACACCACACACACACACACACACACACACACACACACACACACACACACTGTGGCCAGTCCATAGCCAATCTTTTCTTTTTGCACAGCTGAATCCTGTCAATTAAGTTCTGCTCAAGTAGGTTAAGAGCATAGCCCTTAAAATTCCAACCATAAACCACCTAATAAAAGTATGGTATTCAACAAAGCAATAAAAAAAAAAGTCAGAGACAAAAAAGTTGCAAAGTTTTCTTTGTGATCATTGCTTAACACTGTATGTAATTAAATATTAATGAAAGTATGTTACTTTCATTTTGTGAGCAATTTAATTCAATTAAAAATAAATGGGTCTCCTTGGCTCAGTGGGCATACTGATATTCCGACAGCTCTGTCCGTAACTTGGTTTCTACTGTGTTTAAATCCAGCACGCAACAACGCTGCTGAAATACAACCCGAGGCTGAAGTGTTTAACTCGTTCACAGCCAAGAACAGACCTCAGCCCGTCAAAGAGGTGTCACTTTGCGGCATTCACTGGCTGTCAAACACAGCGAGGTTCGCTGCAGAGATTCGGCGAAGCATGGCCTCATGGGATGAAGACATTTAAGACATGGCACAATGTCCAAACTGTCTCACTGCTGGGACACAAGTTTTGACAGATCAATGACTGACAGACTGTCCACTGCAGCTGGACAGCAGCAGCACCTCCATGCATGTCCTGCTCTGTGGCCATTCGGTAAATTTTTATCAAATAACAAAGGGAGGAAGCCTTGAAGAGTCTGTCTGCACTGGTGGGTAATATGTGTGCGAGTGAACAAATATAAATTATAGGTGTGCACAGATATGTGTATGTAAGTATATGCATCTGTGTAAGCACTCATGCATCTAAGTATACGCATGTGTGAGTAAGCATAGATGTGACTCAGCATATACACATGTATGTATACACAGAAGCATGTATTTACAGGTACATGTAAGCATGCACATATGTCAGTACATAGGAGCACATAAGTATACATATAGGTGCTTGCACATGCAAGCATATGCAGTAGCATGTAAATATACACATGTGTGTGAATACACAGAGTGAATATATATAATACACATACAAGTACACATAGCATAGTATAAGTATACATATATTTGTAAGTACACACAGGGGCATGTAAAGATATAAAGAAGCATGTAAATATATATATGTATATTAGTATACACGTGTGAGAGTTCACATAGGAATATGTGAGCATACATACATGCAAATATGCACAGGAACATGTAATATTCGCATATGTAGGTACACATAGGATCACATAAGTATAAACACATATGTAATTATGCCCTGGTACATGTAAGTGTACGCATATGTGAGTGCACACAGGAGCATGTAAGTACACAAATTTAAGTAGGCACAGACGCATGTAAATGTACATATATGCAGGCTACTTTACACATGTAAGTACACATAGGAGCATACGAATCCTTGAGAGTCCAACGCCTGGACACATAGGAGCATGTAAATGTACGTATGTATGCAAGTATACACAGGAGCATGTAAATATGCACATGTGTGTAGCATACATAGGCACATGTAAATATGCACATGTATACAAGTACACACAGCAACATATAAATATGCACGTGTGTAAGTGTACACAGGAGTATGAAACTATGCACTGTGTTTAAGTACAAACAGAAGCATGCAAGCGTGTGCATATGCATGTTAGCATACGTGCATGTAAGTATACATGAGAGTACGTAGGCATGCACATTAGTGTACCTTAAGCCACATACCTCAGATCAGTGCACAGTGTGGTGATTTTTACTGTAAATAACTTGGACCCAAAGAAAGGCCTTCCCACCCTGGCATCACTGGGCTCCCTGACAAGCGATGAGAGTTTACCATGTGCTTGGCCAAGACTCACTAAAGAAAAAGCCCTGAGGTTATTTCCTCTGTGTAAATGCGCTGCCCGTCTGCACGTGCCCTAGGAGGAAAGGGCAGACCAAGCTGTGCACTCAGGGATCCCAGGCGTCAGGAAGACAAGGGGCTGCCGGGCGTGGGGCCTTCTGAGGGTTTGGAAGGTGGGAAGCAGGACTGGGAGGTCGGGAATTAAGAAACGACAGGAGGGAGAGGAAGGAGAAGGGAAAAGGTTGCTGCCCCCCTCACATACACACCAGCAGACAGGATCTGAGTGGGACCACGTGGTGGGCAGGTACTTTGGTTCCTTGAGAGTCCAACACCTGTTTTTGGATGTTTCTTAGGGGCCGCTGGGGGCTCCAGCCCCCCTGCTGCTGACTTAGTTGTGCACCTCGCCATTGGATTGAGCTCTGGTATCCGCAGGCAACATCTAATAATAACGATGCACCAAGCCTCCAGCCTGAGCCAGCCCAGCGTGTGTCTGGGTGCCCAGGGGCCGGTGCCCAGCCCTGAAAGGAGAGCCCAGCCCTGGTGAATGGAGAGGAAAATGCCAGCCTGGGAACAAAAGTTTGCTGCTAAAGTCCCACCGGCTGCCAAACACTTTACAACCTGGACACATTACTAAAGGTTATCTGGCAGGAATAGCAAGCTGGACTTGGAAACAATGCATCCTTTTCAGGTGCGAAGTCAGCATCTGAGGACTCTCCCATTACACCACCCAACCCACTCCCACCCCACCCCCACCCCTACCCCCATCCCATGGGAAACAGCTCCCTGGGACACTAGCTTCCAGGGAGGAAGGAGGCTTGCGTTGAACCCCACTGCACCCAGGCCCCAGGAAGGCTTGCAGGAATCACCCCAAGCCCAGGTCAGTTGGGGGCTGGGGGCAGGGCAACCCAGATGGGCCTTTTTCTGAACCACTTCTGGGAGAGAAAGACACTGGCAGGTGGGAGGGGTCCGTCCTGAGCCACACACTCTGTCCTGGTACCCCTGGGGCCTGACCCAGAAGTTACACCTTCCAGGCCCTTCTGCTTGCTCATCTCAGAAGGAAAAGGAGAACCACGCCTCCCACAAGAGCCCTGCAGGATCACAAAAGGGCACGCGGTGTTGGGAGGGCACGTTTAGCATCAAACCCCAGGATGGGCCTTTGCAAGTGCCCTGGACTCTCCTAGAACTTTCCAGAAAGGCTTTCCCCAGACCTCCCGCAGGCTCCTGCCCTGCTTTGCTTCACAGAGAACACAACTGTTGTGGGTACATGTGTAGCTGTGTGTGCATGCGTGTGCACACGTGTGCATGCGGGTCATGGGGGCTGGAGGTCCACAGGTTTCCTCTGCTGCGTTCTGCCTTTTGTCATGAGAGAAGGTTTTCCTGAACCCGGACGGAGTTCACCAGTTTGGTGAGACTGGCTGGTGGGCAATCGAGAGGCATCCTCCTCCTGTCTGCGTCCTTCTGGCCCCGGGATTGCAGGTGATAACCCAGTAGGGGGATCCAAACTCAGGGCTTCATGCTTACATGGCGCACACTACCCACCGAGCCGTGTTCCCAGCCCACATACTTAATACATACTTAATACCCAGACATTGCCCATGATGTATCTGGAGCTAAACTTTACCTAAGTGCCTTACGCAGAGTTGCCGTGTGTGAATGAACACTGCTTCCAACTTAGAGAGTCTGGGATGACCCTAAAAAAACAGGAAGGTCGGGTCCAGCAGAACACGCGGTGCTCGGTGATGGATCTTGTTGGGGAAAGGAGGGCTCTGCTTACATCTGCAATTCACAAGGGGCTAAATGGGCCAGTTTTGGACACCAAAGTGGAAGCCAGATGCCAGGACACCAGTTCCGAAGCCAGTTCCGAGCCCAATTCAACACACACTTACCCCCAGAATGTACAGGACTCAAGAAATAGCCAGCAAATGAGAAAAGTGTCCCCCCAGCACCGCGGGAGGGTCCGGTCGGTTCTTCGTGCCCACCCTCACACCTCATGAGGTGGAATCACTGCTTGCAATGGTTTTGCACCAGGGGGCCAGGGGGCCAGAGTTCAGGAACTGTCTGATGATCCAGCCAGTGTCAACACAAACTCCTCCCCCACGCCGCTCTGCCTCTGAAGTGACTGGACCCGGAGGTCCAAGGACCGCAGAGATCAGCAGAACCACCTTCCCCAGCCAGGAGGGAAAACCAAAGCGAGAGAGAAAAGGGTGTCACACAGCTGCCAGGCCGGACTTAGCTCCCTGCGTGCACGTGTGTGTGAGTGTGCGAGATTCTCTCGACCTGTGTCACTCTTGCAGGAAAAGCCCCTCCAAGGCGTCCACACAGGCTGAGCATGTTGAATCCTTTTTTGTCGACATTGGGTTTCTGCTTTCTTTCAGCATTTACTTCGCAGCGTGAGAGACTGAACTCTCAGCTTGTACATGCGAGGAAGGGCGGCTCCACAGAATTACAACCCCATCCCGGGGATCTGCCTTTTAATCTCCTGAGGGAGATATGAAAATGTGAACCAGAATAGAGGACATGTATATCAAGAAGTAGCCGGAGATACAAGGGCAGCTGCAGGGGTGATGGCGGAAGTGAAGGAGATGGGGGATGGGAGGAAGAGGGGAAGAGAGGAAGAGGGAGAAAAGAGGAAGAGAGGATGGGGGAAGAAAAAGAGGAAGGGGAGGAAGGCAAGGAAGAGGAAGAAGGGGAGGAAGAGGAGGGCTTTTTTTTTGCAGAGATCAGTAGAGTTGGTGTGTTACCTGAACTGAGAGCCCACAGCATTCCCCATGGTCCCCACCTGCTTCATGGGGTCACACACATACGCACACACGTGGACACACGCACACGTGCACGCATGCACACACGCACACACATAGCACACACGCACACGCACATACATGTACCCACCTGGAGGCGCACAGAGCACAGAGCTGTGGAAGATGCTCTGCTGTGACTGTGCGACCTCAGGTGAGTCTAGAAATGACCCTGAGGACAGCTGTCCTCCCACCTCCCCACCCTTCTCTTTTCCTCATAGTCTGCCTTTTATGTCGTCTCTTAAAACTCCTCCTTCTCCAACGGGGGACAGAGCTCAGTCCGCGAGCTTGCCTTGCAAGCGTGAGCCCGAGTGTGATCCCCAGAACCCACATAAAATGCCGAGCACTTGTAATTCCAGCACTGGGGGGCAGAGACAGGTGGATCCCTGGGGCTCACTGAGCTTTGTGCCAGTGAGAGACGACACACACCACACACCACACACACACACACACACACACACTACACACACACACTACACACACACACACCACACACACGCACACACCACACACACACACACACACACACACACACACACCACACACACCACACACACACACTACACACACACACACCACACACACACACCACACACACTACACACACACACTACACACACACACACCACACACACGCACACACCACACACACACACCACACACACCACACACACACACCACACACACGCACACCACACACACGCACACCACACACACACACACCACACACACCACACACACACACCACACACACACACCACACACACCACACACACACACCACACACACGCACACCACACACACGCACACCACACACACACACACCACACACACTACACACACACACCACACACACACACCACACACACACCACACATGCACACACATGACACATGTACACACACAGCACACGCCACATGCACACACAGCACCTACACACACCACATGTACACACACGACACATGCACACACAGCATTCAACACATTCACAGCACCTACACTCACCACATGCACACCCAGCACATACATGTGCACATACACATGCGTATATACCACATAACACATACAGACCTAGAAACCACTTTCTCTGCTCAACAAAAAAATGATTATGCAGATGATTGCGTCTCAGGAAAAGTATCACCATAACAGAACGTTCCCATGCGCACACATAACACACATGTCACACATAGCATCACATGACACATATATACACCACATATATCTGCATACCTATCACCATAACAGAACGTTCCCATGCGCACACATAACACACATGTCACACATAGCATCACATGACACATATATACACCACATATATCTGCATACCCACACACATGCATGGACATACCATACAAAAACACTACAACACTCACACTTAACACACTACAAATCACAAACAATCTATACTCACATACACACATAAACACTCCCACCACCCACAAACCACACTCATTCATACACACCACAGACTCACACGTCAACACATATACCATACACATTCACATACACTACACACATGTATTTATACATACTCACAGCATATACACAAACCACACACACGCACACATGTACATACACACACATGTAGGCGCGCGCGCACGCACACACACACGCACACGCACACGCACACGCACACTCCTCTGCCCCTTCTTTCCTCACGGCCCAGCCGCCAGCTCTCCCCTCTCACTGCTTCTCTGTCTCCTCCTCTCCACCCTTGTCCACGCGCCCCTCACACACACACTGATGGAGGTGACAGTCATCCTTACTCACCAAAGCCACAAAGAATGAAACCTCCCCGGTAAAGCAAAGAAAGGAAGCAGGAGGGGGTGGAAGCGGGCTCCGTGGAGGGGCCCAAGCTCCTTCAGGGGGCTTCCTGAGCCTCCCTCTGTTCTCCAGCTCAGACAGGCCCTTCTCTCCTGCCCAGAGACCACTTTCTCAGCTCAACGAACAACGATTCTACACGTTATTATGAGTATCAAGAAAAATACCAAAAATACCATCATAACTAACCATTCCCAAATGCAAGGCCCCTGAGGGGAGATGAATGGGAAACTGCCCCTTGCCCTCGTGGTGGGCAGCACAGAGCCCCACAGGTAGGCATGTCTTCAAACCCCCCAGCTTGCCACAGACTTCGAGAATGCACAAGGCCCCCAAGGCTCATTAGACCTGTTTAAACGCGGCCCGTGACAAATGAAGTCTAAAGTCACAAGTGAAGCTGGGGCTTCGGGCTGACAAATGTCCTAATGGAGTCTCCCCAGGCAAGAGAAACATGTTTCTTTATCTCGAATTCCCTTTGGCCCAAAGGAGAGGAACACCAAGAGGTGTGAGGGGGCACGGAGGCCAGGTTAGAAGGACAGCAAAGGGGTGACGCTGCGAGGTGGGACACCTCCACTCACGAAAGACACCTCCATTCACGACAGTCACCTCCACTCATGACAGTCACCTCCCCTCATGACAGTCACCTCCCCTCATGACAGTCACCTCCACTCACGACAGTCACCTCCACTCACGACAGTCACCTCCACTCACGACAGTCACCTTCCCCAGGACAGTCACCTCCCCCAGGACAGTCACCTCCCCCAGGACGGTCACCTTCACTCACGACAGTCACCTCCCCTCATGACAGTCACCTCCACTCATGACAGTCACCTCCACTCATGACAGTCACCTCCACTCACGACAGTCACCTCCCCTCATGACAGTCACCTCCCCCAGGACAGTCACCTCCACTCACGACAGTCACCTCCCCTCACGACAGTCACCTCCACTCACAACAGTCACTTCCCCCAGGACAGTCACCTCCACTCACGACTGTCACCTCCCCTCATGACAGTCACCTCCCCCAGGACAGTCACCTCCACTCACAACAGTCACTTCCCCCAGGACAGTCACCTCCACTCACGACTGTCACCTCCCCTCATGACAGTCACCTCCACTCACGACAGTCACCTCCCCTCATGACAGTCACCTCCCCCAGGACAGCCACCTCCACTCACGACAGTCACCTCCCCTCATGACAGTCACCTCCACTCATGACAGTCATCTCCCCTCACGACAGTCACCTCCCCACATGACAGTCACTTCCCCTCACGACAGTCACCTCCCCTCATGACAGTCACCTCCACTCATGACAGTCACCTCCCCAGGACAGTCACCTCCCCTCATGACAGTCATCTCCCCTCACGACAGTCACCTCCCCACATGACAGTCACTTCCCCTCACGACAGTCACCTCCCCAGGACAGTCACCTCCACTCACGACAGTCACCTCCCCAGGACAGTCACCTCCCCTCATGACAGTCATCTCCCCTCACGACAGTCACCTCCCCTCATGACAGTCACCTCCACTCACGACAGTCACCTCCCCAGGACAGTCACCTCCCCTCATGACAGTCACCTCCACTCACGACAGTCACCTCCCCTCACGACAGTCACCTCCCCTCATGACAGTCACCTCCCCTCACGACAGTCACCTCCCCCAGGACAGTCACCTCCCCTCACGACAGTCACCTCCACTCACGACAGTCACCTCCACTCACGACAGTCACCTCCACTCACGACAGTCACCTTCCCCAGGACAGTCACCTCCCCTCACGACAGTCACCTCCCCTCATGACAGTCACCTCCCCTCATGACAGTCACCTCCCCCAGGACAGTCACCTCCACTCACGACAGTCACCTCCACTCACGACAGTCACCTCCCCTCATGACAGTCACCTCCCCTCATGACAGTCACCTCCCCCAGGACAGTCACCTCCCCCAGGACGGTCACCTCCACTCACGACGGTCACCTCCCCTCATGACAGTCACCTCCACTCACGACAGTCACCTCCACTCACGACAGTCACCTCCCCTCATGACAGTCACCTCCCCTCATGACAGTCACCTCCCCTCACGACAGTCACCTCCACTCATGACAGTCACCTCCACTCACGACAGTCACCTCCACTCATGACAGTCACCTCCCCTCATGACAGTCACCTCCCCCAGGACAGTCACCTCCCCCAGGACAGTCACCTCCCCCAGGACGGTCACCTTCACTCACGACAGTCACCTCCACTCACGACAGTCACCTCCCCTCATGACAGTCACCTCCACTCATGACAGTCACCTCCACTCATGACAGTCACCTCCACTCACGACAGTCACCTCCCCTCATGACAGTCACCTCCCCCAGGACAGTCACCTCCACTCACGACAGTCACCTCCCCTCACGACAGTCACCTCCACTCACAACAGTCACTTCCCCCAGGACAGTCACCTCCACTCACGACTGTCACCTCCCCTCATGACAGTCACCTCCCCCAGGACAGTCACCTCCACTCACAACAGTCACTTCCCCCAGGACAGTCACCTCCACTCACGACTGTCACCTCCCCTCATGACAGTCACCTCCACTCACGACAGTCACCTCCCCTCATGACAGTCACCTCCCCCAGGACAGTCACCTCCACTCACGACTGTCACCTCCCCTCATGACAGCCACCTCCACTCACGACAGTCACCTCCCCTCATGACAGTCACCTCCACTCATGACGGTCATCTCCCCTCATGACAGTCACCTCCACTCATGACAGTCACTTCCCCTCACGACAGTCACCTCCCCTCATGACAGTCACCTCCACTCATGACAGTCACCTCCCCCAGGACAGTCACCTCCCCTCATGACAGTCATCTCCCCTCACGACAGTCACCTCCCCACATGACAGTCACTTCCCCTCACGACAGTCACCTCCCCAGGACAGTCACCTCCACTCACGACAGTCACCTCCCCAGGACAGTCACCTCCCCTCATGACAGTCATCTCCCCTCACGACAGTCACCTCCCCTCATGACAGTCACCTCCACTCACGACAGTCACCTCCCCAGGACAGTCACCTCCCCTCATGACAGTCACCTCCACTCACAACAGTCACCTCCCCAGGACAGTCACCTCCCTTCACAACAGTCACCTCCCCTCATGATAGTTACCTTTACCTCCTCTCATGACAGTCACCTCCCCTCATGACAGTCACCTCCCCTCATGACAGTCACCTCCACTCATGACAGTCACCTCCCCTCACGACAGTCACCTCCACTCACGACAGTCACCTCCCCTCACGACAGTCACCTCCCCCAGGACAGTCACCTCCCCCAGGACGGTCACCTCCCCTCATGACGGTCACCTCCCCTCATGACAGTCACCTCCCCTCATGACAGTCACCTCCACTCACGGACAGTCACCTCCACTCATGACAGTCACCTCCCCTCACGACAGTCACCTCCACTCACGACAGTCACCTCCACTCACGACAGTCACCTCCACTCACGACAGTCACCTCCCCTCATGACAGTCACCTCCCCTCACGACAGTCACCTCCCCTCATGACAGTCACCTCCCCTCACGACAGTCACCTCCACTCACGACAGTCACCTCCCCTCACGACAGTCACCTCCACTCATGACAGTCACCTCCCCTCATGACAGTCACCTTCCCCAGGATGGTCACCTCCCCCAGGACGGTCACCTCCCCTCATGACAGTCACCTCCCCCAGGACGGTCACCTCCCCTCATGACAGTCACCTCCCCCAGCATGGTCACCTCCCCCAGCACGGTCACCTCCACTCATGACAGTCACCTCCCCTCATGACAGTCACCTCCCCTCATGACAGTCACCTCCACTCATGACAGTCACCTCCCCTCACGACAGTCACCTCCCCCAGGACAGTCACCTCCCCCAGGACGGTCACCTCCCCTCATGACGGTCACCTCCCCTCATGACGGTCACCTCCCCTCATGACAGTCACCTCCACTCACGACAGTCACCTCCCCTCATGACAGTCACCTCCCCTCATGACAGTCACCTCCCCCAGGACAGTCACCTCCCCCAGGACAGTCACCTCCACTCACGACAGTCACCTCCCCTCATGACAGTCACCTCCCCTCACGACAGTCACCTCCCCTCATGACAGTCACCTCCCCTCACGACAGTCACCTCCACTCACGACAGTCACCTCCACTCACGACAGTCACCTCCCCCAGGACAGTCACCTCCCCTCACGACAGTCACCTCCACTCACGACAGTCACCTCCACTCACGACAGTCACCTCCCCCAGGACAGTCACCTCCCCTCACGACAGTCACCTCCCCCAGGACAGTCACCTCCACTCATGACAGTCACCTCCCCTCACGACAGTCACCTCCCCCAGGACAGTCACCTCCCCTCATGACAGTCACCTCCCCTCATGACAGTCACCTCCACTCATGACAGTCACCTCCCCTCACGACAGTCACCTCCCCCAGGACAGTCACCTCCACTCATGACAGTCACCTCCCCTCATGACAGTCACCTCCCCTCATGACAGTCACCTCCCCCAGGACAGTCACCTCCCCTCATGACGGTCACCTCCCCTCATGACAGTCACCTCCCCTCACGACAGTCACCTCCACTCACGACAGTCACCTCCCCTCACGACAGTCACCTCCCCTCACAACAGTCACCTCCCCTCATGACAGTCACCTCCACTCATGACAGTCACCTCCCCTCATGACAGTCACCTCCCCTCACGACAGTCACCTCCACTCATGACAGTCACCTCCCCTCATGACAGTCACCTTCCCCAGGATGGTCACCTCCCCCAGGACAGTCACCTCCCCTCATGACAGTCACCTCCCCCAGGACGGTCACCTCCCCTCATGACAGTCACCTCCCCCAGCATGGTCACCTCCCCCAGCACAGTCACCTCCACTCATGACAGTCACCTCCCCTCATGACAGTCACCTCCCCCAGGACGATCACCTCCCCCAGCACAGTCACCTCCCCCAGGACAGTCACCTCCCCTCATGACAGTCACCTCCCCCAGCACGGTCACCTCCCCCAGCACAGTCACCTCCCTCGTGAAGGTCGCCATCCACGCCCAGCCTGCTGCTAACCTTGACCATGTCCCAGCCCAGCCCTGCTGGCCCTCAGCCCTCCTCACAGTTTCTTGGAGGGTGACCCCAGCGTGCCCTCTCATTGGCATGCTGCCCACCCTCTGTTTCTCAATAGCGCTGTCTTTTCCAGGAGCTGCTCCTTTTCTGAGAAGGTTGGCAGTGCTGAGAATGCCCATGACAGGAAATGACCACGTCTCTCCGAAGAGACGAAGATAAGACCGAAGACAACAGAGACCTCGGCCGCCTCTTAGGATGGAACCCACTGGAGGGGTCGCTGCAAATCTGCGGCTGCTGGGGCGGTGCAGCTGCGACAGACACAGGTGACCACTCAGCGCAGAGAGGCGGCCAACCCAATGAGACCCTCGCAACGTGAAGCACGAGGGGCAGCAACATCAACGGCCCGTAGTTTGGGTGTTCTTAGTACCCAAGCACCATGGGCGAGTGAAGAAATATGTTATGAAATTATGTTCACTGGCTTTAAGGGTGCCAACTAGAAACTTTGATTCATTCTTTTCTTTGTTTGTTTGTTAGGTTGTTTGTTTAAGACAGTCCTCATGTAGCCCAGCCTGACCTTAGACTCATTGTGTAACCAAGGATGACTTTGAACTCCTGATCCTCTCAAGACCTTGGTGGCGGGCACCACCAAGCTGGGCTTGTAAGGTACAGCTAGAGCTTCTGCATGCTAGGTGTGATAGTTAATCTTGGTTATCAGCTTGAAGGCACCAGGGATTAACTCACAGATTAGCTGTCACGCTAATGATGATCTGGATTAAGCAATTTGCAGCCCCTAAATCTGGATGGAATCTCCCGGCAGCAGACCAGGTGAAAGGAACCGCAGAGCCAGTGCTCTGAGACTCTCGGCCCTGGGCTGGCCACTCGACTTCCCTCCTGCTGCCATCAAAACCCAGCCTCTTCGACCCTCCATGAAGGGGGTGACGTAAGCCGCCTCCGGTTTCTCCGCCTGCCTTCCCTCTCTGCCCTAACGGACCGTCTCCCCCCTGGAACGGTAAACCAAATCCATCCCTTCTTCCTCCCCTAAGCTGAGTCTGAGTGTGGTGTCCTGGCAGCAGGGAGAGTAACTACAAATTAGGGAAGCCCTCCACGCAGGACGCTACCACCTCGGCCCCCACACTAGGAAACTTTAAATGCACGGGCCTCTATTTCATTTCTACGACACAGCCCAGATCTGGAGTATCTTCAGCTGCCACACATTGAATCCACACAGCCCATGTTCAGCATTTATCTCTCTGCATAACCCCCGAATACTAGAATCAAAACAGACCTGGTTGGCATTTCCTTTCCCCCAGTATGCAGACCCCAGCATGTATAGACACACACCGAGTCTGCACACGAACACATGCACGCACACAATGTGTACACACATACACTCGCACATACATGTACACACGCAGACTCACACGCACAGACACACGTGTACACATACACTCCAGCACACACACGCACACGTACCCATGCACACACAGTTGATGCATCTCCCCCTAGACTTCCTGAGCTCGTCTGCACGTGAAGTTCTACAGCCCTCATTTAAGCCTCCTGAATTCTCAATGCTAGTCTTGATACAAATCTAAATCTATCATTTCCTGCTTTCTGTTTCCACACTCACTCATTCGGCAATACTTGTCTGGTCAGGTGATATTCTAGTCATTGGAATAAAGCCATGGTCTCCTGTGGAATGTCTAGTTTGGTGTAGTCAGACATACAATGTCACATAACCACCAACGGAAACCAGTCTATGGAGCACGTTGAGTAGCCACAAGGGGACAGAGACAGAAGTGGAGTGTATGGCTGACCTCTGTTGTTGACTTGATGAGACCTAGTTTCCCGAGAGACGGGTCTCCAGGAGTGCTTGTGGAGGGTGAGGGGGTGCTGCCTTGATTAGGTTTACTGGGGTGGGAAGACACGCTCACCGCACTGTGAGTGGGCCCATTCCCTGGGCCGACATTGTGGACTGAAGAAAAAGGAGAAGCGAGCTAAGGACAAGCGATCATCCTTCCCTGTTTCCTGACAGTCCTGCCCCAGGACTTCCGTACCAGGATCGACTCTACCCTCAATCCACAAACTGAAGTAAATTCTCTTTCCCTTAAGTTTCTCGTCAAAGTATTTTTATCACCACAACACAGTAATTAAGCCATGGGATGATGATAAGACTTGCATAGTGCACTGTTACTATCTGCCATCATACATATTACTGTCACACATTACATACATATTACTATCACATACTACATACACATTACTGTCACGCCACACATAACCGAGGCTGGATAAAATCCTGGCTGTTTTTCAGGGTGATCAGAAAAGAATAACTGAAGGTGTCATCTGAACAGAGAGCTTTTTATTTTATGTTGCTATTTTTTCCAGCAGTGCTAGGTATTGAACCCGAGGCCTTGTGCGTGCCAAGCACTTGATACTGAACCGTGTCCACAGCCCCTTACTAGAAATCCTTAGAAAGGAAAGAAGACTGGAACCCTGGGAAAGAGCCTAGCAGGGTGGCATATGCCCTGAGCTGGGCAAGAGACCACCGTCTACAAGGCAAGACGAAGGAGGCCGGGGGATGAAAGTGAGCCGAGGTGGAGCTGGAAGTCAGCTGGGAGGACGGCCGCAGAGAGAAGGGCCCAGAAGGGCTGTGAGTAGCACGTGTCGCTCTGACGCGGGAGGGAGCGGGTGCCGGAGCTGAGCGTAACTGAGGGGCAAAGGCAACAAGGAGGCTCCGAGTCTAGGTCGGTGGGAAAGGAATGGGCAAGAGGGTGTATCCAGTGAGTCAGATACGTGCCAACGCCGGTATGAAGCTTTTCGCTCGGAACAACTAGAAAAGAAGAATTACAATGAATGACGAAAAAATTACAGGGAACCTGTTCAAGGATCCAGAAATCCGAGCACGTATGGGAAGTGGCAGGTTTTACCCAACATCAAAGTAGACGGGCAAGTGAGAAGCTGTCTGAGTTCAGACTTTGATCCACATTTGAGATACAAATGTGAAAGTTCTTGGAAGATTGATCACCTTTGAAATCGTGTCCTTGGGTACACTTATCTGGGCGACAATTACTTACAATAACAACAAGGTCTGCACTGAAACCCGAAGCCCCCCAGATAATAGATCTTGTAGAGGGATCTGCAAAGGAGCCTGGGATTGGCCAGCCGGGAGGTTAGCAAACAACCCGGAGACAGAGGTGCCCGTATGTGCATAGCATGCCACCTGAAGAAGGTGCTTCAAGCTGAAGGAAGATAAATACTGTTGAGAGAACTTGACAGCTGAGAATTGACTACTGGGTTCAGAAGGGGGGATACATATATTACCAGAGAGATAAGTCGAGAGATCATTCCAAAGTGTGCAGGACTCAGGGAAGGACGGGCATGTGCCCTCTCATCTTTCTCAGCACTTAGGGGTGCCAGAGTAGCCTCATGAAATGTCCTTCCTCATTCTTCCCAGTTTAGCTTACTTGGAACAAGATGCACCTCTCACTATCACTTAGAAATATGATATTAAAACGAAGATCAAGTGTGGCTTTCTTTTCCTTCTAAGTGACTGGTGGAGGGCTTCTCATGTGAACATCTCATGACCCAACACACTTTCCAAAGTGTTGGTAAGGTGACAGTTTGTGGAAGATACGACACATTGTCTCGCCTTTTGTGAACTCACAAGACTTGAAATCAGGTCTGTGGTGGGGAATGGACTTGTCTCAGTAGCAGAATATTGTGATATGCGGCTGATATCTCGTTAATAAGTTTTCATGGTAGATGAAATAGTAACATTAGCATTAACTGCCTAAATGGCATAAAACAGACTATAGCTCAGAAACTATGAATCAAGTCTAATCACCTTCAACCACAAGTGGTTTTTTGCTGTGGCTTTTTTATTGGGGAGGAAGTGAGGTTATGAAGGGGTTTGACCCCAGGGTCTTACGCATGCTAGGCAAGTGGTCTATCATTGAACTATGCCTCCGGCCCTCTGCTGACTTGGACCTTAACAATATCCTTGAAGTTTCCTTTCTCCCAACGCCTTTGGCAGAGACCAAGTAGGATCTCGGGGTGAATGTCCCGCCCAGCTCTCTCTCTGTCCATTTCTTAAGTAGTTTGTCCATCATTCAGGTGTCCTTGATCGCCTGAGGTCCGAATCACTTGAGGGAGGACATGAGCTCTCACAAGGCCACACCTAGGACTCGCACAGTCCTCCAGTGTTCAGAGCAGGATGGAGAAGTTTAATCTGGAGGGTGATGAAGGACAGAGTCTAACGGGAGTGCCACGCATAGCCCTGCTTCCTTCTGTGGAGAGCAAGGAAAGTTGGCTCTGGGAACATGGTCCTCCAAATTCTAGGAAAACAACATGGCTACAATTATCAAAAAATTATCATCCTGAATAATTTCCCTTCCCTCTCTCTGTGGTATGATAGGTTGCTTAAGCTGCTCTGTGAGCCTCCTGAATGGGTGCTGGCATGTCCTCGGAAAACACTGTCCTCCACTATTCTAGAAAGTTCCATTTTAATGAAGGGCAAGATCTTTTAAAGGCCCATGCTAGTGTGTGTGTGTGTGTGTGTGTGTGTGTGTGTGTGTATGCACGTGTGTGTGCACATTTATGGGTGTGTTGTGTGTGCATGCATGTGTGTATGCACCTGTATATGTAAGTGTGTATATGCACGTGTGAGTGTGTATGTACATGTGTGTATTCACATGTGTGTATGTGTGTGAAAGAGTGTGTATGTGTGAGAGTGTATATGTGTGTGTGAGAGAGAGTGTGTGTGTGAGTGTGAGAAAGAGAATGTGTGTGTGAATGTGTGTTCAGATTTTAAAGTGCTTGAGAACCGCCTAGCCACGGCCTCTCACAGTCTACAACTCCAGAGCTGTTTCTCCAACTACGCGCTGCGCTCATTCATCCAACAAATATTCACGGAGCAACCTTGTCCCGTGCATCATCCAAGGTCCCAGAAAGCACAGCAGTAAACAAAACAGAGAAAGGTCTGTTTGTTGCCTGGTGTGGGGCTATGGGCACCTGAAACACCAGCTGGGTAGATAAGAGACAGGAGGATCAATGGGGTCTTCCAGTTGGCTGCAGGTTCAATGAGAGACCCCATCTCTAGAGAGTACGGCGCGGAATTACAGTCAGACATCTGACATCCTTCCCTGGCCTACACACACACACGCACATACACATACACGCGCACACGCACACGCGCACACACACTAACTTAACAAAGGTCCTATGGAGCGCAAAGTCCAGAACAAGCCCAAAGCAATACAACCAAGCGGCGCCTCCGATGAGTCTACAGCGAATCACGCAGAGAGAAAGGGGTCGTCTCTTAGGAGGGCAGGGCAGAAGCGAAGGAGCTGTGAGCTGGCCAGCCCCGCGGGGCGTGGGGGACGGCTGGGAAGAAGCCACTCAGGAGCACACATCCTGGGACCCACAGTGCCACCAGGTAGAGGAACAAGGGGCGACAGGGCAGGACCCCAGAGAGTGGGTGTTACCACGAGCCTTCAGCTGCTGAAGAACTTGCTTCTGATTTACATTCTAAACCATCACTTGGCCGCTGCTGCTGCTGCTACTGCTGCTGCTACGATGAAGAAAGGGTTCGTCCCAAAGATACATGTGCCAGAGGCTCGGTCCTGGGCACGAGGTAGAACCTTTAGGAGGCAGGGTCAGTGCCAGGGGGTCAGGCCCTTCGTCTAGGGGAGCTGTGCTCAAACAAGAGAGACGCTGGAGGGTGCAGAATCACGGACCGGCCAACGAGATCGAGCGGCAACTCGACCAAGTGAGCCTCTTGCTCCGAAGCTCCGCCCTCGTCCTTCCCACCCAGGTAAGGGCGTTTTTTCCATTTTCCACCTGTTTCCCTTTGGAGAGACCACCCAGGGCACCTGGAATGCGTCCCTCACACACACGCACACACACACGAGGTTCGAATGGGGCACACTGGTGTTTGGACACAAACCTTGTTGACCTTGGACGAGTTCCTGAGCCGTCTGTGAGTCTTAATTTCATCAACTGCAAAGCCTGAACAATAGAATTTACTTCTGTGGGCTGTTGCAAGGATTATAGGAATAGACAGGCCAAAAATAATACACTCGAGAATGCTGGTCGGTGCCGTCGAAGGCGTGGGACCTTGTGATCTCGCCGAGTGGCCAGCCTGGGCCTCCGACACCAAGGCTCTGGACCTCCGTGGATCTTCTGGCTGCTGTACTTTTCTAGAGAAGTTAGAGTCCGCTGTCTTCTGGGGCCAACCCAGAACAATCATAAAGGTGAGTTCTTGAAGCACGTGACCTTTAGATGTGGGCCATCAGAAAAGTCTAGAAATCGCTGAGAGTTCACACAGTCATCTCATATTCTCTAGTGGTTCAATCAATTGCAGCAATAGTTAGTTATTTACATAATATTTTAAAGTAGTCCACATTTAACATATAACTGAGATGCCTCAAACCTTTCATTTTCTGTATGAAGCCTTTCTATGTGGGTAGTTTTGTATATGTGTGTGTACATGCATGCACACATACATGTGGAAGGCAGAGTTTGACATGGAGTATCATGTCTCTACCGTTTCTGGCTTTCCATTTCCATGTCTGTGTGTGGGGAGGGTGTATCCACATATATGTGAGTGGGGGTTCTCGTGTGTGTGTGTGTGTGTGTGTGTGTGTGTGTGTGTGTGTGTGTATGCACACGTGTGCACGTGTGGAGGCCTGAAGTTGAAGACCACATTCCCAGTCTCCTCCTTCCAAGGCTGAAATGCAGGTGGGCTGTCGTAGCACCCAGTATTCGACATGGACCCTGGGGGTCTGAACTCCAGCCCGTAAGCTTCTGCGGCAAGTACTTAACTGCTGATCCATCGTGCTAGCCCCTCACCTTGTTTTGAGAGACAAGGTCTCCCGCGAATCTAGTGCTCACCAGTTAGGCTAGACTGACTGACCAGCTGATCGAGGGGGTCTGCCTGTCTCCATGTCTTCAACACTAGAATATGGAGCCTGTGGCCAAACTCGGCTTGTTCTCCTGGGTGCTGGGGATTGGACACGATCCCCAGACTTCCGCGGCAAGGACGTTATAACTGAGCATCGCCCCAGCCCGCAGAGGAGGTCTTTGCATTGCACATTTGATTTCTCAGTTCTGATGTCTGGAGCAAGAGACACATGCCCCACCACATGACGGAGCAGCTCCGAAGCTCCGTGGTCACCTCATTTTAAGAAAAAGACAGGGGCCCTCAAAAAAGTCACAAATCATCCTTTTTAAAATTCTAAGATGCAGGGGCTGGAGAGGTGGCTCAGGGGTTAAGCCTCCGCCTTGCAGGCGGAAGGTCCTGAGTTCGGATCCCAGATCCCACGTATAGACGCCAGGCAGAGGCGGGGGCGGCCTGCGCTTCTGGTCCTGGTAGGGCGGAGCCTGTGAGTCCCGGGGCAGAAGGAGGTGGAGGCGTCCTTGGTGGTTCGCGAATTCGTCCGTGGTTCTACACACACACACACACACACACACACACACACAGACACGCGCGCACATACACACGCATATGCACACAGTTGAATAAATAATAATAATAATAAAAAAAAAATTCTAAGATGCATAAACAGCTGCAGAGTACCGGACGCCTTTCCTGGCTTTGAGACCCAGCTCCTCCCTTAGAAACCTGTTCCCTTGCCTCTCCAAGCCTCAATTTCCTTCTCCAAAGAGAGGAAACCATGCTCTCAAGAGTCACAGGGATGAGAAATGCCAAGGGTGTGAGATCCTTAGGCTAAGATGAGCATTGGTTAAGCCGAGTCCCAAGTCATTGTAACCAGCTCTTCGCACTGCCTTATACTAACCTCAGCCTGTCTGGGTGACACAAAGGGACAAACTGTTGGCTTTGGGTGTGGCCTTAGCCGGCAGGAGCCATGTTCTGTTGCCAGCTGTGCTCACACATGCTCTGTAACATAGCTCTGGCTCTGTTTACAGGCGAAGACACAGAAAAGTGATTTTCCTTTCAAGTTTTCTTCACCACGGAAACCAAGATGAGTTTTTAAAGTTTCAGCCACAAGATCAAAGTTATAGGGAGACCTTCAGTCAATACCCCACCCATCCCACTCCCTGGTCCCAACTCACCTGGGTTTCCCTATGGCCCTCTGCAGCCAGCAGCCAGACATTGCTCAAAGGGAGATAATGTCATCTGTTGACATTTCCCAGGTGACAACAAAGTCAAGCCTTCTTTTAGGGAGCCTGGAGTCTTTGCATATAATTAGCAGGTCAGATTTCCCTCTGGGGACGGAGCTTGGCATTCCTCATTGTCAAAAGCAAGCAGAGCCCTCCCTCCCGCTGAGGCTCCTTGCTGCACTGGAGACTCCCAACGCAGCACCGCAGCACCGGGGGAAGGAACAACGGCTCCAGGCCTCCTTTACCTGGGTCACTCTCAGGGATGCTAACGCTGGCAGCAGTAGGCTGAAGAGAACATTTGCACCTTCCTCTGTGTGTGCGTGCGCGTGTGTGTGCGTGTGCATGTGCGTGCGTGCGTGCATGTGTGTGTGTGCGTGCGTGCATGTGTGTGTGCGCGTGTGTGTGCGTGTGCATGTGTGTGTGTATGTGTGTGTGTGTGTGTGTGTGTGTGTGCCCATGAATACACGTGCATGTGTTGGCCCGGGGTCAACTCCAGGGGACATCCACCTTGTGTCTGAGACAGGGTCTCTCACTGGATTAGGGTCACCAAGCTGACCAGCTGAGCCCCAGAGACCAACATATGCTGCCTCCCCCGTGTTCGAATCCCAAGCTTCACGCTTTTTCCCTGAAATGCTGGCTGAATGATGACAATGACACCCGACTGGTTGGCGAGCACTCTGCCAACGGAACCATCTCTGCTCTCACTTCTGTTTCCAGCTTAAAATGTACCATACCATTTACAAAAGACTAAACATTGATTAAACTTCAAGCAGTCTTCCATCTAGTTTAGAAGAAAGCAGGCTCATATCACAGAGACGGCATACTCCAATGTGTACAACACATATTAGCTATTTGTATCTGTTTATGAAACTACCCACGCGATACAAAGCAGTTAAAAGAGCTAATGATGCGCCCTGGCAGCTTTAGGAACGAAGGCTTGACTTAGCCTGGAGCTGCTTTCTGCTCTCAGTCTTACACAATGGGTGGTCTTCAACTTTGGCCCTCACTGAACCAGAGCTTCAAGGTCAGGCCCCCTGTGTTACTCCACTGCGGGGCAAGTCTCCTGGCAGAAGATCTGATGAAGGTCACATGCCACCTGGTACCAGGAGGTGGAGGTGAATTACCGCTTGAATTTAAATGAGATGATGGCAATTTGGGGGAAAGGCAGTTTCACAGAAGCGAGTGGGGGGAGCTGGTGAGAGGACAGCCTGGGAAAGAAGGGAAGGGAAAGAAGGGGAGGGGAGGGGAGGAGAGGAAGAGGGAAAGGGAAAGGAAGAGGGAAAGGGAAAGGGGGTGAAAGGGAAAAGGAGGGAAAGGGGAAAAAGGTGAAAGGAGTAAGGGGAAGGGAGGGGAGGGGAGAGAAGGGGAGGGGAGGGGAGGGAAGGGGAGGGGAGGGGAGGAGAGGGAAAGCACAGCTTGCATTCTGCTTGATCAGCAGGCAGTTGCAGTACCCACCAGGGCATACACATGCTGGGTCTTGGGTGCAAGTTTGTTAACCAAGTCCCTAAAGGACTCCTCTGAGCCACCAGGAAGGCTCCATGACAGACCTCAAATGTCATCCATCAGCGGCTGTGTTTGACGGCCATCAACTTCTCCATGGAGACGTTTGACCTTCACCGGCTCTTCCAGCTCCACTGAGACTTGCTCAACAGTGGAGTGAGACACGCAGGTTTGACCTCGACACTCCCAGGGACAGGCAAGCAGATGGCCCATGGAGGGAGCTAAGGAAGAATGGACGGGGCTAGAAGGCCACTTCACGGTCAGAGCACTTGACGTACAATAGGAACAGAGCTTGGGCCCCCGAAACATAAATCCCACATACAGCGCCAGACCCCCCGTCACCCCCAGCCTTGGAAAGAGGAGACTGGGAATCCCCAGAGCAAACTGGGTATCGAACTCTGTTTGGGAGCTCTGGGTCTGATTAGAAACCCTATTTCAAAGAATAGGGTGCAAGAACGATAGAGCATGGTTCTCAGTTCTACGTCAGACCTCTACATGCATATGCACACTTGTGCATGCACACCTACACACATATCACACATGCACCAACACATGTGAATATACACATACATCGCCATAACCATGTGAAGCCAGCAAAAGGAAACGGTAGAGTGGATGTGGGCTGAGGGGAGGCCCAGCTGAAAAGCGCTTGCTGCACAAGCATGAGAACCCACATCAATCCCTGGAGCCCACGTAAGAAGCTGGGAACGACGGCGCATGCTCGTAACCTCAGAGCTGGGAGAAGAGACAGCGGATCCCTGGGGCTCACTGGCCAGACAGCCTAGACCAATCAACAAGATCCAGGATCGGTGAGAGACCTTGTGTCAAAAAGAAAAAAATAAACAAAATGGGACTGAGGATGATATCCAATATTGATCACTGACCTACACATATACACACACACTCATATACACACTCACATACACACACACTCACACATAGACACACACACATATACTCACATACACACACTCACACATAGAGTCACATACACACACTCACATACACACACACACATACAGACACAGACATACACTCACATGCACACACTCATATACACAGTCACATACACACACTCACACATACAATCACATACACACACATGCACACACACTCACATACATACACATATGCACACACACACTCATACATATGTATACATATACACATACACACAGACACACATAGACATACACATACACATATACACACACTCACATAGACACACACATACATACACACATACACACACACATACACTCACACACACATATACACATACACATTCACATACACACACATACACTCACATACACACTCACATACACACTCACATACACACCACATACACTCACATACACACACTCTCATATATACTCACACACATACACACATGTATGCATGCATATATGTACACACATGCTTATACACATACATATACACATACAGGCACACATACACATGTGTGCACATATACACATCTGTATGCATGCACACATACACACGCAAGCACACATACATACACATATACACACATATGTGCACATACAAACATATACACATTCACACATACACACACATATATACACACATGCATGCACATACATACACACACATACATATACATGCATACACACGTGCACGCGCACACACACACACACCACGAACACCAAAGAATGGATGGGCCCGTCTGCTTTGAAAGCTTTAAGGAAATATGTTCTTTCTTTCTGCCTTTGCACGCGAGCCACTGACATTTGACCTTCAGAAGGACACATTCTGATAGGTCTGTCAACCATGCACCCATGCTGGGAAGTTCTTCCATAAAAAGAGGCATTTGTAGCCCTGCTGATGTTTATTCACCAAAGGCATTTGGGCTCACATTTACTAGCTCCAGAGCTTACCTTGGCTTTGTAAAATAAATGATAGTGGCAGGAACTGTGCTAATTGCCTCCTGTTCACAGGTCTTGCTCATACCTTCCTCTTGGAAATTAGGTTTCTGCTTTTTGGCTCCGTCTCTTTCCTTTCTAACCATTTTTTTTTCTCAGAAGTCTAGCAAGATTCCTTTCAAAACCAATAAATAAAAAAACTTGAAAGCAAGTTGATCCATTTAGGTGCCTTTAGCTTATGAGATCTTCCGAGGAAGCCTGCTTGATTCCCTGACAAACTCTGGTTTCTGTAAATGGGAGCCTACCTGGGTGTCAGCCCAAGGGGTCCACTTTGAGAATGTTACTTCAGTCACCTTTGTCCTAAAGTGCCAGACCCCGGGACCTTCGGTTCAACTGGAGACAACTTCTTAAACTCACACCGGAGATTTCAGCAGCCGGTGTCTGCCCAAGGTTCCTTCTCTGTGGTTCCTCCCTTCTGCTAGGAAAGCAAAAGCAGATGAGCTACTGACATCTGGTGGTTGCCACTCGGAGCGTGAGCTCAGTCTTAGGATGTGGCGTCGGACTCCCATAAGCTCCAAGCTGGTTCCTGGGGGCTCCTGTGAGCGAACTGTTGCTGCTTCTTTTTTTTTTTTTTTTCTTTTTATCCAAAGAAAATGTCTGAAGGCAAAATCAGAAGTAGTAGGAACAACTCTGCCCCCCTCCAACTCTGAGCTACCTGGGGGTGACCAGCAAGAAAGGCCAGCCTTCCCTGAAAGCAGAGCAGCCACACACATTAGCTAGACACAGATTAGAACCAACTCCAGCGTCTTGGTGACTCACGAGCGATGAATCACCAAACGGTCCTCTCTCAGCCGCAGGTAAATGCTGTGCCCATCGCGGGTAACAATCCTGCCTAATCACTTGCTCTCCATCACGCAGATGCTTGTGTGTTTCTCTTTTTTACGCGATCTTACCTATCGACGCCTATAAAGTGGAAAGGAAATGTTTGACCTCTCTGATTTGATACACAGCGTCCACCCAGGAGCTGGTAAAGAGACCCCCAAATGCTTGTCCAAGAAAAGGTCTTAATGATATGGAGCCCTTGCTCGGGGTGGGAAAGGTGCCCACCCAGGAACCTCTTGGCCTTAAGGTAAACTGGGAGCCAAGAAAGATCTTTCCTACAGGATGCAAAGCAAAAGGAAGTTAATTGCTATGGGAAAGTGCTACATGAAACTTTCACAGCACTTACAGAACATAAATGTCGCCGCTCGTTTTATTTGCTCCTTCAGGTTGTGCATGTTACCCCCTCGCCTCGATTTGTAACCTTTCCTCAGAAAAACAGAAGAGGAAGAGAACAGAGACATCACTCAGCTTGGCCACCACGGCATCTCTAAAACACTGACTCGTCCACGGTCAAGTTCTCCCGCGCTCAATGGACAGCAAGGCCAATCCCCGCGCTCCTTCTTTGCCTCGCTTCTCTCCAGAAGTTCACACCGTGCCCCTCGAGGTCTCCCAGGAAGGTTTACAATGGCTCTGTCTGAGCCTGGGTAACTCAAGGGGGCAACAGGCAGACAGCAGTCCCCGTTTCCTCCACGTGTGCCTGGAGGTGGGCTGGTGTTAGCAAAGATAAAGGCCTTCCAACTACCCCCAGCCTGGGGGCGGGAAGGTTTATGGGCGAGTTGGAATCGATCACATGTTCTTGGTGACTGGGTGTGTGAGCCCGCTGGGGGAGCGAGCTGGAAAACGTTCCCTCTGTCTCCAGCTAAATGATTTCCTGAGGAAATGAGGAATAGGGGGATGGAATGGGCGGGAAGGAATAAAAAAAAATTCCAGTAAGGAAAAAAAAAATGACTTTTGTCTTTGGGAATGTTTTTGGCAGATCTGAAGTTCTAGGATAGTTATGGATCAGAAATACAAGAGGCTTTTAAAAATTAATAAAAGAGAGAGAAAGAGAAAGAGACCGTAGAACAGTTAAAAGGTGAGTTTTCATTAGAAGGACTGAGGAGGCTCTGCCCAGAGAGAGAAAAACCTGAGATTCTTCTCTCTCCAGACTCGCCCAGAAGGGCAGGTACTTTCGGCCATCCGTTAATATAGTTTATGGTTAAATCGCTGGCCGCCGTGTGGACTGAATGGGCCTTTTTATCATTAAACAAACATACTAGGAAGGAGCGTCCCCCACCTCTGGCCTGGCCTGCGCTTGTGAGACCACATGGTGGGTTTTTCCATTCCAACTATCAATCTGTCCTCATCATGGTGTGGGAGAGAAAAAGAAGACGACGAGTGTGTAGGGGTCAGTGAGAAAGTCAGACCCGCTGCGGTTAGAGACCCAGGATCAGTAACTCAGCATGACTTCCTTTGAAGATCAGACTCGGGGAGTCTCGGGAACACTGGATTCCCACCAGCAACACCCCAAGTGTGCCTAGAATTCACCTGCTTCTAGGAAGCCTCAAGCTTCCAGAGCAGCATCCGCACGCAGCCCGTGAGCCTGCAGGCCACATCCGAGGCCCCCGCCAGAGAGCCTGCACAGAGGGCTTTTGTTAAATGGCCCTGTGCACACGGTGTCACATGAGATTGATGGCATTGATTGGCTTGATTTTTGAAGGTGCCCCTGTGCCCTTCAGGGAAGAACAGCTCTTTAAACACCAACCCCAAACAACGCAAAACATATCGGCTACACAGAAGCTTTCATTTTCAAACTTTGTGTAACATGAATTTGTCATGAGCTGGTTAGAGTTGCAGAAGAATTCCGTGAAGAAGTTGCTAGAACACATCGCCACGACTCTGCCAAGCTGAGCTGGTTCTCAGGCAGCACAGCAGCCTGGCGTGTGTTGCCGAGAAAGCCCCGTGTGCGGTGGGAAGCGCACGTGGGGTGGGGTGGGGGGGACAGCGCTGCCTTCTGTTACCTATTGATGTGGGTCCTCAAGCAAGCAGGAAGCGCCTCTGTGACTCGTTTTTTCTCATCTAGCAGGTACAGTTGGGGCTTGAGAGATGCATCAGGGGTTAGGACTCTGCCTCGCAAGCAGAAGGTCCTGAGTTCAGATCCCAGGCCCCACATAAAAACATCAGGTGGCAGCCTGCACTTCTGGCCCTGGTGGGTGGAGCCTGGGAAATCCCAGAGCGAAGCAAAAAGGAGGTAGAAACAATCGGGGATGACTCCCCAAGTCACCGTTGGTTCTCTACAGGGACACACAGTGCCCTCTGATACACACACACAATAAATAAAGTTTAAAAAAGAAAAGAAAATAGGTAGCAGGTAGAGTTGCTGTGAAAATTAAGTAATAAGTAAAAACCTGACATGGGGCTGGGAAGATGGATCAGGGGTTAAAGCCTTTGTCTCACAAGCAAATAGACCTGATTCCGATCTCCGGATCCCTTGGAAAACACTGGGCAGTACGGCGGTGGCCTGTAATTCTGACCTTGGAAGGGCCAGCCTGGGAAATCCCAGAGCAAAGCAATAAGGAGGTAGAACAATCCAGGATATTTCCCAATGTCGCCCTTGTGACACTCTACAGACATACACACTCAAGTGCCCTCTTGTACGCGCACGCGCACACACACGCACACACACACACACACACACACACACACACACACACACACAAATGCCTGACCTAGAGCCACCTACTCCTCTGTCAACATCTGCAGCTAGAGACACAGCAGCACCCCTGGGCAGCTGCGGGCCAGACCCTGCTCCTGGTCCCTCAGAATCCTGAATGGGAAAAGTACCGCCTGGCCCTCCCTGTGAAAACAGCCACCTGACTCCAGAAGATACGATGGTCCCATCATTGCTCTAAATAGGTGAGCTGCTATTTTTGCCCTAGAAAACCAGAGGGACAATTTCATCACCGCCCCTCTACCTTGTCTGTTCACAGCAGAGGTGAACATCCAACGTCAGCTGGACTCTGCCCGGCTGGAAAGATCCCAAGCCAGTCTGGGGGGGCGTCCGCTACGAGGGCCTACCTTTGACCTCACCTCCCAGCCGAAAACAAAGAAAGGGAAGTTACATAAAGCAGAGCTGGCTGGCACTCCTGACACCCTAAGGTGCCTTCGGACAAATCCCAGGGCTCGCCAGGAGACAGGCCGGACCAACGTCCAGTTGCTCTTGGCCCTTGAGGGTCCTGTCATTGGCCAGCTTGCTCTAGCATCCAGGGACATTGATTGGTTGCCCCCATATTCCCTCAAGGGGAGATTAACTCTCATCGTTAGCTCAAAATGAAATAAAAGAAACTTCAGGATGGAGAAAAGCTTTGAATCTTAAGATTTGTCTTCAAAATCCGAAGAATCCTTTAAAGAATTGCTTAGTTTTTTGAGTACTAAACAACACTGAACAGTTCAATGGACCCCCCACCCCCCCTTTTTCTTGAGTGAGCTGTTCCAAGCCCTTCAGGGGGTCCTTGCAGCTGAACTTGGTGATGGATGCCTTTCTGTCGTAACTAAGATATAACTCAGTCCCAGTTGTGAGAGCAAAACCATAATTATATTTCCTCTTAAAATAACTTCACATGTGTTTCTGGGGCGATGGATCAAAGGATGAAGCACTTGCCACACAAATACGAAGACCAGAGTTCCAATCTCCTGAACCCAGGTAGAATCAGGGTGGGCATAGCAGCCACCTGGGTCTCACTACCAGAGAGGTGGAGTCAGGGGAATCCCTGGAGCAAGTTGGCTAGCTAGACTAGCAACCTAGGAGCTCTGGAGTCCATAAATGAACGGGGAGCAAATTGAGGAAGGTATCCAACCACGGCTTTGGACCTCGAATGCACCCCGCACATGTACCCATGCTCCTGCCCATGCCCATGCAAACACATACATGTGGCCACATGCATACACACAGAGATGCATACACCACACATGTGTACACACAGAGATGCATATACCACACTACATATGCATACACACAGAAATGTATATACCACATATACATACATACACACGCATTTATCTATATACTTGGTAGCGATCGTGGTGATGATGATGGTGGTGATGGTGATAGTGATGGTGGTGATGGTGTGATGGCTGCCGTTTGGTAGCTTCCCACATGCCGAAGCATACTAAGCCCCGACTCCTGACTGTGTCATGTCACGGTATCTTCCTGGAAGCCCTGGGCCGAGCTGTCGTCCCACATCTATTGTCACAGGTCATTGCGACGGGTGCATTTCCCAAGGCAGCCACAAGGTCTTCTGAGCGATGGGCCCTTTACGCCACGTGTTCTGACACTTATTCCACGCTTCTCCCTGAGTGTTGGGTGCCAGCGCTGGGTCACACCATGCCCGGTAGGTCTGACGCTCCCTGTGTCTCAAACCACACAGGTGGGGGGAAGCCAGGCCATAAGACCTGTGCGGGGGCTGCGGCAACCACTGCGCTGGAGGCCCTGCCGCAGCGACGCAGCGCAGCCGAGGAGCGAAGCATCTTCAGGGCACGCCAGTGGCCAGCCAGCCTTGGGCACCAAGCCCACCTGGGGGGCACCAGCCCAGCCTGGGGCACGAGCCCAACATGGGGGCACAGCTCAGCGTGGGGGCACGAGCCCAGCCTGGGGGCACTAGCTCAGAGTGGGGGCACGAGCCCAGCCTGGGGGCACCAGCCCAGCCTGGGGGCACCAGCTCAGTGTGGGGGCACGAGCCCAGCCTGGGGGCACCAGCCCAGCCTGGGGGCACCAGCTCAGCGTCGGGGCACCAGCCCAGCCTGGGGGCAACAATAGCCCAGCATGGGCACCAGCAGCCCCTGTGTGCCTCAGGGAATCCCAGCCTGAAGATGCTGCCATACTGTGTGTCTCAGAAGGTGCTGCCCTACTATGTATCTATTCTATATTCTTGAACCACAGAGGGTGCTGCCTTACTGTGTGTCGGCATCCCTGAGTCACAGAAGGTGCTGCCCCACTGTGTATCTGTTCTGCGTTCCTGAGCCACAGAAGGTGTTGCCCTACTGTGTGTCTGTTCTTCATTCCTGAGCTACAGAAGCTGTCAGGCAAAGCTGTCCCTGGGGCTTTTCTTCTCAGAAATGAGGTGATTTCAAAAGACACACCTGGCTAGAGACATGGCTTAGCTGGGAAAGCGCTTGCCTCTCAGGCATGAGGACCCGAGTTCTGTCCCCAGCTGAGCATGGGGACGTGTTTATAATGAACATGCTGCATGTTTATGATCCCAGAACTGAGGAGACGGAGAAGGTGAATCCTACCCTGGACAGGGAGCCCAGGTACCTGTGAGTGACTCTGTCCCTTGAATGAGGCTGATGTGGTGGTTGCCCTCACACCCGTGAGGAGTTATCTACTCAAGGCAAGGCTCTGAGCAAGCCTGCAGGAGGGCGTGTTGATTGCTTTGGTAGGTGAGAAGCCCCGCGCACTGCAGGCAGCACCATTCTCTGGGCCGCACGATGCAGTGAGCCGAGCGCTAACTCGCGGGCTGGTGTGTGCTGGTTCTTTCCCTCTGCTCGTGACGCTGCGCCTGGGGCAAACAGTTCCCTTGTCAGGATGGACTGCAGCCTGGAGTTGCAGGTAACAGAACCCCTTCTTCCCTGAGCCATTTGGGTCAGGTATTTACTGCTGCAGGGAATTATGAAACTAAAGCTGCTGCACTTTTACCCCACATGTGCCACACACGGGCACACACACATGCACGCGCACACACAGGCACACACACGGGCACACACAGGTGCACACACAGGCACACACACATGCACGTGCACACACGGGCACACACACGGGCACACACAGATGCACACACGGGTGTACATAGACAAGTGTACACATATGTGCACACACATGGTCATATGTAGGTACGCAGAGATGCACACACTTGGGCACACATGCACACACAGATCCACATTCACAGTTGCACACACAAGTGCACATACTCACAGTGCACACACAGGTGCACACGCATGGTCATATGCAGGCTCGCAGGTGCACACGCCTGGGTACACACGTTCACACAGGTGCACACTCACAGGTGCACACACATGCTCACACATGCACAAGCATGCATGCGTACATACATACAAAGACACACCCAACCTGACACCGCACCACAGAGATGGAAGATGCCACACAGCAGCTCTCAGGCTCCGAGTCTCACTTCCTGCCCCGCCCGCACCACGACAGGCGGGGGAAGGGGAGGGAAGGGCCTTGCTGGGTATGGCCTCCAGCACCTCTTGGCTCTCTCTAGAACCTGCTGTTTGTAACAAAGTCTGCACTTCCTGCTATCTTGTCCAACCCACCGCCGCCATCAATAAAGCCAGAAAACACATCTTCATCTTCTTTGTCTGCAATCGTCGGTTGCTGGGACTCAGGGAGGAAAGAGCCCGGGAAGCCAACTTGCACCCTAAACCTCCAGCATCGAGCACAAATCAGAGCTTGATCTTCACACTCCTTCCCGCTCGGCCCCTTCTAAACTCTGCACTTCAGGGCCCTGGAGAGATGAGCAAACTGGCTGGTCTCTGCAGGAGTCACTGCGCCAGGAGAGGAACAGAAAAGAAGGGACATCAGCACTGGGACTGTTTGTAAGTGTCCAACTGCCTTGTCACACACACGTAACTATCTGTGCACTGTCACACACACGTGTAAATGCCTAGCTGCACACGCTGTCACAAGCGTGTAACTGTGTGCTGTCACACACAAGTCTAACTAGCTGCACACTGTCACATGTGTGTAACTGTCTAACTGTGCACTGTCACACATATGTAACTGCACAGCTGTTCACAGCCACGCACACATGTTGTGCAATATATGGGCATCAAGTTGATGGAAAGATTAGGATTTGGTAAACTCGAGAAGGTGATTAAGAAGGAAACAGAAACGTCCTGGAATTGGCAGGCGACTCGACCAAGGGAAAAACCAGAATCTTCAGCGCCAAGCCTGACTTCCCCGCTGTAGTTCGCAACCACAGAAACACGATGGCCCTTGTCTGGTCTGCTGCTGAGAAAACACCACAGAAGCTAATGTGGAACTTGGTCGTCGCCACCCGTCCCGCTCCGGCCGCCATCCCACCTTAGCAAACAAAGTCCAGTTGACTCTAAGGCAAGCACCTTGCCCAGTGCCCGGCAGAGAGGCTCGGCTGTGTTGGCTGTGAACGTCGTCTGCGAGGCTGCAGAGGGATGGGGGACATGCAGTCACAACAGAAGGGCTGAATTAACAAACTGATATTAATGGAACGTTTCATTTTCCACATAGCAAAAGAATGCGCATACCACGTGTGCACGGTGTTTGGACAGGTTGCGCACCCCTGCGAGTGGAGCCTTGCTGAGGGAAGCCACAGGGCTGGGTCTGGAGGCTTGGTGACCCGGTCCCGCCTCCTCTCAGTCTGTTCTGCTTTGACAGTGGCTACCTGGACCAGCTGCTTGCTTCTGCCCCAGCCGCGCTTCTGCTGCACCTCTGCAACCACGAGCCACATACATTTCCTTTTTCCCCTGAAGCCGATTCTATCAGGGTGTTATCTCACAGCACAAGAGGCATTGGCACCACCGTGTGACGCACAACAGTTCTCCCGGGCTGCGACTGCCTGGGAGGTAGACTGCAGTTAGAATTGGGGAAGCAGAGGCTCGGAGGCAGCTCTGTGCACACGTCCGCTGGACCAGCTGTGACTCGGATCAAACGCAATTGCTGTGAGCCGATGGCCAGTTTGTCCTATTGCGTCATGTGATTCTCTCTTCCCCAGTCTTGTTTCACTCTTACCTAGCACTTCTGCACAAAGAGTAGGCACAAGAAATTAAAGTAGTTCCAAGACTATTCTTTTGGCAAGTCGGGTAAAAAAGAAAAGCTTCGTGAGGAAGGAGCTATGAAGTAGACTCCGGAAAGGATTTTTGACTCTCTGAGCAGAGCCCTGTCACATGACATTTGTCATGCGACATTTAGATGGAATTAACTCAAGCTGAGGCCGATATGCCCTCCTCACGTTGCTGCGCCTTCCTGGGGCCGTGTGTGCTGCCGGGGTCCTTCTGGCTGCTGTTCCCTGGTCCTGCTGTTCTCTGAGGCGTTGGTCTTGCTTCCCGCTGTCATCCGGCTCCTCTGCTGTGGAGTCGCCAGCTGAGCCTTAGAACTGCAGCTCTTCCTTGACCACCTAACATCGGAGGCCTCCGCCAGGGTGGGCCAGAGTGGAGAGGATAGGGCATGTCCAGGGATATGAATGCCTCACGAGGATTCTTCTCTTGGGGGTCCTCGTCTACTCTCTGCTACCTCACAGGCTCTTACCCACCCTTTACACCCTATCATTTCTTCACTCCCAAGTTCCCGTTCCACTTCACGGGATGCCGGCAATTTTCTTTTGTCGTAAGGCACATCTTAACCCATACTCTCAAATCTTCGGGTGAATCATCTGAACAAAGTTCCTCTTGTCTTCCACTGTCAGAACATAGAAGGTCCACGAGGATGTTGTAGCAAGTTTGGAGCTTGCTCACGTGACCCCAGTGCTCATAGGTACAATGGTCGTCCCTGTTGTCAACTGGACTGGATTAAAAATGACCTGGGCATGCGTGCAAGGGCATTTGCAGAGGTTTAACTGGAGAGGGCAGACCCACCCTGAAGACAGATGGTACCGTCCCACAGACGAGGGACTCAGACTGAATTAAGAGAAAAAGTGAACCATGTTCATCTCTCTGGATTTCTGGGCTCCTTACTGAGCTGATTCTGCGCTGCTCGTATGCCTTCTTCATATGAATTCCCTGCTCCTACCTGCATGCTTCCCTCATGATGAAGGTCTCCTGCCCCTACGCATGTTCCCTCCATGATGACTGTGTCCTGCCCCTCTCCTCCATTCTTCCCTCCATGTGACTGTCTCCTGCCCCCTACCTCCCATGTCTCCCTCCATGCTGACTGTCTCCTGCCCCTACCTCCATGTCTTCCTCCTCCATGATGACTGGTTTTGCCCCTACCTCCTATCTTCCTCCCACGATGACTGCGTCTCCTGCCCCTACCTCCATGTCTCCCCTCATGATGACTGTTTCCTGCCCCTACCTCATGTCTCCTCCCTGATGAATGTCTCCTGCCCCTACCTCCCATCTCCCCTCCACGATGCTCTACCTCCATGTCTCCCCTCCATGATGTCTCCTGCCCCCACCTTCATGTCTTCCCTCCATGATGTCTGTGTCCTGCCTCTACCTCCATGTCTTCCCTCCATGATGACTGTGTCCTGCCTCTACCTCCATGTCTTCCCTCCATGATGACTGTCTCCTGCCCCTACCTCCATGTCTTCCCATGATGACTGTCTCCTGCCCCTACCTCCATGTCTCCCCTCCATGATGACTGTCTTCTGCCCCTACCTCCATGTCTCCCCTCCATGATGACTGTCTCCTGCCCCTACCTCCATGTCTTCCCATGATGACTGTCTCCTGCCCCTACCTCCATGTCTTCCCTCCATGATGACTGTCTCCTGCCCCTACCTCCATGTCTCCCCTCCATGATGACTGTCTCCTGCCCCTACCTCCATGTCTCCCCTCCATGATGACTGTCTCCTGCCCCTACCTCCATGTCTCCCCTCCATGATGGACGTGTCCCCGCCCCTACCTCCTGTCTCCCTCCATGATGGACTGTCTGCCCTACCTCCATGTCTTCCCTCCATGATGGACTGTGTCCCGCCCCTACCTCCATGTCTCCCCTCCATGATGACTGTGTCCTGCCCCTACCTCCATGTCTCCCCTCCATGATGACTGTCTCCTGCCCCTCCTCCATGTCTTCCCTCCACGATGACTGTGTCCTGCCCCTACCTGCATGTCTCCCCTCCATGATGACTGTGTCCTGCTCCTACATGCTCTCCCTGTCATGACAGACTGTGTCCCCTCAAACCATAAGCCAAAAGAAACCAACCTCCCTCTGGCTGCTTTTGTCAGATATTTTGTCACAGAGCCTAACAAAGACACTATTACAATAAATAAAAAATAAATTGTAGAGGATACAAGGAAGGTAGGCAAGAATTGGAGTATTAAAACTCAAAACAAGAACTATAGAGAGCTTATTTTTTGAAAAAATGTTAAATGTATGAATGTATGTGATATATGTAGGTGAGTGATATTTGTGTGTGTACATGTGTATAAGAGGGACCAAGTGGGTTCTGTGGAGGACATGGAATCATTGGATTGTCTACCTCTTGATTTGCTCTGGGTTTCACAGGCTCTCAGGGCTGCGTGAACTACAGGCTGCCACCATGCTGCCTGGCGTTTTTACATGGGGACCCTCTTGATTATGAGGCAAAGACTTTAACCCCCGAGCCATCGAGACAGCATCTTTCTTATTGTCTTTCTGATGCCTTTGAAATACCAACGTCTCTCTTCTCTGCCTCCCAATGTTATGTTCTATACACACACAGTCTTGGATTCCATGGTCTGATATATAGTCACGTGAACTACCATGCCTAAAAAAGGAGGAAGAACAAAATGGCTGCCAACGACAAGACGGAAAGAAAAGGGGTGCCGGAAATAAGGAAGGAGGGGAAAAGGGGAGGGAAATAGGGGGGAAGGAGGGGAGGAGGGGGAAAGGAATGGACGCGAAGGAAGGAACGGAAGGGAAAGTAGGAATAAGTAACGGAGTAAGTAAGGAGAAGTAAGGCAAGTGAATGGAACGAAGGCGGGTCCGTAATGTAATGAAGGAAGAAGGGAGACAGGAGGAAGGACGTGCAGAAGGCCGGCCGGCAGGCGGACGACGGAAGGCAAGGGGAGGAGGTCACAGGGTGGCGGAGGGGACGGCGGGGAAACGGAAGGCAGGACATGATGAAGGACAGGACGGAGGAAGTAATGGAAGGAAGGAAGGTAATTTGAGGCAGGGGGTGAGGACGGCGGGATGCAGCTGACAGTCAAGGCATGGCGGAGGAGAACGCGCGAGTCGGAGTAACTGACGCGACGGAGGAGGCAATGAAGTAAGGAATCGGCCGAGTACGGACTGACGGGGAGGTGAAGTAAGGAATGAATAAGTGAGGCGGCTATTCAGTTCTTCTGCACTTTCACGGCCCTTAATTATCCTTCTTTCCTGAATGCTTTAGTTATCTATTACTTAATTTCATTAAGGAATTTAGGACGTACTTCCTCCCTCTCTCATGTCCCTTTACATCTTCCCTTTTTCTTTTGATTGATATATTTCAATGCACTATACACATAGGTTTTGAACACGTGCAAGTTGAATGGTCGGGCATTAATATGAAAACCGTTGACAAGCTTTATCAGCCATGCTTTCGCGACTGATATAATATGTTGTTTCAAGGGGCGCATGACAAGGGCGGGGTGCGTTTAAAGCTCGCAGGATCAGAGATATTTCTCTCTCTCTCGCTCTTCTCTCTCTATCTATCTACTCTTATCTCTCTCTCTCTCCTCTCTTCTCTTCTCTCTCTCTATCTCCTCTCTCTCTCTCTCTCTCTCTCTCAGAAGCTGAAAACACCTAGCCAGGTGTGATGGTGGTTCATATTCCAACACCTGGGATGGAGATGTGAGGGTTATCAGGAGTAGGGCTGTCAGGAGTTTGAAGCTAACTTATACTAAATAGCAAGTCCCAGGTCAGCAGGCTCTACGAGTGAGCTAAAAAAACTAAAACGGCTTCAAGGCTTTATGCTTCCGCTGCAGCCTTGAGGGGTGGGCGACGCACCCAGACGTGGTAGAAGACCCTCTGGGGAGCAGTGAGGAGCCGCATTTCCTCGTGGCCTTCACAGCTACCCACCTACCCTGTGTCTTCCAGGACGAGGGGAGACCCAGATGTGCACCTGGGGTGGCACCAGCGTGCGCCTGAGGGGGAGGGCAGTGGGGGCGGCACAGGGACAGATTCAGACCCTTTCGCTCCTCCTCTGACCCATCTGGCCGAGCGTGTGGATCTAAAGCTTCCTGGAACTTGGGCAAAGCCTCATGACCAGCTTAGCGCAAGGGCAGACCTGAGGGGCCGCACAGCAGCAGCTCGGCGGCCCGGGTGTGAACGCAGCAGCGCTGGGCTGAGCGGAGGGAGACGCTATCTGTGATTTCAGGAGGAGCCCGCGTCCATGCAGGTGTGCAAGGAATGTGAGGTCAGAGGAAGCGAGAGAGCGGCCTTCACTTTCCAAATGAGCCTGAGCATCTCTGAAGCCAGAATGGAGAATCTTCAAGTGTGGACTCGGCAGACGCTGTTCCCTGTGTCCTGGCGGCTCACTGCACACAGCTCCTCCCCTCAGCAACGCAGCGGTGGGAAAGAAAGGTTCACGGGCTCAGGGAATGTTCATACATGTGTGTATATGTCTGTATGTGTATGTGGGTGCACATGTGTGCATGAGTGTGCATGGTGTCTGTGTATGTGGGGGGTGAGCGTGCATGTGTGTGCTCCAGTGTGTACATGTGTGTGTGATATGTGTGTGCATGTGTGTGCTCGAGTGTATACACGTGTGTGTGATAAATATGTGTGTGCATGTGTGTGCTCGAGTGTGTACACATGTGTGTGATAAATATGTGTGTGCATGTGTGTGCTCGAGTGTGTACACATGTGTGTGATATGTGTGTGAATGTGTGTGTGCAAGTGAGCACGTGTGTGGTGTGTGTATGCGTGTGTGCACACACACGTTTGCATGTATGGTAAGTGTGCATGTTTCTGTGTATGCAAGTAAATGTGTACATACGTGTGGTGTGTGTGTGAATCTGTGTGAATATGTGTGTGTGCCTGTGTGTTTTTATATGTGTGGTATGTGTATGAATGTGTGTGTGCATGTGTTTGTGTGAATTTATGTGACTATATGTGTGCACGTCCATGTGTTTTGTGTGTGGTGTGTGTGAATTGTGTGTGCACATGTATGTGCATGTATGTATGTGTGCATGTGTGGTATGTGGTGAATGTGTGAGTATATGTATGACATCTATTTTTTGTGTATGTGCTAAATGTTCAAGTGTGTACATGTATGTGTGCATGTATGTGTGCATGTGTGTGTGCATGTATGTGTGCGTATGTATGTGTAGGTACATGTGTGTATGTATTTAATCTGAGCACTTTCTGCTCTAACCTACATCTGAGAGGAAAGGAAACTATCTTTTGCTATCACTCAATCTCCCTTAAATTTAAGAACAGCCGGGCATTTTTTTTATGATTCATTAAATTCCCATCATTCCAAAGAGATCGTCCTGTCCGTTTATCTTCACCTCTGCAGTTGGGGCTCAGGCCCAAGAGGTTTCCTGCAAGCTGCCCGCCTGGGCCGCTGTGCAGAGCTGCGTCTGTCATCTTTCCTGCTGGAATGTCTTTTTCAGGAGGGTGAAAGAGAGCGGGAAGAGAATCAGGGTGTTGAGATGAGTGCTTCCAGTCAGTTTTCCCTTTTGGAGATAAAGAGAAAGCCGGACGGCTGTCACAGCTGAAGGCTAAACCCCAGCTAATGTCCTCAGCAGGGAAGAATAATTAGCAAATTCTCTAATTAGAGTCCTGTTTGCATTTCTCTTTTCCTAGAGGCTAATCCTTGTGTTTAGAAGATATTCGCCTTGATTGGAACCATTGGTTTTAATCAGAGTCATGTAGAATCCACATGGCAAATGCAGGTCATTCCGCGAGCATTCATTCATCCATTCATCCATTCATTCATTCGTTCATTCATTCGATGAAAATCAGCAGACCAGGTAGTGCGCTGGTGCCTGAGGCCACCATGGCGTGCTGTACAGCCCTGTGAGTTTGTTCATCTTCCGTGCCAACTGGCATTTCGGAAAGGTGGTTTCCTAGAACAACACCCGGTTGCTAGCACTTCCTGGCTCAAGATTGGATAGCTCGCCTGAGTCACTGATGTCCATCATGGGGGCAGGAGGACGGACCCCCTAAGGGGAAAGAGACTAGGCTCGGGCTGCTCTGCCCCTTCAGTCTCTGTCACCTGGAGAGGGGAGCGCCAAGCAAGCGCGGCTTCCACGTGCTCCCGCGGGGCCAGGAGAGGTGGCTCAGTGAGGAAAGAAGGCACTTGGTCCCACAAGAGTGAGGACCAGCGCTCAGCTCCCCGGATCCCACATAAACACCGCGCGCGATGGTGTCCGCATCTGTGATCATGGTATGTCTTCAGGAAACGGGACGAGAGAGCTAAGAATCTCTAGAACTCATGGACCAGCCGGCCTGGTTTATGTAGTAGGAGTGAAGACATCCGGTCTCAAAGAAGGTGGACAGTCTGGGAACAGTGCCTGAGACTGTGTGACTCCACACAGACACAGACACAGACACAGACACAGACACACGCACACGCACACACAAGCACACGCGCACGCGCACATGCATACACACATGCACACACCAAGCACACAGACCCAACATGCACACAGTGCAAAGACATACACACGCACACGCACACGCAGGAGTGCTGGCTCCTGAGAAGGCCCCCTCTGTGATGTTGGTGCTATGGTTACGGCTGCTGTTGCTGTGGACACAGGCTGACCGGCACCGCTGACCACTTACACTTCTCTTCCCCGGTGCAATTTCCCCTCCAGTAAAATTACGTCTAAGTAGGAAAAGGGAAAATTTCCGACAAAAAAATTGTACTTCCTATGATTATTGGTGTTAAAGACCCCAAGACGCATCCCAAGAGACACACCCCTCCATAAAAATCAGGTGCAGTCACAGCCGCCTCTCCAGGAATATAGACGGCAAACTTGGACTTTCAACTTCAAAGGAAGCTGATAAGTCAGAAGCATGAGCCACTCGCTGGGCCTGAAGAAACATTGAAAAGGCTTAACGACAAGTTTTTCACTAATATTAATGGTGGAGCATCATTCTGCGCGCACCCCCTCCCTTTTTCAAGTGCCTGTTCTAGCTGATGAATCCACATTGACCTTCAGGGGACTCTGTAAATAACTTCTGAAAGTTTGAGATGTTGCCTTGGTCTCCAGCAGATGCAAAGACAGAGAGTGAGAAGAAAAAGTGGTGGTGGGGGGTGGAAATGGATGGACTTCAGAAGACAGAAGAACACTAAACGCACACGTCACTGAAGTCAAGGTCTCAGTCCTACCTGCCCTTTAGATTACTCTGGGAGCTTCTAGATCACTCTGGGGGGTGTTGCTCAGAAGTCAGCGTTTTCGAGGCTCTCTGGGGGACCCCAGTGGACAGCAGGCCCGGAAAGCACCATTCTCTCTAGGTGGCCGGGAAATCCTCACCAACCGGCTTCCCTGAAAACCAGCCAAATACGCCGAGAGCCAACATACATCTACGCAATGCATCCAAAATCACATGCTGCTCGGTGGACTTATTAACTTAAATCCATGCTGGAGGAAGACAGTCTCGGCCCTCATGACTGTGCCCTTGAAAGCAAGAAAATCCCTTTTCATAAGAAAGTGAAGCAGGAAGATTTTATAGCTTCAGCCATAAAATCACCAATAAAACATAAACTCAGCCTCACCCCACCTTCCAAATCCCGGTCTCTAGGGACAGCTGCCTGGCCCTCCATCCTGTGGGGACCTGCTCATCCCAAGAAATGTTTTCTGGGGAGAGTCACTCATCAACCTACAGCTACGTCAGCAAAGCCGCTACTTTTACTCTAACTGAAAAAAAATTAATTCCTCTTCAGAAATCCTGAAACAGTCGCATCTCCTGGAGGGAGACAGGCTTTTATGGTATGGAGCTGTGTGGTTTTGAGGTGACCCTCGGGTCAGAAGGGGGCTCTTCTCACCTTTCATCATGGAAATCGATTTCTAAGTCCAAGTCTCTTACACTCATGTGCTTGCTGCGTGCACGGCGTCTTTTTTGATCTGCTGTGAGAAGAACTGGAGGTGAAGGCGGCCAGGAGTGGCGACCGGCCACCCTCACGTTCCAGCCCTCGCTAAGCGCTGCCAGGTAAGTGAGGATTTACTTACTGGGGATTAACCGGGAGACACAGGTGTCAGCTCCTGAAGCACTGGGACACAGTCGACGCCTGCCACTTGAAGTACGGGTGCTAATGTCCTTGCTGGCTTCAAGCGAATGTTCCACCAGTCACTAACCAACACGGCTTTCTCTTTTGGAGCCACTGAACTCGCAGCTCGTCCTTAAGGAATGTCCTTTCCCCCCCTCGCTTCCCATTCTCAGGAAATCCCAGTGGCCACCGCAGCTAGATGACACATAGGCAGCTACCGTCCCGGGGTCTCATGCTCATGCGTTTCCAGAAGCCTGGGGGCTTCCAAGGATCCTGAAGGTCCGGAACAGCCTAGGGACCCCAACTCTCTCCCCACATTGTCCCAGGAAGCAGGTGCCCCAGGGGAAGGTGTCGACAGCCGCCACCTCCTGACGGCTCAAGAAGCGGCTCCGGTGTGGTGGTCTTCCCTAAGAAGTACTTTAAATCACACCACGTGATTCCCTTCTGGGCAGGAAGGAGACCCGTGGGAGGAGGAAGAGGGGGCAAGAAAGGATAATGGTGAGGAACAGGGGCAAAGTGCGTGGCCCACGGGAAGGAAAGTCGTTAGGAAACCCTTCCTTCCGGCAACGCTCAGACGCCGGGTACTTCTCTGACTTGTTGCAATAAGTGACAGACAACTCTAGCGTTGCGTCCATCTTGCATGAATGGAGAGACTTCCGAGCTGCCCCCAAAAGGGAATGAAATCCAGATCCTGAGCTTAGCCCCCTACAGCGGGTATTAAGAGAGGAAGTGTGCCAGGAGGTTATGGGGTCTAATGGGGTATCACCCATGTTTTACTTCACACACGTGCTAGCTACTGGCCATGCCCTATAATCAGCTACTCAAACGGTATATGTGGTTTACATGCACAATTCACAATCAGATGCTGCTTTCTGGCATTAAAAAAAAAAGTGTGATGGGGAGGTAGGGGGCGAGACCAATATAGACGACCCAGTGAAGGTATTTATTTTGCACAGAGTAAAGGAGATATGTGATCCATACCATGAGATAAGTCACTCGCAGAATAAAAGACTCATTGGGATAGACCAAGGCTGTAAGACATATGGAAGAAAGTCATTGAACTAGACTTTGAACCATACGTGCAGGTCAGCCATCCAGAGCTCTCTTGAGCAAGGAACAGCACAGAGAGGGCCGTGTAGCTCTGGGAAGGAGAACAGGGCATCAAAACTGGGAACTGAAGAGAATTTCAAAATCTAAACAAAAGAGCCTGTATTTTGCTTGGTGGAAAAAGAGCCCAGAATAATTGTGAGCAAGAACATGATATAGCAGGAGTGTGCTTGGGAGAATTTATCCGTGATCTAGGGAGTGGGTCAAAGGAACAGAGACAGGGGACCACCAGATTATCATAGATTATCGGTGGCTTTGAGAACTTCAAAGTGGGGTGGAGGGGGCTCTCTGGGGACTCCTGAGGAGCCCAGGAACGTATGGGCTGCTTGAATGCTGTCAGAGTCGCTCTTTGGTTGCTGTGAGAAAATACGCTGACCCGAGCACCTTAACAGAGAAAGGATTTACTTGGCTTACGGTTTCATAGGGAATGGAGTCCGGTTATGGTGGGAACGGCTGGGTAGAAGGCATGGCAGCCAAAGCAGGGGGGACTGGGTTCACCCCAGCATCCGTCAGGAGGCAGAGAAAGTGGGAAAGAAAAGCAGGCCGGTTATCCAACCTCATGAGGCACACACACACACCCCTTTCTCTCCCCCAATGACATGCTTCCTCCAGAAAGCTCCTGACCACCCCAAACAGCGCCACCCGCTGGGGACCAAGCGTCGCTGCAAGGAGCCTGAGGGCAGGCCCCACTCAAACCACACATCCCCCAACCTTCCAGGAAACAGATCTCTCAGCGCCCTCGGTAAGATTCACTCCTGTATCTTTCCTGCATTCTACAGAGAGGAGCTACAAACACAGTCAGCATGGGCAGCACTTGAAAGTCTACCTGGTGTTTTTACTCTTTTAAACCACCAGCCAATCAAAGGAGATGAAGGAATTAGCTCCATTATTTGTTTACCCGAGTCAGGTGCTTCCAGCCAGCCTAGAATTGGCTCGTATTTCTTTGTTTCTCATTTGGACTAGCCGCTTGCTGTCTGGTCTGGGGTCAGCCGTGTCTGATGGTTTGAGAAAGGTCACGGTCCAAACGGACTGCACGCCCTGGGAAACAGCCCTTCTCCCTCCTTTCCACGAGCTCACTCACGCCCCACAGGTGGCTCCGGCTGATGGCCAGGGAAGCAACGATAGATTCCACTTACAGGGAGCGTCTTTCCCTGCCACATGTTTGTTTCAGGCACAGTAACAGACCCGGGATGCAAATGCATGAAGTAAGGCTCCTCCCTGGGCTGGGTTCAAAGTGTCTGCTGCACTTCATCGAATTAGATGGCTCCGTCTCTCTCTCTCTCTCTCTCTCTCTCTCTCTCTTTCTCATGTTTGTTTGTTGTTTTTAACCTAGTTACAAGCTCAATGGGTAGATATACTCGCCCAGCTTCAGGGAAGTGTGTAACACAAAGTCCAAAACTTTTCTCCAGAACCAGGATAGGGCCTCAATGCAGACACCCCAGAACCAGCACAGGGCCTCAGTGCAGACACCCCAGAACCAGCACAGGGCCTCAGTGCAGACACCCCAGAACCAGCACAGGGCCTCAATGCAGACACCCCAGGCACCGTGGCGCATCTAGCGCTGGTCCAGGGTTTTGGTCTCACCACAGTGACACAGTGGCACGAAGGGAAATCCTGAGAAAGATGGTGGCATCCTAAGCAAGCTGTCATGGCAGGAAGAGAAAGTTCTTGGAGCAGAAACACACACAGGTGTCCAGGAGGCCAACGTGGGACACAGGGATCCCTAGTAGCCAAAGTAGTGAGTCACAAAAGAAATGAAACGGCCTTGAATTGTGACCCAAGGTCCAAGATAAGTGTCTCTAACATATTGGTGTAAAGGATGAAGTAAGTAAATAACACATAAATACTCTGCAGAAGAACTGTAAATAATTTTTAGAGATATATCACACGCAAGCAGAAGGTCCTGAGTTCAGATCCCAGGTCCCATGTAAAAATACCAGGCAGAAATGGCAGTGGCCTGTACTTCTGGCCCTGGTGAGCAAAGCCTGGGAAATCCTAGAGCAAAGCAAAAGAGAGGTAGAAGCAACCCAGGATGATTCCTGAAGTCACCCTTGATCCTCCACAGGGACATGCAGTGCCCTCTTACACACAAACACACACACATACACACACACACATACATTAAATAAAGTTTCTTGGGGGGGAAGTAACCATATTCTTAGAAGGTTACCACCAACAATAAGCCATTTTGCTAGTATGTGCCCATCATATGACGCCATGAAAATACATGTATCTCTGTGGCCTTCCTCTCTGGAACCAATAATCTAGTTCTAATCGTGAGAAAACCAACCAAATCCAAAGAGAGAAACAGTCAACATGACACCTGACAGGATGCTTCAAAGCTGTCAGGACCATGGAAACAAGAAGTCTGAGAAAGTGTCATAATTAAGCAGAGATAAGACCACCAAATAGTCCCTGGAGAGCTTCTGGGACAGAGACACTGGAGGACGATCTAAGACACAGTGGATGGTGGCCTCAGTTAATGTCTTCCTTCAACTCCTGAATACTAATGGGGGATGTTAGAAACAAGATGTGGAGTTCACGAAGCCTCTCTGCGGCGACTTCATAGTAACCCAAGCAGTTATAAAATGCAAAGGTTCCAGTTAAGACACATGAAGCACCTAAACGCCATCATCTAGCCAGAAAAGTTGAGAATCCAGAAACAGCCATCTCAGAGCTCTGTGTAGCTTTGTTTAACATATACAATTTAAATGCCAGTTGCTAAGATTTGCATCTTAAATGTGTCTGAGGCGCCAATGTCAAAGGCTTGCTTCTTCCCCAGATTGTGGACTGGGGTCGTTGTTGGAACCTCTAAGACGTGGGACTTAGTGGAAAGAAGTTAGGTCATTGACATGTCCCTGAGGGAGCAATATGGTGTCCCCAGTTCCTTCCTGATTCCATCTTCCCCAGCCTCCAGCAAGCAAGCAGTATCGGTCCCCCTGTGCCCCTCAACACAGATCCAACAACCACAGGATTCAGCAACCACAGGCTGAGCACAAATGAACGCTCCACCCAAGGCTCTACTCTGGAATCTTGGCCCAAGATGGAAAGTCACTATGGCAACAGTATTTGCAAATACAGCTGCAAAAGGCCTGTAGTTGATACCTTTGGGCAACAAGCTTTCAAAACTCTGTGTTAGTGACCAAAGCCAACATTGGGTAGATAGACAGCTGTGAGGCTCCTACTTACCAGGTTCTTGTCGTCTAGAGCAATGACTGGGATTTGGCTCTGAGAAGCCTAGATGAGTAAAGGGATGAAATTCACACGACAGATCCACGTCTATTTAAAGATGTTTTAAAACATGAAAAGTCCATTCAGAGTCATGGCAGGAAGAGAAGGTAAAACTGAACCAAAGACTCAGACTGACCTACATCACGCTCACTAAGGAGGCAAGAAGGAGAGAAGAAAGAGAAGAAGAAGAAGAAGAAGAAGAGGAGGAGGAAGAGAAAGAGGAGGAGGAGGAGGAGGAGGAGAAGGAGGAGGAGGAAGAGGAGGAGGAGGAGGAGGAGGAGGAAAAGAAAAGACTAAAGTAAAACATGTTGTTTGGAGATGGGGAGAACTGGAGCTACTGTTCACTATTGGTGGGATGCAAAATGGAATAGGTACTATGAAAAATGGATTAGTGCTTCCTGAAAAAAAAATGAAAATTACTCTAAGGTCTAGACATTTCACTAGAAAAATACCAGAAAGAATCCAAACAGATATTTGCACAGTAGCTCACGATGGCATCGTTAGAGTAGCACAAAGAGGAAGCAATTCAAAGGAGCATTTGCAGATGACTGGGTAAGAAAATGCAGCAAGCAGATATGCAACACAGTAATATTGCAGTGGACAGGTACATAGAGCAGTAATATATAGTGGACAGAAAAATAGAGCAGTATTATGTAGTAGATAGATATGTGGAGTACTATGTAGTACATAGGTATGCAGAGTAGTAATATGTAGTGGACAGGAATGCATAGCAGTAATATGTAGTACATAGGTATGCAGAGTAGTAATATGTAGTATACATGCATGCAGAGCAGTAATATGTAGTACACAGGTATGCAGAGCAGTAATATGTAGTGCACAGGCATGCAGAGTAGTAATATGTAGTACACAGGTATGCAGAGTAGTAATATGTAGTACACAGGTATGCAGAGTAGTAATATGTAGTACACAGGTATGCAGAGTAGTAATATGTAGTGCACAGGTATGCAGAGTAGTAATATGTAGTATACATGCATGCAGAGTAGTAATATGTAGTACACAGATATGCAGAATAGTAATATGTAGTACACAGGTATGCAGAGTAGTAATATGTAGTACACAGGTATGCAGAGCAGTAATATGTAGTGCACAGGCATGCAGAGTAGTAATATGTAGTACACAGGTATGCAGAGTAGTAATATGTAGTACACAGGTATGCAGAGCAGTAATATGTAGTGCACAGGCATGCAGAGTAGTAATATGTAGTACACAGGTATGCAGAGTAGTAATATGTAGTGCACAGGTATGCAGAGTAGTAATATGTAGTATACATGCATGCAGAGTAGTAATATGTAGTACACAGATATGCAGAATAGTAATATGTAGTATACATGCATGCAGAGTAGTAATATGTAGTGCACAGGCATGCAGAGTAGTAATATGTAGTACACAGGTATGCAGAGCAGTAATATGTAGTACACAGGTATGCAGAGTAGTAATATGTAGTGCACAGGTATGCAGAGTAGTAATATGTAGTATACATGCATGCAGAGTAGTAATATGTAGTATACATGCATGCAGAGTAGTAATATGTAGTACACAGATATGCAGAGTAGTAATATGTAGTGCACAGGTATGCAGAGTAGTAATATGTAGTATACATGCATGCAGAGTAGTAATATGTAGTATACATGCATGCAGAGTAGTAATATGTAGTACACAGGTATGCAGAGCAGTAATATGTAGTACACAGGTATGCAGAGCAGTAATATGTAGTGCACAGGTATGCAGAGCAGTAATATGTAGTGCACAGGTATGCAGAGCAGTAATATGTAGTACACAGATATGCAGAGTAGTAATATGTAGTGCACAGGTATGCAGAGTAGTAATATGTAGTATACATGCATGCAGAGTAGTAATACGTAGTACACAGGTATGCAGAGCAGTAATATGTAGTACACAGGTATGCAGAGTAGTAATATGTAGCATACATGCATGCAGAGCAGTAATACGTAGTACACAGGTATGCAGAGTAGTAATATGTAGTACACAGGTATGCAGAGTAGTAATATGTAGTACACAGGTATGCAGAGTAGTAATATGTAGTGCACAGGTATGCAGAGTAGTAATATGTAGTACACAGGTATGCAGAGTAGTAATATGTAGTGCACAGGTATGCAGAGTAGTAATATGTAGTACACAGGTATGCAGAGCAGTAATATGTAGTGCACAGGTATTCAGAGTAGTAATATGTAGTACACAGGTATGCAGAGTAGTAATATGTAGTATACATGCATGCAGAGTAGTAATATGTAGTACACAGGTATGCAGAGTAGTAATATGTAGTATACATGCATGCAGAGTAGTAATATGTAGTGCACAGGTATGCAGAGTAGTAATATGTAGCATACATGCATGCAGAGCAGTAATATGTAGTGCACAGGTATGCAGAGTAGTAATATGTAGTATACATGCATGCAGAGTAGTAATATGTAGTACACAGATATGCAGAGTAGTAATATGTAGTGCACATGCATGCAGAGTAGTAATATGTAGTACACAGGTATGCAGAGCAGTAATATGTAGTGCACAGGTATGCAGAGCAGTAATATGTAGCATACATGCATGCAGAGCAGTAATATGTAGCGCACAGGTATGCAGAGTAGTAATATGTAGTGCACAGGTATGCAGAGCAGTAATACGTAGTGCACAGGTATGCAGAAAAGTACTATCTGGTCTTCAGGCGAAATGCTTCCCTGACATGAGAGAGGAATTCTGCTAAACGAAATAGTCCAGTCACAAAAGAATCAAGATCACATGAGTCTCTGTACATGAGCACCGCCAATAGTCAAACTTCCAGAGCTAGAATGCAAAGCGGTGCTTGCAGGGGGCAGGGCCTGGGGAACAGAGAGTTACTGTTCAGTGGGGCTGAAAGGCTGTGAGAAGATGGGGTCACAGTGGCCGGTGATGATAATGTTCCTACTGCCACTGTGAGCACAAAGCGAGCAAAAAGAGTGCTGTGCACTCTTCATACACATGTGTGTGTTCACGTGAGCACTGTATGTGCAGGCGTGTGCTGTGTGTGTGCATGCATGCATGTGCATGTATGTGCATGTATGTTTTTGTGTGTGCACATGTATGCATGCATGTACATGTATGTGCATCCATGAGCGTGCATGTCTGCATGCATGTGTGTGCATGTCTGCATGCATGTTTGCTTGAATGCATGTGTGTGCATGCATGTGTGTATGAGTATGCACATGTATGTGCGTGCATGTGTATGTGTGCGTGTGTGTGTGTGTAGGCCAGAGAGCAACATCAGTGTCTTCCTCAGTTGCTCGTTACCTTATTTCATGCGGCTGGAGGATGCAAGTGCAGCAGGGATCCTCTGGACCCCCACACCAGCACCGGGGCTCCATGTGCCTGCTTGTTTTCCTATCATGGGTTCTGGGGACGGAACTCAAGTCCTCAGGCTTCCCGGGCACTTTTACAACTGCACCATCTTCCCAGCTGTTGTCAGGGTGCTACATACATTTCACCACCACTGTAAAAAGTGAAATAAAATCTGTATCAGGTTCACAGCATCTACAGGCTCACGAAGCCTCTAGACAGGGCGAGGGGCCGTCATGAAATGTCATTAACCTGAAGGTCTGGCCGGAGGTCAGGAACCAAGCCTGGAGCCCGCGCGGTCCACGGAGCATTTACAAAGCTGCCCCAGAACAGATGTGAGTCTTCAGAGATGCTCATTCAGCTGTATTCTAGATGTTTCTGTTTTCATTGTCATTAAAAACACTTAATTACCACACTAACCCGAGTGCCCAGCACGTTGTCATTCACCGGGTACCCGCGGACTTCACATTTGCTGCTCAGAGCAATACTCTTTGGAGGGGGGTCACAGACTGCATCGCCCTCCCAGGGACTGGCCGCCCCAGTGTGCAGAGCAGAGTTCTGACCACCCCATTTCCCAGCCGTGTCCCCCAGACCCTCTGACTTAGTCCCCGTGCCTCAGTTTCCCTCACTGTAAAAGGAGTGCTGGCTTGCCGTGGGTTCCTAAGCGTCACGTGCTTAGGTCAGCGCCCGGGGAAGCCAGCTCCTCGTGGATACTGCGAGGAGGCTGCAGAGGGCGAAGAGATGCGCTAAGTATGAGACAAGACAAGCCAAAACGGCCATGGTAGGGGAACTAAGAGGGAGGGGCAGCCTGAGAAGAGCAGGGGGCGCCCACAAAGCATCAGTATAGAAGAGGAGGTGCAGGAAGACAGACTCTCACTGGAGGTCAGACCAGCCATACCCCCCACACTCCTAGGACACTGGGTGGCCTTCAAGCACAGCTACACCCATCCTCCTGTCCCCGTGCTTGCGACCACTGGACCAAGGCAGGCAGGACACGGGCACGAGATCTCCATTTCTGCATGGGAACTGCTGCCTCCAGGTGAGTGGTCGGCTTAAGTCTGAAGCCTGCAGTGGCTCAAACTGCCTGAGCCTGCGTGAACCGGCTCCTTAGACAGCTGAAGACTTCGCCACGGTGCAAAGAGAAAGCGGGCCTTTCAGGCCACTGGCTTAGCGAGACTGCAGCGAATACCGAGGGGGAAATTACACAGGAGGCAAGGTGAGCCAGTGAAGTGCCATGCAGGTCGAAGACGAAAAACAGCATGTAAAGAAGAAGGACGGATGGAAAGAACAGAAAGGGATGGGAGGGGGGAGGGAGGAGGGAGGGAGGAAAAAAGGGAGGGAAGGAGAAGGAAAGAGGGAGGAAGAGCGGTCTGACTCATTTCCTGGAGGCGTCCGCTTTACCGTTGCCGAATCCTTTATGTCCGAGTCACGGCTATCTTGTTACGGCCTTCTTTCCGTCTGTCTTTGAGTTACCTTTCTTGCTTTCTTTCCTATTCCCTTCATTCCTTCAGTCCCTCCCCGGCCTGTGTCGTTCTCTTTCCTTTTCTTCGTCCACGGTCTTTCCGCTTTGCTTTCATTATATTTCCGTTCTCGCTTCTCTCCTTCCTTCCTTACCTTCCGTCCGTCCGATGTCCTTCCTTCCTCCTTTCCTTCCGTCCTTCCTTCCGCCTTCTCTTACTTTTCCTTTCTTACGTTTCTTCCTTCTTACTTTCTCCTTTCTTCGTTTCCTTTCTTCTATTCTTTCTTCTTTTTTTTCTTTTCCAGATTTTCTCCTCCTTTTCTTCTACTTCGTTCTAGTTCTTGTCCTCCGTCTCTTATCCCGTTTCCCTCCTTCTCCCCCCCTCCTCTGTTTACGTAAGTGCATACTCCAACACGACCGCCTCGCCTTACCTCGGCCCCTCGCCACTTGCCCCCACCCTTCTTTGCTGTCCACGCATCCCCCCCCGCCCGGTCATCACTCCTCCCCAAACCCTCTCTAGTTAGGCCAGGACAACAAGCCGCAACGGACGTCTTTTTTCTTCATTCTCATGTTTGCTAAAGCATGGTAGGAAGCCACCCCGGGGGACGTGGGGGCCCCTCTCCCCTGCACCCTTCTCCCCTGCGTGTGTTGGTGTTGTACCTGCCTCACAGCTCGTGCGGCTTTCAGTTGTCGTGCTGGAGATGGGCTGCAAGGTGTGCCACGCGCTCCCTCGAGTCCCCCCACACCAGCAGGAGGTCAGCGTGGGGCCAGTTAATATGCAAAGCAAACCACTGCCTTCTTCCTCTGCCTCTACCCAGATGCCAGGTTATCCTCTGGTATGCAGTGCTCGGTCCATGGGTCCAGACTAAGGCGGGACAGCAAGGTCATTCTGCCAGGCCCTGCCCACCAGGCCCTGCCTGCCAGGCCCTGCCCAGCCCTGAGGCCTGCTCATTTCCAGGGTCCCAGCGGGGTCCCTCCTTTCCTCCTAGGCTGTTTCTAGAACAAGAGGGAAGAAGTGTT
>JALPQD010000875.1:407208-425968 GCA_023101885.1 Typhlomys cinereus
CAGGTAGACTTTCAAGTGCTGCCCATGCTGACTGTGTTTGTAGCTCCTCTCTGTAGAATGCAGGAAAGATACAGGAGTGAATCTTACCGAGGGCGCTGAGAGATCTGTTTCCTGGAAGGTTGGGGGATGTGTGGTTTGAGTGGGGCCTGCCCTCAGGCTCCTGTGCAGTGACGCTTGGTCCCTAGCGGGTGGCGCTGTTTGGGGTGGTCAGGAGCTTTCTGGAGGAAGCATGTCATTGGGGGAGAGAAAGGGGTGTGTGTGTGGGCCTCATGAGGTTGGATAACCGGCCTGCTTTTCTTTCCCACTTTCTCTGCCTCCTGACGGGTGCTGGGGTGAACCCAGCCCCCCTGCTTTGGCTGCCATGCCTTCTACCCAGCCGTTCCCACCATAACCGGACTCCATTCCCTATGAACCGTAAGCCAAGTAAATCCGTTCTCTGTTAAGGTGCTCGGGTCAGCGTATTTTCTCACAGCAACCAAAGAGCGACTCTGACAGCATTCAAGCAGCCCATACGTTCCTGGGCTCCCAGGAGTCCCCAGAGAGCCCCTCCCACCCCACTTTGAAGTTCTCAAAGCCACCGATAATCTATGATAATCGGTGGTCCCCTGTCTCTGTTCCTTTGACCCACTCCCTAGATCACGGATAAATTCTCCCAAGCACACTCCTGCTATATCATGTTTCTTGCTCACAATTATTCTGGGCTCTTTTTCCACCAAGCAAAATACAGGCTCTTTTGTTTAGATTTTGAAATTCTCTTTCAGTTCCCAGTTTTGATGCCCTGTTCTCCTTCCCAGAGCTACACGGCCCTCTCTGTGCTGTTCCTTGCTCAAGAGAGCTCTGGATGGCTGACCTGCACGTATGGTTCAAAGTCTAGTTCAATGACTTCTTTCCATATGTCTTACAGCCTTGGTCTATCCCAATGAGTCTTTTATTCTGCGAGTGACTTATCTCATGGTATGGATCACATATCTCCTTACTCTGTGCAAAATAAATACCTTCACTGGGTCGTCTATATTGGCCTCCCCTCCCCCTACCTCCCCATCACACTTTTTTTTTAATGCCAGAAAGCAGCATCTGATTGTGAATTGTGCATGTAAACCACATATACCATTTGAGTAGCTGATTATAGGGCATGGCCAGTAGCTAGCACGTGTGTGAAGTAAAACATGGGATACCCCATTAGACCCCATAACCTCCTGGCACACTTCCTCTCTTAATACCCGCTGTAGGGGCTAAGCTCAGGATCTGGATTTCATTCCCTTTTGGGGAGCTCGGAAGTCTCTCCGTTCATGCAAGATGGACGCAACGCTAGAGTTGTCTGTCACTTATTGCAACAAGTCAGAGAAGTACCAGGCGTCTGAGCGTTGCCGGAAGGAAGGGTTTCCTAACGACTTTCCTTCCCGTGGGCCACGCACTTTGCCCCTGTTTCACCATTATCCTTTCTCCCCCCTCTTCCTCCTCCCACGGGTCTCCTTCCTGCCTGCCCAGAAGGGAATCACGTGGTGTGATTAAAGTACTTCTTAGGGAAGACCACCACACCGGAGCCGCTTCTTGAGCCGTCAGGAGGTGGCGGCTGTCGACACCTTCCCCTGGGGCACCTGCTTCCTGGGACAATGTGGGGAGAGAGTGGGTCCCTAGGCTGTTCCGGACCTTCAGGATCCTTGGAAGCCCCCAGGCTTCTGGAAACGCATGAGCATGAGACCCCGGGACGGTAGCTGCCTATGTCATCTAGCTGCAGTGGCCACTGGGATTTCCTGAGAATGGGAGGAGGGGGAAAGAACATTCCTTAAGGACGAGCTGCGAGTTCAGTGGCTCCAAAAGAGAAAGCCGTGTTGGTTAGTGACTGGTGGAACATTCGCTTGAAGCCAGCAAGGACATTAGCACCCGTAACTTCAAGTGGCAGGCATCGACTGTGTCCCAGTGCTTCAGGAGCTGACACCTGTGTCTCCCGGTTAATCCCCAGTAAGTAAATCCTCACTTACCTGGCAGCGCTTAGCGAGGGCTGGAACGTGAGGGTGGCCGGTCGCCACTCCTGGCTGCCTTCACCTCCGGTTCTTCTCACAGCAGATCAAAAAAGACGCCGTGCACGCAGCAAGCACATGAGTGTAAGAGACTTGGACTTAGAAATCGATTTCCATGATGAAAAGGGAGAAGAGCCCCCTTCTGACCCGAGGGTCACCTCAAAACCACACAGCTCCATACCATAAAAGCCTGTCTCCCTCCAGGAGATGCGACTGTTTCAGGATTTCTGAAGAGGAATTAATTTTTTTTTTCAGTCAGAGTAAAAATAGCGGCTTTGCTGACGTAGCTGTAGGTTGATGAGTGACTCTCCCCAGAGAACATTTCTTGGGATGAGCAGGTCCCCACAGGATGGAGGGCCAGGCAGCTGTCCCTAGAGACCGGGATTTGGAAGGTGGGGTGAGGCTGAATTTATGTTTTATTGGTGATTTTATGGCTGAAGCTATAAAATCTTCCTGCTTCACTTTCTTATGAAAAGGGATTTTCTTGCTTTCAAGGGCACAGTCATGAGGGCCGAGACTGTCTTCCTCCAGCATGGACTTAAGTTAATAAGTCCACCGAGCAGCATGTGATTTTGGATGCATTGCGTAGATGTATGTTGGCTCTCGGCGTGTTTGGCTGGTTTTCAGGGAAGCCGGTTGGTGAGGATTTCCCGGCCACCTAGAGAGAATGGTGCTTTCCGGGCCTGCTGTCCACTGGGGTCCCCCAGAGAGCCTCGAAAACGCTGACTTCTGAGCAACACCCCCCAGAGTGATCTAGAAGCTCCCAGAGTAATCTAAAGGGCAGGTAGGACTGAGACCTCGACTTCAGTGACGTGTGCGTTTAGCGTTCTTCCGTCTTCTGAAGTCCACCCATTTCCACCCCCCACCACCACTTTTTCTTCTCACTCTCTGTCTTTGCATCTGCTGGAGACCAAGGCAACATCTCAAACTTTCAGAAGTTATTTACAGAGTCCCCTGAAGGTCAATGTGGATTCAGCAGCTAGAACAGGCACTTGGAAAAGGGAGGGGCGCGCAGAGTGATAGTCCACCATTAATATTAGTGAAAAGCTTGTCGTTAAGCTTTTCAATGTTTCTTCAGGCCCAGCGAGTGGCTCATGCTTCTGACTTATCAGCTTCCTTTGAAGTTGAAAGTCCAAGTTTGCCGTCTACATTCCTGGAGAGGCGGCTGGGACTGCACCTGATTTTTATGGAGGGGTGTGTCTCTTGGGATGCGTCTTGGGGTCTTTAACCCCAATAATCATAGGAAGTACAATTTTTTTGTCGGAAATTTTCCCTTTTCCTACTTAGATGTAATTTTACTGGAGGGGAAATTGCACCGGGGAAGAGAAGTGTAAGTGGTCAGCGGTGCCGGTCAGCCTGTGTCCACAGCAACAGCAGCCGTAACCATAGCACCAACATCACAGCGTGGGCCTTCTCAGGAGCCAGCACTCCTGCGTGTGCGTGTGCGTGTGCGTGTGCGTGTGTATGGGTGCATGTATATGTCTTTGTGTGCACTGTGTGCATGTTGTGTCTGTGTGCTTGGTGTGTGCATGTGTGTATGCATGTGCGCGTGCGCGTGTGCTTGCGTGTGCGTGTGCGTGTGTCTTTGTCTGTGTCTGTGTCTGTGTGGAGTCACACAGTCTCAGGGACTGTTCCCAGACTGTCCACCTTCTTTGAGACCGGATGTCTTCACTCTTGCTACATAAACCAGGCCGGCTGGTCCATGAGTTCTAGAGATTCTTAACTCTCTTGTCCCGTTTCCTGAAGACATACCATGATCACAGATGCGGACACCATCGCGCGCGGCGTTTATGTGGGATCCGGGGAGCTGAGCGCTGGTCCTCACTCTTGTAGGACCAAGTGCCTTCTTTCCTCACTGAGCCACCTCTCCTGGCCCCGCGGGAGCACGTGGAAGCCGCGCTTGCTTGGCGCTCCCCTCTCCAGGTGACAGAGACTGAAAGGGCAGAGCAGCCCGAGCCTAGTCTCTTTCCCCTTAGGGGGTCCGTCCTCCTGCCCCCATGACGGACATCAGTGACTCAGGCGAGCTATCCAATCTTGAGCCAGGAAGTGCTAGCAACCGGGTGTTGTTCTAGGAAACCACCTTTCCGAGATGCCAGTTGGCACAGAGGATGAACAAACTCGCAGGGCTGTACAGCACGCCATGGTGGCCTCAGGCACCAGCCCAGTACCTGCTCTGCTGATTTTCATCGAATGAATGGCTGCATGAATGAATGAACGAATGAATGAATGGATGAATGGATGAATGAATGCTCGCGGAATGACCTGCATTTGCCATGTGGATTCTACATGACTCTGATTAAAACCAATGGTTCCAATCAAGGCGAATATCTTCTAAACACAAGGATTAGCCTCTAGGAAAAGAGAAATGCAAACAGGACTCTAATTAGAGAATTTGCTAATTATTCTTCCCTGCTGAGGACATTAGCTGGGGTTTAGCCTTCAGCTGTGACAGCCGTCCGGCTTTCTCTTTATCTCCAAAAAGGGAAAACTGACTGGAAGCACTCATCTCAACACCCTGATTCTCTTCCCGCTCTCTTTCACCCTCCTGAAAAAGACATTCCAGCAGGAAAGATGACAGACACAGCTCTGCACAGCGGCCCAGGCGGGCAGCTTGCAGGAAACCTCTCGGGCCTGAGCCCCAACTGTAGAGGTGAAGATAAACGGGCAGGACGATCTCTTTGGAATGACGGGAATTTAATGAATCATAAAAAAAATCCCCGGCTGTTCTTAAATTTAAGGGAGATTGAGTGATAGCAAAAGATAGTTTCCTTTCCTCTCAGATGTAGGTTGGAGCAGAAAGTGCTCAGATTAAATACATACACACATGTACCTACACATACATACGCACACATACATGCACACACACATGCACACACTTGAACATTTAGCACATACACAAAAAATAGATGTCATACATATACTCACACATTCACCACATACCACACATGCACACATACATACATGCACGTACATGTGCACACACAATTCACACACACCACACAGAAAACACATGGACGTGCACACATATAGTCACATAAATTCACACAAACACATGCACACACACATTCATACACATACCACACATATAAAAACACACAGGCACACACACATATTCACACAGATTCACACACACCACACGTATGTACACATTTACTTGCATACACAGAAACATGCACACTTACCATACATGCAAACGTGTGTGTACACACACACGCATACACACACCACACATGTGCTCACTTGCACACACACATTCACACACCTATTACACACATGTGTACACACTCGAGCACACACATGCACGCTCACCCCCCACATACACAGACACCATGCTCACTCATGCACGCATGTGCACCCACATACACATACAGACATATACACACATGTGTGAACATTCCCTGAGCCCGTGAACTTTTCTTTCCCACCGCTGCGTTGCTGAGGGGAGGAGCTGAGTGCAGAGGCCGCCAGCACAGGAACAGCGTCTGCCGAGTCCACACTTGAAGATTCTCCGTTCTGCCTTCAGAGATGCTCAGGCTCATTTGGAAAGTGAAGGCCGCTCTCTCGCTGCCTCTGACCTCACATTCCTTGCACACCTGCATGGACGCGGGCTCCTCCTGAGATCACAGATGGCGTCTCCCTCCGCTCAGCCCGGCGCTGCTGCGTTCACACCCGGGCCGCCGAGCTGCTGCTGTGCGGCCCCTCGGGTCTGCGCTTGTGCTAAGCTGGTCACGAGGCTTTGCCCAAGTTCCAGGAAGCTTTAGATCCACATGCTCGGCCAGATGGGTCAGAGGAGGAGCGAAAGGGTCTGAATCTGTCCCTGTGCCGCCCCCACTGCCCTCCCCCTTAGGTGCACGCTGGTGCCACCCCAGGTGCACATCTGGGTCTCCCCTCGTCCTGGAAGACACAGGGTAGGTGGGTAGCTGTGAAGGCCACGAGGAAATGCGGCTCCTCACTGCTCCCCAGAGGGTCTTCTACCACGTCTGGGTGCGTCGCCCACCCCTCAAGGCTGCAGCGGAAGCATAAAGCCTTGAAGCCGTTTTAGTTTTTTTAGCTCACTCGTAGAGCCTGCTGACCTGGGACTTGCTATTTAGTATAAGTTAGCTTCAAACTCCTGACAGCCCTACTCCTGACAACCCTCACATCTCCATCCCAGGTGTTGGAATATGAACCACCATCACACCTGGCTAGGTGTTTTCAGCTTCTGAGAGAGAGAGAGAGACAAAGAGAGAGAGAGAGAGAGAAAGAGAGAGAGAGAGATTTAAAGAACAGAAATGTCATCCCTTTGAACAACTATTAGCAGTAAGAGAAGCATGGCTGATAAAGATGGCCAAAGGTTGAATATTAATGACAGACAGTAAAATTGCAGTGTGAAAACCTCATGTGTATATTGCATGGAATATAATCAAATCAAAAGAAAAAAGGGAAGAGGGAAGGGACGGAGGGAGGGAGGAAGGAAGGAAGGAAGGAAGAAAGGAAGAAAGAAGGAAGAAGGAAGGAAGGAAGAAGGAAGGAAAAAGGACAGGAAGGAGAAGAAGGAGGAAGGAGAGAAGAGAAAGGAAGGAAGGAAGAAGGGAAGAAGGAAGGAAGGAAGAAAAGAAGGAAGGAAAGGAGAGGAGAAGAAGGAAGAAAGAGGAAGGAAGGAAGGAAGGAAGGAAAGGAAGGAAAGAAGAAGAAGAAGGAAGAGAAGGGAAGGAAAAGGAAGGAGAGGAAGAAGAAGGAGAGGAAGGAAGAAGAAGGAAGGGAAGGGAAGGAAGGAAGGAAGGAAGAAGGAGAAAGAAAAGGGAAAAAGGGAGGAGAGGAAGGAGAAGGAGAGGAAGGAAGGAAGGAAGGAGAAAGAAGGAAGGAGGAAAGAAGGAAGGAAGGAGGAAGAGACGGAAGGAAGGAAGGAAGGAAGGAAGGAAGGAAGGAAGGAAGGAAGGAAGGAAGGAAGGAAAGGAAAAAGAATCCAAGAAGCAAAAATGTGCCTAAAGAATTGGCCACTACGGCCGCCTTTGACACAAACTGGTCTGGATAAGATCTTGGCAAGGAGAAGAAGGTTTTCTTCCTACCTGTATTTAGGCATGGTAGGTCACGTGACTATATATCAGACCATGGAATCCAAGAGCTGTGTGTGTATGAAACATAACATTGGGAGGCAGAGAAGAGAGACGTTGGTATTTCAAAGGCATCAGAAAGACAATAAGAAAGATGCTGTCTCGATGGCTCGGGGGTTAAAGTCTTTGCCTCATAATCGAGAGGCTCCTGTGTAAAAACGCCAGGCAGCATGGTGGCAGCCTGCAGTTCAGGCCCTGGAAGGCAGAGCCTGGGAAACCCAGAGCAAAGCAGTAAGGAGGTAGCGCAATCCAGGATGATTTCCAATGTCCTCCACAGACACACACTTGAGTGCCCTCTTGTACACATGTACACACACAAATATACTCACCTACATGTATCACATACATATCATACATGTAACATGTGTGCTAAAAAGGAATAAGCTCTCTATAGTTCTTGTTTTGAGTTTTAATACTCCAATTCTTGCCTACCTTCCTTGTATCCTCTACAATTTATTTTTTATTTATTGTAATAGTGTCTTTGTTAGGCTCTGTGACAAAATATCTGACAAAAGCAGCCAGAGGGAGGGTTGGTTTTCTTTGGCTTATGGTTTGAGGGGACACAGTCTGTCATGACAGGGAGAGCATGTAGGAGCAGGACACAGTCATCATGGAGGGGAGACATGAAGGTAGGGGCAGTCACATCATCATGAGGGGAGAAGGAGGAGAGGCAGAGACAGTCATCATGGAGGGGAGACATGGAGGTAGGGGCAGGAGACAGTCATCATGGAGGGGAGACATGGAGGTAGGGGCAGGAGACAGTCATCATGGAGGGGAGACAAGGAGGTAGAGGCAGGACACAGTCCATTATGGAGGGGAGACATGGAGGTAGGGCAGGAGACAGTCATCATGGAGGGGAGATATGGAGGTAGGGGCAGGACACAGTCATCATGGAGGGGAGACATGGAGGTAGAGGCAGGACACAGTCATCATGGAGGGAAGACATGGAGGTAGAGGCAGGACACAGTCATCATGGAGGGGAGACATGGAGGTAGGGGCAGGAGACAGTCCGGAGGGGAACATGAGTAGGGCAGAGACACATCGTGGAGGGGAGACATGGAGGTAGGGCAGGAGACAGTCATCATGGAGGGGAGATATGGAGGTAGGGGCAGGACACAGTCATCATGGAGGGGAGACATGGAGGTAGAGGCAGGACACAGTCATCGTGGAGGGAAGACATGGAGGTAGAGGCAGGACACAGTCATCATGGAGGGAAGACATGGAGGTAGAGGCAGGACACAGTCATCATGGAGGGGAGACATGGAGGTAGGGCGAGGATACAGTCTCATGGAGGGAGACAGGGAGTAGGGGCGGAACAGTCATCATGGAGGGGAGACATGGAGGTAGGGGCAGGAGACAGTCATCATGGAGGGGAGACATGGAGGTAGGGGCAGGAGACAGTCATCGTGGAGGGGAGACATGGAGGTAGGAGCAGGAGACCTTCATCATGGAAGGAAGACATGCAGGTAGGAGCAGGAGACCTTCATCGTGGAGGGAAGACATGCAGGTAGGAGCAGGAGACCTTCATCATGGAGGGAAGACATACGAGCAGCAGCAGGAATCAGCTCCAGTAAGGAGCTCCAGAAATCCCAGAGAGATGAACATGGTTCACTTTTTCTCTTAATTCAGTCTGAGTCCCTCGTCTGTGGGACGGTACCATCTGTCTTCAGGGTGGGTCTGCCCTCTCCAGTTAAACCTCTGCAAATGCCCTTGCACACATCCCCAGGTCATTTTAATCCAGTCCAGTGGACAACAGGACGACCATGTACCTATGAGCACTGGGTCACGGGAGCAAGCTCCAACTTGCTACAACATCCCGTGGACCTCTATGTTCTGACAGTGGAAGACAAGAGGAACTGTTCAGATGATTCACCCAAGATTTGAGAGTATGGGTTAAGATGTGCCTTACGACAAAAGAAAATTGCCGGCATCCCGTGAAGTGGAACGGAACTTGGAGTGAAGAAATGATAGGGTGTAAAGGGTGGGTAAGAGCCTGTGAGGTAGCAGAGAGTGGACGAGGACCCCCAAGAGAAGAATCCTCGTGAGGCATTCATATCCCTGGACATGCCCTATCCTCTCCACTCTGGCCCGCCCTGGCGGAGGCCTCCGATGTTAGGTGGTCAAGGAAGAGCTGCAGTTCTAAGGCTCAGCTGGCGACTCCACAGCAGAGGAGCCGGATGACAGCGGGAAGCAAGACCAACGCCTCAGGGAACAGCAGGACCAGGGAACAGCAGCCAGAAGGACCCTGGCAGCACACACGACCCCAGGAAGGCGCAGCAACGTGAGGAGGGCATATCGGCCTCAGCTTGAGTTAATTCCATCTAAATGTCGCGTGACAAATGTCATGTGACAGGGCTCTGCTCAGAGAGTCAAAAATCCTTTCCCGAGTCTACTTCATAGCTCCTCCCTCACGAAGCTTTTCTTTTTTACCCAACTTGCCAAAAGAATAGTCTTGGAACTACTTTAATTTCTTGTGCCTACTCTTTGTGCAGAAGTGCTAGGTAAGAGTGAAACAAGACTGGGGAAGAGAAATCACTGACGCAATAGAACAAACTGGCCATCGGCTCACAGCAATTGCGTTGATCCAGTCACAGCTGGTCCAGCGGACGTGTGCACAGAGCTGCCTCCGAGCCTCTGCTTCCCCAATTCTAACTGCAGTCTACCTCCCAGGCAGTCGCAGCCCGGGAGAACTGTTGTGCGTCACACGGTGGTGCCAATGCCTCTTGTGCTGTGAGATAACACCCTGATAGAATCGGCTTCAGGGGAAAAAAGGAAATGTATGTGGCTCGTGGTTGCAGAGGTGCAGCAGAAGGCGCGGCTGGGGCAGAAGCAAGCAGCTGGTCCAGGTAGCCACTGTCAAAGCAGAACAGACTGAGAGGAGGCGGGACCGGGTCACCAAGCCTCCAGACCCAGCCCTGTGGCTTTCCTCAGCAAGGCTCCACTCGCAGGGGTGCGCAACCTGTCCAAACACCGTGCACACGTGGTATGCGCATTCTTTTGCTATGTGGAAAATGAAACGTTCCATTAATATCAGTTTGTTAATCAGCCCTTCTGTTTTGCTGCATGTCCCCCATCCCTCGCAGCCTCGCAGACGACGTTCACAGCCAACACAGCCGAGCCTCTCTGCCGGGCACTGGGCAAGGTGCTTGCCTTAGAGTCAACTGGACTTTGTTTCTAAGGTGGGATGGCGGCCGAGCGGGACGGGTGGCGACGACCAGTTCCACATTAGCTCTGTGGTGTTTTCTCAGCACAGACCAGACAAGGCCATCGTGTTTTCTGTGGTGTGCGAACTACAGCGGGGATCAGGCTTGGCGCTGAAGATTCTGGTTTTTCCCTGGCCGAGTCGCCTGCCAATTCCAGGACGTTTCTGTTCCTTCTAATCACCTTCTCGAGTTTACCAAATCCTAATCTTCCATCAACTTGATGCCCATATATTGCACAACATGTGTGCGTGGCGTGAACAGCTGTGCAGTTACATATGTGTGACAGTGCACAATTAGACGTTACACACATGTGACAGTGTGCAGCTAGTTAGACTTGGTGTGTGACAGCAAACAGTTACACGCTTGGTGACAGCGTGTGCAGCTAGGCATTTATACGTGGTGTGACGTGCACAGATAGTTACGTGTGTGTGACAAGGCAGTTGGACACTTACAAACAGTCCCAGTGTGAGTGCCCTCTTTTCTGTTCCTCCCTGGCGCAGTGACTCCTGCAGAGACCAGCCAGTTTTGCTCATCCTCCAGGGCCCGAAGTGCAGAGTTTAGAAGGGGCCGAGCGGGGAGGAGTGTGAAGATCAAGCTCTGATTTGTGCTCGATGCTGGAGGTTTTAGGGTGCAAGTTGGCTTCCCGGGCTCTTTCCTCCTGAGTCCCAGCAACCGACGATTCAGACAAAGAAGATGAGATGTGTTTTCTGGCTTTATTGATGGCGGCGGTGGGTTGGACAAGATAGCAGGAAGTGCAGACTTTGTTACAAACAGCAGGTCTAGAGAGAGCCAAGAGGTGCTGGGCCATACCCAGCAAGGCCCTTCCCTCCCCTTCCCCGCCTTCGTGGTGCGGGCGGGGCAGGAAGTGAGACTCGGAGCCTGAGAGCGGCTGTGTGGCATCTTCCATCCTCTGGGTGCGGTGTCAGGTGGGGTGTGTCTTGTATGTATGTATGCAGCATGCTTGTGCATGTGTGAGCATGTGTGTGCACCTGTGAGTGTGCACCTGTGTGGAACGTGTGTACCCAGGCGTGGTGCACATGCGAGCCTGCATATGACCATGCGTGTGCACCTGGTGTGTGCACTGTGAGTATGTGCACTTGTTGTGTGCAACTGTGAATGTGGATCTGTGTGTGCATGTGTGCCCAAGTGTGTGCTCTCTGCGTACCTACATATGACCATGTGTGTGCACATAGTGTGGTACACTTGTCTAGTACACCCGTGTGTGCACTGTGGTTGCCCCGTGTGTGTGCCCGTGTGTGCACGTGCATGTGTGTGTGCCTGTGGTGTCACCTGTGGTGCCCGTGTGTGTGCCTGTGTGTGCGCGTGCATGTGTGTGGTGCCGTGTGTGGCACATGTGGGGTAAAAGTGCAGCAGCTTTAGTTTCATAATTCCCTGCAGCAGTAAATACCTGACCCAAATGGCTCAGGGAAGAAGGGGTTCTGCTGACCCGCAACTCCAGGCTGCAGTCCATCCTGACAAGGGAACTGTTTGCCCCAGGCGCAGCGTCATGAGTAGAAGGAAAGAACCAGCACACACCAGCCTGCGAGTTAGCGCTCGGCTCACTGCATCGTGCGGCCCAGAGAATGGTGCTGCCTGCAGTGCGCGGGCTCCACTACAAAGCAATCCACATGCCCTCCTGCAGGCTTGCTCAGGGCCCTGCCTCGAGTAGATAACTCCTCACGGGTGTGAGGGCAACCACCACATCAGCCTCATGCAAGGGACAGAGTCACTCACTGGAACCTGGGCTCCCTGTCCAGGGTAGGATTCACCTGTCTCTACCTCCTCAGTTCTGGGATCATAAACATGCAGCATGTTCATTATAAACACGTCCCCATGCTCAGCTGGGGACAGAACTCGGGTCCTCATGCCTGAGAGGCAAGCGCTTTCCCAGCTAAGCCATGTCTCTAGCCAGGTGTTCTTTGAAATCACCTCATTTCTGAAGAAGAAAAGCCCAGGGACAGCTGTGGCCTGAACAGCTTCTGTAGCTCAGGAATGAAGAACAGACACACAGTAGGGCAACACCATTCTGTGGCTCAGGAACGCAGAACAGATACACAGTGGGGCAGACACCTTCTGTGACTCAGGGATGCCGACACACAGTAAGGCAGCACCCCTGTGGTTCAAGAATAAAATAGATACATAGTAGGGCAGCACCTTCTGAGACACACAGTATGGCAGCATCTTCAGGCTGGGATTCCCTGAGGCACACAGGGGCTGCTGGTGCCCATGCTGGGCTATTGTTGCCCCCAGGCTGGGCTGGTGCCCCCAGGCTGGGCTGGTGCCCCCAGGCTGGGCTGGTGCCCCCTGAAGATGCTCTCGCTCCCTCGGCTGGCGCTGCGTCGGCTGCGGCAGGGCCTCCAGCGCAGTGGTTGGCCGCAGCCCCCGCACAGGTCTCTATGGTCTGAGCTTCCCCCCAGCTCTGTGGTCGGGTTTGATGAGCACCAGGGAGCGTCAGACCTACCGGGCATGGTGTGACCCAGCGCTGGCACCCACACTCAGGGAGAAGCGTGGAATAAGTGTCAGAACACGTGGCGTAAAGGGCCCATCGCTCAGAAGACCTTGTGGCTGCCTTGGGAAATGCACCCGTCGCAATGACCTGTGACAATAGATGTGGGACGACAGCTCGGCCCAGGCTTCCAGGAAGATACCGTGACAGACACAGTCAGGAGTCGGGGCTTAGTATGCTTCGGCTGTGGGGAAGCTACCAAACGGCAGCCATCACACCATCACCACCATCACTATCACCATCACCACCATCATCATCACCACGATCGTACCAAGTATATAGATAAATGCGTGTGTATGTATGATTGTGGTATATACATTCTGTGTGTAGCATTGTGTGTGGGTTCTGCATCTCTGTGTGAACACATGTGTGGTGTATGCATCTCTGTGTGTATGCATGTGGCCACATGTATGTGTTTGCATGGGCATGGGCAGGAGCATGGGTACATGTGCGGGGTGCATTCGAGGTCCAAAGCCGTGGTTGGATACCTTCCTCAATTTGCTCCCCGTTCATTTATGGACTCCAGAGCTCCTAGGTTGCTAGTCTAGCTAGCCAACTTGCTCCAGGGATTCCCCTGGACTCCACCCCGGTTAGTGAGACCCAGGTGGCTGCTATGCCCACCCGGATTCTACCTGGGTTCAGGAGATGGGACTCTGGTCTTCGTATTTGTGTGGCAGTGCTTCATCCTTTGATCCATCGCCCCAGAAACACATGTGAAGTTATTTTAAGAGGAAATATATATGGTTTGCTCTCACACTGGGACTGAGTTATATCTTAGTTACGACAGAAAGGCATCCTCACCAAGTTCAGCTGCAAGGACCCCCTGAAGGGCTTGGAACAGCTCACTCAAGAAAAGGGGGGTGGGGTTCCATTGAACGGTTCAGTGTTGTAGTACTCAAAAAACTAAGCAATTCTTTAAAGGATTTTCGGATTTTGAAGACAAATCTTAAGATTCAAAGCTTTCTCCATCCGAGAGTTTCTTTTATTTCATTTTGAGCTAACGATGAGATTTAATCTCCCTTGAGGGAATATGGGGGCAACCATCATGTCCCTGGATGCTAGAGCAAGCTGGCCAATGACAGGACCCTCAGGGCCAAGAGCAACTGGACGGTGGGCCGCCTGTCTCCTGGCCAGCCACTGGATTTGTGTCCGAAGGCACCCTAGGGTGGTCAGAAGTGCCAGCCAAGCTCGCTTTAGTAACTTCCCTTTCTTTTTTTTCGGGCTGGGAAGGTGAGGTCAAAGGGAGGCCAGCGTAGCGGACGCCCCCCCAGCCGGGGCTTGGGATCTTTCCATGCCGGGCAGAGTCCAGCTGACGTTGGATGTTCACCTCTGCTGTGAAAGCAGACAAAGTAGAGGGGCGGTTGATGAAATTTCCCTCTGGGTTTCTAGGGCAAAAATAGGCACGCACCTATTTAGAGCATGATGGGAACCATCTATCTCCTGGAGGCAGGTGGCTGTTTTCCACAGGGAGGCCAGGGCGTACTTTCCATTCGGATTCGAGGGACCAGGAGCAGGGTCTGGCCCGCACTGCCCAGGGGTGCTGCGGTGTCTACTACTGCAGATGTTGACAGAGAGTAGGTGGCTCTAGTCAGGCACTTATTTGTATGTGTGTGTGTGTGTGTGTGTGGGTGTGTTGTGTGGCGGGGGTGTGCGCGTGCCGCGTACAAGAGGGCACTTGAGTGTGTAGGTCGGTAGAGTGTTCCCAAAAGGGGCGACATTGGGGAAATATCATGGATTGTTCGACCTCCTTATTGCTTTGCTCTGGGATTTCCCAGGCTGGCCCTCCAAGGTCCAAGAATTACAGGCCCCGCCGTAGCGGCCCAGTGTTGGCGCAGGAGCCGAGATCGGAATAGGTCTATTTGGCTTGTGAGACAAAGGCTTTAAAACCCCTGATCCATCTTCCAGACCCATGTCAGGTTTTGACGTATTACTAATTTTCACAGCACTCTACGCGGCTACCTAGTTTCCTTTCTTTGGAAACTTTAGTTATTGTGGTGGGTATCAGAGGGCACGGTGTGTCCCTGTAGAGAAACAACGGTGACGGGGGAGTCATCCCGGATTGTTGTCTACCTACGTTTGCTTCGCGCTGGGATGTCCCAGCGCCAACCATCCCCCCCCCCCAGGACATAATGCAAAGGCCTGCCACCATTCCCTGCCGACTGTTTTTTATGTGGGGCCTGGGATCTGAAATCAGACCCCCCGAATGGCATCGCGAAACTGTGTGAGGAGAGTCCGAACCCTGATGCATCGCTCAAAGCCCCAACGTACCTGCTAGAATGAGAAAAAACGAGTCACAGAGGCGCTTCCTGCTTGCTTGAGGACCCACATCAATAGGTAACAGAATGGCAGCGCTGTCCCCGCCCACCACACCACGTCGCTTCCCACCCAACACGGGGCTTTCTCGGCACATACGCCAGGCTGCTGTGTGCTCCTGAGAACCAGCTCACGTGGCAGAGTCCGTGGCGATGTTGTTCTAGCAACTTCTTCACGGAATTCTTCTGGCAACTCTAACCAGCTCATGACAATTCAATGTGTTACACAAAGTTGAAAATGAAAGCTTCTGTGTAGCGATATGTTTTGCGTGTTTGGGGGTTGGTGTGTAAAGAGCTGTTCGTCCCGGAGGGCACAGGGGCACCTTCAAAAATCAAGCAAATCATGCCATCAATCTCATGTGACACCGTGGCACAGGCCTTTAACAAAAGCCCCCGGTGCAGGACTCTCTGGCGGGAGCCTCTGAGTTGACCTGGGCATGCTCACTGGCTTGCGGTGCGTATCTGCTCTGGAAGCTTGCGGCTTCCTAGAAGCAGTGAATTCCCTAGGCCACTTGGGGTTTTGCGGGTGGGATCCAGTGTTCCCGAGACTCCAGAGTCTGATCTTCAAGGAAGTCCATGCCTGATTACGGATCCGGGGTCGCTAACCGCACGGGTCTGACTTTCTCACTGACCCTACACACTCCGTCGTCTTCTTTTTCTCTCACACACATGATGAGACAGATTGATAGTTGGAATGGAAAACCCACAATGTGGTCTCACAAGCGAAGGCCAGGCAGAGGTGGGGACGCTCCTTCCTAGTAGGTGGTTTTAATGATAAAAGGCCCATTCAGTCCAAGGCGGCCAGGGGATTTAACCATAAACTAGATTAACGGATGGCCGAAGCATGCCCTGCTGGGCGGTCTGGAGAGAGAAAATCTCAGGTTTTTCTCTCTCTGGGTCAGAGCCTCCTCAGTCCTTCGAATGAAAAACTACCTGTTAACTGTTCTACGGTTCTCTTTCTCTTTCTCTCTCTTTATTAATGTTTAAAGCCTTTGTAGTTCTGAGCCATACTATAATAGAACCTTCAGATCTGCCAAAACATTCCCAAGACAAAGTCATTTTTTGTTTCATTACTGGATGTTTTTTTATTCCTTCCCGCCCATTCCATCCCCCTATTCATCATTTCCTCGGAATCATTACTGGAGACAGAGGGAAGTTTTCCAGCTCGCTCCCCCAGCGGGCTCACACACCCAGTCACCAAGAACATGTATAGAGTACAACTCGCCCAGAAACCTTCCCGCCCCCAGCTGGGGGTAGTTGGAAGGCCGATTATCTTTTGCTAACACCAGCCCACATCCAGGCACACGTGGAGAAACGGGGACTGCTGTCTGCCTGTGCCCCTTGAGTTACCCAGGCCTCAGACAGAGCCATTGTAAACCTTCCTGGGAGACTCGGGGGCACGGTGTGAACTTCTGGATAGAAGCGAGGCAAAGAAGGAGCGCGGGGATTGTCCTCGCTGTCCTTGAGCGCGGGAGAACTTGACCGTGGACGAGTCATGTTTTTTAGAGATGCCGGGTGGACAAAGCTGAGGATGGCTCTGTTCTCTTCCTCTTCTTTTTTCTGAGGAGGTTACAAATTCGAGGCGAGGGGGTACATGCACAACCTGAAGGAGCAAATAAAACGAGCGGCGACATTTATGTTTGTAAGTGGATGTGAAAGTTCATGGAGCACGTTCCCATAGCCAGTAACTTCCTTTTGCTTTGCATCCTGTAGGAAAGATCTTTCTTGGCTCCCAGTTTTTAATTAAGGCCAAGAGGTCTGGGTGGGCACCTTTCCCACCCCAGCAGGGCTCCATATCAGTAGACCTTTTCTTGGACAAGCATTTGGGGGTCTCTTTACCAGCTCCTGGGTGGACGCTGTGTATCAATCAGGGGTCAACATTTCCTTTCCACGTTATAGGCGTCGAGAGGTAGGATCGCGGAAAAAAGAGAAACACACAAGCAGCTGCGTGATGGAGAGCAGTGATTAGGCAGGACTGTTACCCGAGGTGGGCACAGCATGTACCTGCGGCTGAGAGAGGAACCGGTTGGTGAGTCATCGCTCGTGAGTCACCAGACGCTGGAGTTTGGTCTAATCGTGTCTACTATGTGTGTGGCGCTCTGCTTTCAGGGAGGCTGGCTTTCTTGCTGGTCACCCCTAAAGGTAGCTCAGAGTTGGAGGGGGCAGAGTTGTTCCTACTACTTCTGATTTTGCCTTCAGGACATTTTCTTTGGATAAAATAAAAAAAAAAAAAAAAAAGAATCGCCAGCAACAGTCAGCTCGCGGAAGGGAGGGTGGGAAAGGCCCCCAGGAACCACTTGGAGCTTAGGGGAGTCCGACTGCCCCATCCGAAGACTGGAGCTCACGCTCCGGTGGCAACCACCAGATGTCAGTGACTTGCCTCTGCTTTTGCTTCTAGAGAAGGAGAACCACAGAGAAGGAACCTTGGGCAGACACCGGCTGCCTGAAATCTCCGGGTGATTTAAGAAGTTGTCCTCCAGTTAACAGAAGGGTCACGGGGTCTGGTACTTTCTAGGAAAAAGGTGACTGAAGTAAATTCTCAAGTGACACCTTGGGCTGACCCCAGGTAGGCCTCTCCCATTTAACAGAACCAGAGTTTGTCAGGATCAGCAGAGCTTTCCTCGGAAGATCTCATAAGCTAAAGGCACCTATGGATCAACTTGCCTTTCAAGTTTTTTTTTTAATTTATTGGTTTTGAAAGAATCGTGCTAGACGTCTGAGAAAAAAAAATGGTTAGAAAGGAAGAGACGGAGCCAAAAAGCAGAAACCTAATTTCCAAGAGAGGTATGAGCAAGACATTGAACAGGAGGCAATTAGCACTGTTCCTGCCACGATCATTTATTTAAAAACCAAGGTAAGCTCTGGAGCGAGTAAATGTGAGCCCAAATGCCCTTTGTGAATAAACATCACAGCTACAATGCCTCTTTTGATGGAAGACTTCCCCAGCATGGTGCATGGTTGACAGACCTATCAGAATGTGTCCCTTCTGAAGTCATGTAGTGGCGTCGCGTGCAAAGGCAGAAAGGAAAGAACATAGTTACGTAAAGATTTCAAGCAGACGGGCCCCATCCATTCTTTGGTGTTCGTGTGTTGTGTGGTGTGTGCGCGGGCACTGTGTATGCATGTAAAATGTAGGTGTGTGTATGTATGTGCATGCATGTGTGTATATAGTGTGTGTATGTGTGAAGGTGTATATGGTTTGTATGTGCACATATGTGTGATAGGTGTATGGATGTGGCTTGCGTGTGTAATTTGTGCATGCATAACAGATGTGTAATATGGCACACATGTGTATGTGGTGCCTGTTGTGTATATGTAGGGGTATAAGCATGTGTGGTACATATATGCATGCCATACATGTGTGTATGTGTTGAGTATATATGAAGTGTGTGTATGTGAGTGGGTTGTGTATGTGAGTGTGTATTGCGTGTGTAATGTGAGTGTGGTATGTGAGTGGGTATGTTTGTGGATGTGAATGTGTAATGTGTTATATGGGGGTGAGTGGTCGGTGTGTGTGGTCGGTGTGTCGGTATGTTGTGTCTATGTGAGTGTGTGTATAGGTGGATGGTAGGGCGATGTGTGTCCTTGTGTCTGGTGTCTATGTCAGCCATATGTCTAGTGTGTG